>CM060965.1:20921584-21296584 GCA_030765045.1 Tenodera sinensis
GAGCACTACATGTGGAAACTTACTTGAAATGAGGAAAGGTTCTGTTTCGACGAGTGAAGGTTTTCCACCAGCCAGAGTGTTTTCAAAGAAAATAAGATCTCGGATTTTGGAAAAGCAGCCGCGCTGTCTCTACTTTCCGCTCCGTTGAAGGAAAAAATGAGGGGCCTGGGAAAACAAATGTTTGCTTTCTGGTGCTTGGTCCTGACATCGACAGCTGAGGGTCACTGGAGGGGGGGGGGGAGGGGGCTTCTCCACAGGGATAATTGAGATGCCACCTAAATCTAAATGACATGCGACTACTTCCTTTTCCTTCTTCCTTTTCCTGCTATTCCATAAAAATGAGGCGCCGTAGTCTATAGGGCTCATTTACAACCGCAATGTGATGTGGGTGCTTTTCCCAGATGAAAAATATTTCACGCTTTTTATAAATGTATTAATAAACTTCCCTGGTAATGGTCCATAGTTGTACGGTGTAAAAATGTGTGTTTCAGGACAGCTGTGAGTTGTAAGGTCTAAAAGAGATGTACACTGTGTTAACCATAACGCAGGACTGGCTTTTGTCTTTCTGTTTTATAAAGGAAAATGAAGGGACAAACCGTAGTTAGACTTTGTCATCTTTCACAGTGGTGTCAGAAGTGGTATTTTGTCGCAATAAAAATTATTATAATAATAAATTAAGGGAGAAATTGATATATCGTTTATGTGACATTGTTACCGATGTTATAGCAGTCGCGAAACTTAATGGCGGCTGATAGCTCACTGTTACTACCCTTTTTCTTTCGTGCAAATAAGTTTTGTGGGCACAAATGACAGTTATATTACCGGCATTACAACGTGATTTCATAGGGTATTTAACTACATAACAGTGCAAGACGTGATGAGCCTATGATTGGCATTTTTTATCAAGCCACCCGTCATTAAATTTTGCGTCAGTCATAATACACACTTATATATACATGTGCATTTGAACCACACAGAACCAGACCAGAAATGAGTTCTTCTAGCTTACTAGAGGGGTAAGTGCCATATCATCATCATCATCATCATTGCTATGGAGGGGTGGGGGGAGGTTCAACACCAGCAGTCGCAACTGAAATTTTGGGTGAACGGGGCTGTACTTGACAGGGTTGCTTTAGTAGTGCGATTTCCCTTCTAATTCCAGGGTTCATAAGGGTGAGAGGAAGAGGGATGGATAGAGAAGACCCAGGGCTTTATATTGCACTATCTGAAAAACTTTTGCTTTGATTTCATTTAAAGTAGGAGGGGATTTGCAATTTGTGAGCGTCCCTTTGTAATCTGGCAGGTAGTACAGAGAGTTTAAAAAGGGGCGAGTCCATCTCGTGCATGCTCAGACACAGAATGTTGCGGTGTTGTCACAAATCAGCCACACCTGGCCAGCAAGAGGAACTGTATTACTTCCACATGGGGCGTTCAACTTGCTGCCGCGCAGATCTGCACTTGAAACTTCCACTCAGCTATACAGAGCGTTCCACTTTGTGGCTATGCAGCTAACGCAGTTCTCAAACTACCTCACTCACTGTCACATGACTTTCTCTACCCACTCTTCTACATACTTCTTCCCGCGTGGATTAGGCTAAACCACATCTGCTCTCTCAATATTTACGTAAGTAGAAGAAAATATCGCACTCCGCACAAAAATTCAATATCGAGATTTCACCGAAAATACATGTTTTGAAAACACCGTGAACTTACGAAAAGTCAGGTAAATAACAAATTAGGCATTAAGTTCAGGTTGCAAAACGAACATTTCCAACAAAATCCTCCAATTCAAACTACACTTTACATCAGACATTTTTTAAAAATTTTTATTCTCTCCAAAAAGATTTAACAATTTTGATTAAAATTCCAATTTTTCAGGGGTAGAATCGGAACTGAAAAATTGAATGTACACAGCTGGGATTGAACCACAAACCCTTCGCTTACCAGGCAGTACTTAAGCTCTTCGTGTTAGTTCAGATAAACATTTTCAGAAATTATCTTAGTGTTTATTTTCTTGTAGGCACAAAGGGAAAATGAGATTACAGTAGACGTTGAGATTGCGTTCTTTTTGCACGGTTAACATATAAAAAATGAATCACGATTTTCCATTTGACGAAGCTTTGTTTCCCAAAACTCACACAAATAACAAGGTTCACTGTATAAAAAATCATTTGCATATAGTTGTTGTAGTGTTTAACGGCCGCTTTTATTACTACGGCACCGCAGGTGGTGACACTGATGATACATGGAATGAAGATGGAGCACCGGTGGAATGAGAAGGCGGGGGAAACCGGAGCACCCGGAGAAAACCCGCCCTGACGCCGCTACGTTCACCACGAATACCACATACGGGTCCCTGGGATCGAACCCGGGCCGCCTAGGTGGTAGGCGAGCGCGCTAACCGCTTTGGATATAAATTGTGTGTTTTAGCAAGATCTAAATTTTTAGTATAGTAAGATTTAGTCCATCTCTTACGGTTTACCAGTTATGCAAAAGTCCTCCAGAGTAAATAGGACTACATAGGCTACAGCCAGAAAAATGAAGATATACATTTCATTTGTCATGAAAATATATTTAACATATGGTATTTTAATAAAAATCGTTAAAGCCACTTTCAAGAAAATAAAAATTTTATGCAAAGGGTAGTTTAGGGTGGAGCAATGTTCTTCAAAATCTTCGTGTCGTATCCTTGAAATATATTAAACTTAAATACCAACTTTGGTTTTTAATCGACTTTAAAATATCTGACATTCGCTTAAAGTCTGCTGTATTCTAATATTCCCCTTGCACCTACAATCAAATAAACAATAACATAATTTGTACAAATGTTTATCTCAACTAACATGAAGAAGATATAGGAATACGAGTTTGTAAGAATCTAAAGGAAGGAATTATTTCTGAATGCTTCGCCACAAGAGTAGATACGTACGCTAGGTGATTTTCAGATTTGCAGAATTTGTTATACCCTGAGGAGAGTTTATGGCGGTGCGTGGGTAGAAATTCATCTACCTTAATGTTTAATCGTAACGACAACGCCTAAGTCTGTTGCTGTGGGAGATACCAACATAATTCTGACGGGGAAACTAATTACTCTGAGTGAGTGAATACTGAAAACGAATTTTACAGCAAACGTGACAGTGTTGCCAAGTGTGTGTGTGTCTGTGTCCTCTGAGATGATGTTGCAGGAAATGGCATGGCTTCTGGGACATTAGCTAGAGCTCCTGGAAAATAACCTTCTCAACAGAGACTCCTAGAGGCAGTTGTGCGAAGATTATCCGCCGTCGGAAGACATCACACTGGGACTTTCCTGCAGTGTTTGGCAACATTGGCAGTAACAGAACTCATTTCAACAAGGCTTACCTTTCTTTCGCGGTTTTATTGTTACAGTTATACCTACACTGCAGCCGCAGTAAGCGTTTACGAACAATTGCGCGCGCAGAAGTTTAGCGTTCTTGACTGTAAAGCGGAATCACTACAGAATTTAAACTACTTCTCTATTAGTTTGCAAATAGTAGATATTATGAATCGATTGTGGATCAATAGGGAATTGTCTTAACTTTTTCATCCATTTACCTGTAATACGTAAGGAAAGCATTGTACTCTTAAAAAAGATGGGGAATAAAAAACAGTACAAAAGCCCAGATCACCCGCTGGGTAAGCAGCGAATATTCTAGCCCGCCCACCCAACATTTCAGTGTCGATATTTCACTTGAAATACGTTTTTGAGATTCGCAGGAGTTTCGCAACCCATAATTATTATTTTTACAAAAGCTTGTTCTTCTATCTGCTTCAAATTATAAACGTTTGCGGAAATAGTTGTAGATGTAAGAGGGATTGAAGTTATAGTCCAATCATTTAAAAGCGGGTCGCTATGTAAAGGTTTTGAAATGTGTTCTCTTTGCATGAGCACAGAAAAAATAAGACTTAGTAGTAAAAAACCTATAAAGTATTTTTTAATTCTAAAGTAATTTGTTAGCGCTGCTGATTCTGTTATATACATAACAAACGTTTTCTTCAGATAATTATCTGCCCAGACGTTTAAAAGGGAAAAACTAAGGGCTATTTTAAAAGGAGGGAAGGGAAAAAGTAAACGTTTAGTACCTCTTTTTACTTTCCTTGTTATTCAACTACAGTATAACATTAAAACCAATAAAGAAATGCTTGACGCCGGAAATTTATTTTTATTTTTGGCATAAATTCTGTGTTTTAACAAGATCTGAACTTTTGTCTCTTATGGTTTACAGTTACCTACACAAAATTCATTCAGAAAGAAGAGAAGTTAACTGGCTATTCGCAGAAAATTTGCTATAAATGTTATCTTTCTTAAACATTTTAACCTATGGTCAAAGCCTCTTCCAATGCATGGCTAACTCTATCTTGTGGGTTTGCTTTCTTGATTTCTTGAAAAATGGTGAATTTAAGTACAAAGTTCGTTTTAAGGTGGACTGTTCTAGCAGGTAAACATTAACTTTTTTTTCAGAAAATATTTTTGTATGGGGAAATGCCCGAGAATGTCTCAAATATATATATATCAGGTGAGTCACCTGCCCCTTATTCTCGAGTTTTATGCAATCCGCATTTTATAGTCCAACATGAAAACATCGACCCCATTACCAGGTTCTACCCGCGTATTTAACATGGATGTTAAACACTCGATGAAATTAGTACTAATATAGATGTCATCACATCGCTTTTTAATATATTCGTACGTTTGCACTTCTGCGAATGTTCACTGGAACCAGCGAATATTGCATCTTAAACGGAATATTTAGCTCACACTAGGTAGCTCAATTGGAACGGGCGCAAGACTCCCAAGTAATCTGTCTGCTGTGAAGGTGGTTCGAATCACCTGCATGTACTAATTTTTTTATACCGTACAATCCTCACAATTTACAAACTATTATTCTGAAAACTGTTGTTATATTCATTTTTATTGTTTTATTTATGTTTTATGACAAATTTTTGATGTTTCTTTATTAGTGAACTACAATTATGTAGTTTAAACACACCTATAGGTAGGTGCAATTGAAATAAGGATCGCTCATACACATTTGAACACAGAAAGCAAGGGAATTACATTGTCAGAGTTTAACTTGGAAGTTAAACTCAATTTTGCACACAATGAATTATTGTGCTATTAAAAATGCAGACAACCTAAAACGATTTAAATTATAATGTCCTAAACCCTCAGGGACTTCATAATTAGATTATTGTGAATTCGGTTTCCAAGTTTTGATGAACATAAAAAAAAATATTTACAATGCTGAGACTCGAACCTGGGTCATTGGGGGTTAAGCGCAGAGGACCCGTCACAATCCTATTCAGCTATTTCGAGACTTCCTGAAAGTACGTACCATGTCCAATACTAGGACTTGTATGCCTGGCGCTATGCCATTGCCACCTCGCAAGTTTGCGTGCTTGATTTAGCCTTTTAAGACAGTTTTAATCATTTACTGGGCACTTTAATATTATTACTTAAATGGCAAAAGCTGTTATGCATATTAATTGAGATGCACGAGGCGTAGTTCACGCAAAAACGCAAATAAACTGTTATTTAATAATATGTGCGTTTTGACTGTACGGGTCCATGATGGATGAGGCGTGTCTAAATTTTTCCTAATTTTTGGCATCCAATCCCTGCTCTAAGTACAAGAATCCACCATTTTCTTTTTAGCTGACGTTGTTAGTGTACTCACATGATAGGTCCATTTTTCCGAGGCGTTTACTGAATTAGTTGCTATGTATACTCTAATAAAAAGTTTGTAAAATCGGCTGGAAACCGGAATTTGCTCTTAGTAAACGAGTCGTATGTTTTTGAGGTGTACTTAAGCGAGGAGTACGTTCTGTCCCTTAAAGCACTGTTGCTCTCAATTTTGCGCATTCCTCTCTTTGAGAACGTCAAGCAATACATTTTTGTAAGCGCAAAACTGGACTAAGGCGCTCATGCCGTTAGATGGGTGGCCTACTGTCCAAAAAATAAGGCGCGGCTGACTCACCTGGTATATATCCTGTGAAATATCAATACTGACACAGACATTCTCTATTGGTAAGCAAAATCGCTATTTGCTGGTGATGATAGAGCCAGCCTACGAAGGGATGTGAAGAAAAATATGAGATTTATCTGTCGGTAAGGAAATAGGTTGTCGAGGAAACCGTGCCTTACATCACCCCGGATAACGAACTGTAGTTGTTGTGGAGGGATTATCCTTCCCTTTTTATCTGACAACAGCGAAACCAGAACTGATGTCGCCGAGCGTAGGGCGTTACCTCGAGGAAGCAACACCTTTTACATAACAAGTTCAAGAAGAACGTGTCGACTTAGTAAACATCGCTACTTAATCTTCAGCTAACACTTCACATCGTGCATCTTCAAAGTAACAAGTTACTTACGGGTGAAGTGCAAGCAAATATACACTTCAACATGCTTTATACGTAACGCAGTTTAAAGTAATTCATACTTACACGTATTTTTTTAGGTTCCGGAAAAATGTAATTCAAAACCTTAACCTACGTATTAAATTTTAGTGAAATAGAACTGAATTTTACGTAATTATGAGCACAAGTCATACGCCAAATTAATTGATTTCTTTCAAGCAGGACTAAGTTCAAAACAATGTTTTATTCGTACATCTGTTTGTTATTTGTAAAATTTTACAAATATAGGCCCACTGCACTGCTTTTTTTAGGGCAAATATATGATGTATTATCAAACTCTCATTTGTAAGTAATTCTGAGTTACAAGCAATCTTCCCTCTTCCCCTTCATATACACTAAATCAGGTTCATCTGTGTTCATCTATACATACTCACAAGGCATATTCATGTAGGTTAATTTTAAAAAGCACTTAAATGACTGTCATATTCATTTTAACACGAAAACCTTCATTATAAACTTTTCATTCATTCCTTCAAGATTTGTTGTATAACGTGCTTCACTTGTTCTTTTTCTGTTTTTGACGGAAAACTTGAATCTTGGGAAAAGAAGTACCAACTCAGAAAACAAAAGCAGCTAAACTCTACTAATAATGCCTCGAAGTCCCTTTGCTTCAGTTCCTTGTTGCCGATAAATCTATTAGATTTCTTTCCGAGTATTGTTTTAAAAGTATGACAGCGGTTCTGATGATTAGGGATAGGAAGTTCATGCATTTGCATGTTTTTTCATAGGGGTTAAAAATGTATGCTTTTACATTATGTGCACGAATTACGGAATTTTCAGTTATTTGGACATGATTTTATGGTGCATGTAACTGCACGTTTTCTTGATTTTTGATAAATGCATAATATTTCAATACCATAGCCCCTATATTGCATATTTTAATGATTCTTATGACTTTTTATTACTTTTTTCTATCTGGATAATATTTTTCATATTGGCAGTACTGCACATGATGATGCAATTCACGAATATTTCAATATTATTGCCCCTATATTGCATATTTTAATGATTTTTATGCTTTTTTAAAATTTTTTCATCTGTATAATATTTTTCATATTGGTAGCATTTCTGAGACAATGATTCTTTTCCATTGGTAGATAGATTTGTGTCCAGTACGAAGATAATTTTTGTTAAATATCCTAAAGGAGTTAAGTTGTTTAGATCAACAGCACCTAATATCCGACTTCCTCATGCACCAGTGTTAACTCGATGGGGAACATGGATCGATGCAGTTTTATATTATGCTGAGCACATAGAAGTAGCCGAAGAGGTTATTAATTCATTGGACTTGAAAGATGCTTCATCAATAGAAACAGTGCAAAATATTCTGTCAGGCACTGGGTTAAAAGAGGATCTTAGTTTCATATCTGCCCAGTTTTCTTTCTTACCAACAGTTAAAAAGGCATTGGAAGCTGTAGGATCTCCTTTGCATGAATCACTTATTGTCTTTGAAAAACAATATGTGATCTAAGTTTGGTTCCTGGTAGCATAGGACAAAAAGTGAAAGAGAAAGTGAATTATGTAATTTCAAAAAATTCTGGTTATAAACAGATGTGCTATATTCGATACATCCTCCAAAGAAAACCATCTATCACACCAAGAGATTTCACTCTCTCTGTGAAGCAGTTAACATCATTTAAATATGCCCCGATAACATCTTGTGACGTGGAGAGAAGTTTTTCACGTTACAAAAGTGTTTTGCGAGACAACACACGATGTTTTACAGTTGAAAATTTGTGTAGTGTTGGTTGTGAACTGCAATTTAGCAGTTAATACTAGCAGCGGGACCACTTCTGCTTCAACGTCTAAGGAATAAGGTAACTTTATTTATTATTTATACTAACTCGTCTTGCCTACTGCAAAGGGACATTATTTGTTTTAGTTAAATAGTGCATATTTCTTGGCATAGTTTCAAGTTTTTAAGAGCATATTTGCATGCATATTTCAGTGTTTTTTAGGGCATGAACTTCCAAGCCCTACTGATGATAGTCTTTTAGTAAAACCTTTAATATTTTCAAAATTTCTACTGAGACGTTACCGACCAATGTAAGCGTGTTATAAAATAATTAACCAGTCAAACAAACCTATGTTTACAATTACGCACCTTAAAAAAAAACAGCTTTTTAAATTCACCGGCTATCCCCTCCCCTTTTTCGTTAGTTTTCTCTAGTGTTTTTACAGAAAATTATTACTCTATTATTTTTAAATTCTTTTTAAATGATTAATTTTATGTATCATTAATTTATGTGTTGTCAAGATGTTGCTAGCACTGTTTCATTCAAGATGGCGTCACTTGCTACTTCATTTATAACCTCTTCTTAACGACTCTTCAATGTCAAACCATCTTTCGGATAAGTTTCACGATCACCCGTTCTTTCCTTCATTTCCACCTCTTTATCTCTTTCAATTTCAATTCTTCCGGAACTCATTCATCAATTTTAAATAGACGCTCTACTTAATCGTCATTTATTTCAAAGCTAACCCTTGTATCTTGTTTAGGAGCTTGTGGACCGGGTAGGTACCCTGCTGCATTAGAAGCACACGTGACGCATTTGCGTCTTTGCTTAGCTAAGCTTCCTTATTTTACTTTTCCCAGTCACGTCGCGGTCGCTAAATGTGATGAGTTGAAGATAAATAAGGAAAACTTATAAACGTTAATACAAAAACCTTTATAGTAAAATTTTCACTCGTTACTTCAAGTTTTGTTACACAACGCGCTTCACTTTTTTTTAACTTTCTCTACTGGTAAGTAGAGGAACTATTGTATTCCACCCAAATATTCGATGTCCAGATTTTACCGGAAATATGTTTTGAGACCCCCTGAATTAAAAAGAAAAAACACTTTTAGAAATAGGTGCGCTCGCGCGCGCGCGCGCGCGTGTGTGTGTGTCTGTGTGTGTGTGTGTGTGTGTGTGTGTGTGTGTGTGTGTGTGTGTGTGTGTGAGCATAACTCAAAAACGAAAAGTCGGTTAAACACCAAAGTTGGTATTTAAGTTTAACCTCTTTCAAGGATGCGACATGAAGATTTTGCAGAAAAAGAGCTTCTCCCTAAACTACCCTTTACAATTTTGATTTTTTTTAAAATTGTTGTAACGATTTTGATTAAAATTCCATATGTTTAAGATACACTTATGGAAAATAAAATGAATATTTTGAATTTTATGGCTATAGCTCATGTAGTCCTATTTACTCTGGATGATTTTTGTATAACTGGTAAACCTTTAGAGGTATACCAAATCTTTCTCTACAAAAAATGTATATCTTTCTAAAACACACAATTTATGCCTTTTTTTAAATAGAGTGAACCATTTTGGAGATTTTCCGTGCTATTTGTTTAACTTTTTGAGAACTTATACTTCTGTCAAATGGAACATTGCTATTCATGTTTTATAATATAAAACATATAAAATTTATATGTTAACCGTGCAAAGAGAACGGGATTTGAAAGCTTTAAAAGATTTTACTATCGCTCAAATTCTAATGTATTCCCATATATCCGTTGCATCTACAAGGAAATAAGCAATAAGTTGTGCAAATGGTCATCTTAACTAACACGAAGAAGATAGAGGAATAAGAGTTTGTAAGAATGGTTAGTACAAGAGTAGAGAAAGTCATGCGAATGTAACACATCGTAATTTTTGGATGAAATACAATTTTCCGCTCAGGTAACTGAGAAAGTAAAAAAGCTACCTCTACAGCGAAAAAATACATGCAACTGGAAATATTGCTGTTATATGAAGTGATATGGTTTCAGTTACTGCTTTCCGCTCGTTAAGGAAGAATCGCTTTCCCTCAAATAATGTTTATTTTCTTTCTAATTATCACGTTTCTCCTCGCAGCTCAGTTCGCTTCACTAAATTCACAGACGGACCGATTCCATCCATCCATGCTTTCTCCCGCAGTCCACATTTTTTGCTGTGCTCTGTTTGTTGGCGTTTCTCTTTGTGCCGCAACCGTCGAAAGCTTTTCCTTTGGGTTCCTAAAGCCAGACTTTTTTACGTTATTAATAAATAATATGTCCCGATTCTCGTTTGTGTTCAAACGTATGCTTGATTGATATTAAACTGTTTTATTCATCAAATAACTTAGGAATTAGATTTCCAGGCGTGTTTCCAAAAGGCGTTTTTCTAAGCTCTTATTTCCTATATGTGGACGTTTCGTATTATATTATTTCCGAGAGCTTTGTTTCTCAAAACCATTAGCTTTCCGAAAAGTGGCGGCGGCAGCGGCAGCGGCAGCGGCGGCGGTGGTGGTGGTGGTGGCGGTGGCGGTGGCGGTGGCGGTGGCAATGGCGATGGCGGTGGCGGTCGTTCTTTCTTTTGTCTAACAAAGTGTAGCCTGCTGTATTGCTTAAGAATCTCATTTCTGCAGCCTCTGTTTTTGACTCTTCACTTTTTGTTAATGTTCAACATTCTGAGCCACATAACAACTTGGATGCTGCCATTATTTTATAGAATTTAATTTTTAGTTTCTTTCATAGATATTTTTAAGGTTTATTTTTATAGTTCCGGACAACCCAGAGGTCCTGGGTTCGATTCTCGGATGAATTTGGGGTTTTTTGTTTAACTAGAATAATTCCCTATCCCCACAGTCTGGAATAGGAGCGGATGTGTTCAATATTAAAAAGAATAAAAGGCCACATTAAGCAGGTAACCACACCGTCAGTTGTTTTTCAAGTCAAAGCCCCCGATATAACCAAAAAGGTTGAAGGGGGCTATGAAAATGGAACAAAAAAGTAGTGCATTATTAACTGACGTAATAACGAAGATATTACGAGATAACTTTATTATACAGGATAAATAGTTCATAAAATAACAGCTGAATGACAGTAATTTCCTTTTCATGGACATAGTTGCTGATATTCAATGTTTTTCTCTATATGTGACATATAAACTGGTAATTAACTTCTGGTTGCCAGTTAATAATTAACTAATCAGTTGAGATTAATTACCTGGAAATCGTGGTAATCCGTTGTTGTAATTTGTCATGGCTGCCCGCAGAGGCCCGAGTTTAATACCAGCTTCCGTATTTAGTTAATATTTTAATAGTTGGTAGTGTGCATGGCATACTTAGCGGATCAGAGGTTTAGCGTATTTCATTGAATCAGATCGCTAGCATTTCAATTACTGTGCAGAAATAGGTTATACTCGACCTCAAGGGAAATAACAGTAATATGTAAATTCAGTTGCCTTCATTCTAAGTAGAAATGTATACAATCTCATCAATTTCCATTAAAAATTGTATAGTCTTTCCCAGATGGGCTTACAAATGTGGAGTGAAGATTTAAATAATTCGATTTAATTGCTCCTGTGAAGTTTGAGCATATTGTGCGAGTGGCTTAAAAGCTTTTAATGGAAAATTCGCCCCTCTACCCTTCATGAAGTCCCAAAGTTCCCCTGATATTCATCGAAATGGATATTGTATTTTTGATTCCCTTAACCTCCCCATAAGGTTATGGAAATGTAAATAAGTATCTTTATACAGATGTTCGGGGTAAAAAGACTAAATACATACTTTATCTTAACATTGTAATAAACCAAATAAAATAATTATTGTTCTGTGATCACCACAATCATTTAAAGTTTTAGCTTAATTAGCTACTACAAATATGTTGTTTTCTAGTGCCTTGCATCTGGCAATGAAGCCATTAGCAAATATTAAACTCTACAAATATTAAACTCTAAAACTCTTTCCCAAACTCCACCTTGACGTCGAGAACACCATGCATCCGCGCCATCTGTCCAGTACCGCTATATATATGTAGAGTTATACTCTTATACACACTATTCTTGTAAATGCCTATTACTTTCTCTACTGGTAAGTAGAAGTATTGTATTCCACCCAAAAATTCGATGTCGAGATTTCATCGGAAATATATGTTTTGAGGCCCCCTGAATCCAAAAAAAGCATTTTTAGAAAAAGGTCCATGTGTGTGTCTGTGTGTGTGTCAGTCTGTCAGTCCGTGGACAGCATAACTCAAAAGCTAATACTCGGTTAAAAACCAAAGTTGGTATTTAAGTTTATTGTTATTCAAGGATGCGACACGAAGATTTTGAAGAAAATAGCCCCACCCTAAGCTACCCTTTACATGGAAAATTGTTCCAAAATTTTGATTTTCTTTTAAATAGCTCTAACGATTTTGATTAAAATGTCATATGTTTGAGATATTGTTATGACAAATGAAATGTATATCTTGAATTTTCTGGCTATAGCCCCTGTAGTCGTATTTACTCTGGACGACTTTTGCATAACTGGTAAACCGTTAGAGATAGATCAAATCATACTATACAAAAAATGTAGATATTGCTAAAATACACAATTTATGTCTGAATAAATTTTCTTGTAGGGTGAACCATTTCGGAGATATTCCTTGTTATGTGTGTGAGTTTCGGAAAACTCATTTTTTATATGTTAATCGTGCAAAGAGAACGGAATCTCAAAGGTCAAAAAGATTTGACTGTCGACAAAGCCTTCTGTATTCTAATATTCCCCTTGTACCTACAAGGAAATAAGCAATAAGATAATTTGTACGAATGTTTATTTTAACTAACACGAAGAAGATATAGGAATAAGAGTTTGTAAGAATGGTTAGTACAACAGTAGAGAAAGTCATGTGAGTGCAACACATCAGATTTTTCTATATACCATATAAGTATTTTCAGAAAGTGTCTTATTGCTAATTTTCTTGTAGGGACAAGGGGAATATGGGAATACACTAGGAAGGGTATTACGTATGTTAATGTTGCAATTTTTAAACTGTAAATTCTGGATAAATTTCGTATATTAATTGGGGTGGATGAAAGTTGTACTAATGCAGAAAGAAGGTCGACATTGCCCGTTGAGGAGGTCAGAGCGCAGCATGTGCACCACGAGGAGTTGAGAAAGGCTGTCAGTCACTAAGGGATTGATGAAAACCTATTCACGGGTTAGCGGATGATATTAAATAAGGAAGAGCACACGCGTGTGTGCGCACAAAAGCCTCGTGCTGTGTAATTTTCATCTCATCAGTGCGCGAGCGAGCAACAAGAAAGGAACGGAGCAAACAGCCTGTGATGGAACATCTTCCGTTGCTAAGCAAATAATGACAGGCTCCCTGCACACGCTCAACCAAATTCATTAAACTTCTGCATTTACCACTTATTGATTACAACTTTAAAACTAGAATTAACACCACGACAAACTTTTGTATTTTACAGAAATTCCCTTGTTGCCAGATAAACAAGAATAATTAAACTACCGAGCGAGTTGGCTCAGGCGGTAACGTAATGGCCAATATTCAGATCTGAGTTCAAATTGCCTGGATTTGATATTTAATATCGTGACAAATGACAAACCAGCATATATTATGCGATTTGTGGATCTTGAAAACGCATACATAGATTGAAACTGCATTATATTTTACACATGTTACAAAATAACAATGTGCCAATGTAATTATTAAACTAATAGAAAATATATATTATAATAATTTTAATTTTCTTTGTGTTGAGATAAACATTTCCTAGTTTTCTTGCACGTGCAACGGGAATATCAGCAATAGTCAAATCTTTTAAAACTTTGAGATCGCGTTCTCTTTGCACAATATAAAAAACTGAATAACGATGCTGCATTTGACAGAAGTATAAGTTCTGCAAAACTTACACAAATAACGAGGAATATCTCCGAAATGGTTCACTCTACAAAAATTTATTTGGACATAAATTGTGTGTTTTAGCAAGATCTACATTTTTTGTGAAGTAAGATTTGGTCTATCTCTATTGGTTTACCAGTTATGCAAAAGTCGTCAAGAGTAAATAAGACTACAGGGGCTATAGCCAGAAAATTCAAGATATACACTTCATTGGTCATAAAAATATCTCAAACATATGGCATTTTAGTCAAAATCGTTATAGCCATTTTCAAGAAAATCAAAATTTTTGAAAAGTTTTCTATGTAAAGGGTAGTTTAGGGTGGGGCTGTTTTCTTCAAAATCTTCGCGTCGCATCCTTGAAAGACATTAAACTTAAATACCAAATTTGGTTTTTAACTGACTTTTCGTTTTTGGGTTATGCTGTCCACACACTGACACACACACTCACACGCACACACAGACGGAACTTTTTCTAAAACTGGGTATTTTTTTTTTTTTTTTATTCAGGAGGTCTCGAAACATATATTTCTGGCAAAATCTCGACATCGAATTTTTGGGTGGAATAAAATACTTCCTCTACTTACTAGTAAAGAAGTAAAAATGCTCCTTTTTTAAGGAATCTTTAAATGTGTATTTATAGTAAAATCTCGATATAGAATTTTTGGGTGAAATGGAATATCTGCTCCATTTACTGCGCATATACGTGTTAGAAAGTAATATAGAATTGTTAAAACCGCAAAATTTCCTTGTGCAGAATATCGAGAAGAACACGTACATAGGAAAGTACACCTATTTTGGTATGAATGACGTGAAGGTTCTACATAAAGAAATAGCAATATGTTACCTTCATATAAGCTCATCTGAACCTAGGGCTGCAGCTGCTGATTACTCTGAGGGCGAAGGGAAAACCGTCTATTGAAAGTTCTGACGAGAGGCAACAGGGAAAGTGCTAGCGATAGGAATGATGATGAATAATTGAAGTGATTATATTGTTAAAAGGATACGGGAAGGAAGTGGTGTGCGCCCCAGTTAAAAGCCTCCCCATGGGTTGGGGAGCGTGCGACAATTGCCTTTTAATTGTATTCCTAGATCAATTTGTTTAAAACGCCTCGTCCATGGTCATACTGGCCATTTGTGGGGGAATGGTCAACGTGCCAGGGTTTTATGGCTGAATGACGTCATTACAGGTGAGCATTAGCCATAAGTGCATTTCTTCTGCGCATAAATTCTTCTGCGCATTAATTCTTCTGCGCATAAATTCTTTTGCGCATAAATTCTTTTGCGCATAAATTCTTTTGCCCATAAATTCTTCTGCGCATAAATTCTTCTGCGCATAAATTCTTCTGCGCAAAAATACTTCTGCGCATAAATTCTTCTGCGCAAAAGTCCATTGAATGCAACACATTAGATGTGTTAAAATGTAGACAATACTTTGAGTGTGGAATGGATACCTGTAAAATGTTAATGAGTAGAGAAAACCCTGCGAGCGTTATGTATCATATTTCAAATTAAAACATCGCCGCTATTGTATGTACAATTATTATGAAACTTCCCTGCTGCGGGTGATCAGTCATAAATATTTAGTTTCAGAAATGTATGTTATAATTGAAGCACACACTCAACATTTTGCAATATATCGTATTGACACCCTGCCTGGCTTTCAGCGGACAGCAGTTTTACATATTTTTTAGCAGCGAGGACGTACACACACGAAAAGTTTTCAAGAGCCCTCAGAAAAACTGAAAAGGGTCTCTCGCCAACTCTCGCCACGAGGTCTTTGAAGAGTAAAAAAACCACTGGCGCACTCGTCGACTGACTGGCTGCCTGCCTCGCTGCCTGCCAGGCTCTTAATGACGGAATTACTGCGAAGTTTAGCACCGCCGTCGTGTGCCCTAAAAGGAGAATAATTACACACACCTTAAAATACCCTTTTAAAACCAGCAAGCTATCAACTTTTAGTGCGAATTGTCAGCTAACACGGGCATTTTAATTTCGCGTTCTAATTAAGTTCGTGTGATCTTAGGATTGTAAATAGTGTGACAAAATGAGAAAATCAGCCGAGTTATTACTTTCTCTGGTACGTATAGTAAATTAGAGGAACTATTGTATTCCACCCAAAAATTCGATGTCGAGATTTCACCGCAAATATATGTTTTGAGACTTCCTGAATTAAAAAAAAAAAAAGCATTTTCAGAAAAAGATCTGTGTGTGTGTGTGTGTGTGTGTGTGTGTGTGTGTGTGTGTGTGTGTGTGTGTGTGTGTGGACAGCATAACTCAAAAACGAAAAGTCGGTTAAAAACCAAAGTTGGTATTTAAGTTTAATGTCTTTCAAGAATGCGACACGAAGATTTTGAAGAATATAGCCCCCCCCCCTAAACTACCCTTTACATGGAAACTTTTTCGAAAATTTTGATTTTCTTGAAAATGGCTCCAACGATTTTGATTAAAATGTCATATGTTTACGATATTTGTATGGCAAATGAGATGTATATTTTGAATTTTCTGGCCATAGCCCCTGTAGTCGTATTTACTTATTACTTTTGCATAACTGGTAAACCGTTACAAATATACCAAATCATACTATACAAAAAATGTAGATCTTGCTAAAATACACAATTTATGTCTCAATAAATTTTCTTGTAGGGTGAACCATTTCGGAGATATTCCTTGTTATTTGTGTGAGTTTCGGAAAACTTAGAATAATTTTAGCGAAATGCGACAACGTTGTTCATTTTTTTATATGTTAATCGTGCAAAGAGAACGGAATCTCAAAGCTTTAAAACATTTTACTATCGTACAAAGGCTACTGTATTCTAATATTACCCTTGTACCTACAAGGACATAAGCATTAAGATAATTTGTACGAATGTTTATTTTAACTAACACGAAGAAGATATAGGAATAAGAGTTTGTAAGAATGGTTAGTACAAGAGTAGAGAAAGTCATGTGAGTGCAACACATCAGAGTTTTTACAAACGTACTCTCTGTGATTTCCATTTCATATTTGAATCAATATAAATTCCCAAAAAGTTTATTTTCTCAACTTTGTAAGTCGTATTGAGGCTATCTTCAGTTTTGTCTAAATTCAAGGATAAACAGAAAAGAAAAACAGAAGAACATAGAGACGTTGTGTGCTCTATAATACGAACGCACCTAAAAGCACCACAAACTTTCTACACTAATTTCTCCTTAGTCCCAGAGTTAGTTTTATTTTATTTTTTGTGCCAGTTAATCTGCGGCTTCTTTTCCGTTCTTGCTCTTCCTTATTGCTGTTTATTCTCTGGCTGTTCCTTATCTCGTCCTTAGTGCGGGGTGAGGGGGCGGGGGAGGTGCTCCAACACACAAGTTGCAGAGTGAGTTTGCCACACGGCTTGCAGCAAATTAAACCGATTAAACAGTTATATTTCCATAACACGTTTTTGCTCCCAGTGACTTAGTTAAAGCTTTTCCAAGTACCTACCATGGCGGGCGACAGTCTGGGTTCACGGATTATTGAATTAGTGGTCATTTTGTGCACGAGGCTTCAACCACATCTCTCCAAATTGGTGCCATTGTGTGCCTGTAAGGCTCATTTAGCTATATTGGCGTCAGCATGGCCCCTCTAACAAGAATGTCACTTGTGTCCACTTACTACAGTATGACATTCCAAACCACCCCAAAGCCTCTTTGTGACATTAAACCTGGAAAGCATTTAATAAATTACATGAGAACCCTAGCGTAATCTATCAGATTTTCACATTTGCTCTCATTGATGTGTTTCTAGTTACACTGGTATTGCGAATATCCATGATTAACACGTCAGATACCAACTGAGGTGGCGACGCGGTCCTGGGTTCAATCCCCGGCGACTATGTACTCTGACATGGGTTTTTCCATGGTTTCCCTTTGTCATTTAGGTGAATGCTAGAGTGCTTAATTTCGTTTCAAGGTTTACATTACTTCCTTTCCTTACTTCATTTTCCAGGTTGTTAGCATGCTGACAAAACTCACAACTTTACACTATCATACACGAGTGAGAGTCAGAAGATATATGAAATATCTTGGAATTCCAATTGGAACAATATGAGCATATAGACAGACAGGCGTGGCTTGGTAGCTAAGCGCTGTGAGGCAGTGGACGGCGTTAGAACTACGATGTAGGGGAAGTGACACAATGTGCCAGTTCTCCCCATCTATCTACTAGTCAGAGTGCTTATATGGAGACATAGGCTCACAGAACAAATACAAGAGACATCACTTTCTACATCAAAGACTAAAAAAACATTGGTAATTAGTAAGAAACATAAATTTGGTTCCCAAAAGCATATTTTGTAGTACTTTACTCGTTTCTTGTATGAACAATACTCCTAGCGATGATACGAAGCGTTCAGATATCGCGACACACAAGAACAAGCCTTTATTTAGCTGCTTCTCATATAAAATAGATAAAGTCAGTATTGCAGAATTTGCCTCCAGGTTAAGTCAACTGTTCTCCTCAAACAGTTCGATCGCATGCATACGCCTAGCCTTTATTGACAACTTATGTAAATAATTTAGTCAAGATCGCTTCCCCATTGTTTCATTCTGGGCCTTTGTTTTCACTTTGACGAAGTGGTTCAGTTTTCCTCAGGCGTCTTATACGTGTTTCGGGTTTAGTTTCCTTTGAAGCTGCATTGATTCCCAATTCTTACTGAATAAGGACTTTATAACTTCCTAGCTCCTTTACGACTTATATACAGTTATTACAATAAGTACTGTATTTCTGCCGAAACTTCCGTATCGGAAGCTGCAATACGAAGATTTTCAAAAAAACCTTCTGCAACTTAAACTAGTCCCTATATGAAAATACTGTAGTTGAATTTTCACAAAATAAACTAACGATTTTGATTAAAATACTGTCACAAATATCTCACAAATTACCTTATTCCTTTTATTTCCTTTACTTACTATTATGTTTTTTTTATTAAAAAAATATAACCAATACAAAATTTACTACCATATTTTGAACTACATTGGAAACAAATTTAGATCTCTAGAAAGATTTTTCTGCGAGAAGATTCTGAGAAAAATGAGGTTACTGTTTAGCCAGACTTCCTTATTTACCTTTATGCAAGAATCATTTTTCCTCATATGATTTTTAAGCTTTATTTTCGTGGCAAATAAGATAAGTAATTCTATACACAATATGTATATCAACAATTACACTGAATTAAATGACAAATGAAAAGCGCTGCCCTCTAGGGGATGTATTGGAGAACTGGTTCAACTAGGCTACGGTGAATGTATAGGCAACAGAACACTTAGCACCTCGTTTAAAAAGAATTTACTCTAAGTCTCTATCAAATGCAAGATGAGGGCACGCCCATTTAAAAGGCAGAGACACACCGATTTAAAGAAGGCGTCCAAAATATCTTTTGCTCCTGTCTAGGGATCAAAACTTCGCAGATATATTCCTTAAGGTATGGTGCATTTTTGCAATAAAAATCTAAAAATCGATTATTTTGACCAAACAGGCTAAAATATCACTTCAGTGTTCCCTTAAGGGTAGAAGACACAGACAGAACCAACGTAGGAAGATTTTCATTTGTTAGTAGAGCCATTGAGGAATAGAATTAATTTCCAGCAGCAGACTTTGAGAGATGTGCTTTGCCCATGAAGAAATTTGGAAAAAAATTAAATACAATAAATGTTGGATAATTTATTACAAAGGTGTATGTTTGACGTTTTAAAAATAATTATGAATATTAGTTGTAAATATACTCGTTATACTCACAGGGTAGGTAATTAATAAATGTAAATTAATAAAGTAATTAATGATTTTAAAAACTAGCTGTTATATTACAAAGTCATAAGCTGGTAGCTATAATAATCTGGTTGCTTGAAGGAGCTGGTTTATTTATATTGTTTATGTACTTTTTGTAGTGTTAATTGTACATTTAACTCTGTCAGGGGTAATGTGAATAAATCCATACATCGTATCATAGATACCCCGGGGGCCCGAAGTCTGGACCCATTCTCCACATTAGTACTTTCCAGAGGCCAGCTTCATAACAATATTACGACTCCAATCCGATTCTGAATGAAGGAAAACATAACTTCTTCGAGAAGAAAGCCAAGCTTCAACTACTTCAGCATTTCATAATGAAAGAATAATAAAACTAAATGTAGCAAAGATAAATAACATTTCCGGTATTTTATGAATGCTGTGCCAGGAATATTGTCGCTAACCCAAAACTGCAGGCATAGAGAGAAAAGATGGGACGAGTCGTAAACTGAAGCCTAACAAAGGAAGACAAGAGACTGATAGTAAAAGCAAACGTCGTCAGTTATGAAGATTCCACCCTAATGATGCAGGAAATGGCTAACCTTTTGGGATTTTGAATGCTTATCTTTTGTTGCTATCTGAGGTATAAAGTTAGGGCTCGTTTATTGTCAAGTGTTTCCTATATTACATACAGGAAGTACAGTAGAGTCTCGTTAAACAGAGTACCTCGGATTTGCGATAACTCGAACTATACGGAACACGATAAAAACATCTCAAGTTGCACCCCCGTTAATCGACCGAAACATTTATTTTATTGCTACTTACAAAGTGAATATGGAATACAGTAGGCTTTGAGCGATAGTCAAATATATTATATACTTTACAATGGAGTGTAATTTATTGTACGAATGTTTCCCTCCACATGGATTTAATAGCAAAGATTATTTCCAGAAGTTGATAAATAAACTTGATCACTTCGCTGTGTATATAGTCCTTAAATACGGATTTCTGTGCTCTTGGCGTTCAACTGTCATACACTATTGTCGCTAACAATAAGATTAATACACTTACACTACTAGCTGCTGCCTGTTTCTGCTCTCAACGGTTTAATCCAACAAAACGTATCATTAATATTGCACATGGTGGAAATGAGTGCCTGGAGAAGTCAAAGATTTACCTGTCCATGCCAATTAGCACGCTACTTTCTCTCGACATTCTTTGGGATTCACAAAGGGCTGATAAACCTACGTGATGAGCTTGCTGTCTGATTACTTGTACATTAAAATGTATGGTTATGTTCAACCAAGATGGCTGCACTCGCTTCCACCAACAGTTTTCTTCATTCAAAGCTGTGAGCGAAGCTGTTCAGCAACGATAAAAGATAAATAATTTGGCAATACAGTATGCTTACTTACTATAAAATCAACTTATCAATAGCAGAGGAAAAATATAATATCAAGATTTCACTACAAATGCATAACCTAAAATCCCTTAAATTTTTAGGAAAAGTACGTAAACAAAATTAGATGGTGGACTATGTTATAGTAAAAAAACTCAAATAACAAGCAATATCTCCAACATAAATTGTGTTTTTCAAAGATATCGACATTTTTTGTGTAGTAAGATTTGGTCTATATCTTATGATTTACAAGTTATGCAAAAGTCATCAAGGCTAAACAAAACTATGTGGGCTATAGCCAGAAAATTCAAAATATACATTTCATTTGTTTAACGGACAGACATTTTGCCATGCTGGGAGGTGTAGAATGGGGTGTATTGACCTAAGTCCACATTTCGACTGGGAGAAGTCGGTTTCCAGGCAACATGACATCCCAATGTCTGCTCTCTTTCCTCCATGTCGTTTGTAGGGGATTCAGCGCTCCTATGTTTGCCTGCCTGGGGCTCAAGATGAACACAGATGAATAACAGTTCTAATTTAAGAGCACTCCTAGGCGAAAGGTCGTCGGAAATGGTGGATTTTTTTTTTTTTTTTTTTTTATTTCGTTGGCTCTGCTTTCTCGGACTTTTATTTTCTCTACTGCGTAAATGGAGACTTTATCTTTATCTTTACCAAAAACTAAAGCCGGAAAATTATCGCGGAATAAGGTTACTTAATGGCACTTTGAAAGTTTTTACTAGAATTTTAAATAATAGATTAAACACAATAATACCCGTTAAAGAACAGCAAGTCTTTAGGCGAAATATATCTACAGTGAATGTAATATTTATAAATCGTGGGAATTTAATAAATATTTGAGTTTTGCGGACTTGTGGGTGAAATTAAAAGATGTACATACATTGCAAGAAAAAGGCGTACCCATGCAATTGATCAGATGAATAATAGAAATCATAAGTGTGTAAGACAAGAATTAAAGTAATGGAACAAATTGAAGAAATAACAATAATTGGTCAGGCAATTAGACAAGGCGATCCCTTTCACCAGAAATATGTATTGAGACACCCTGAATCCAAAAAAAGCATTTTAAGAAAAAGGTGTGTGTGTGTGTGTGTGTGTGTGTGTGTGTGTGTGTGTGTGTGTGTGTGTGTGTGTGTGTGTGTGTGTGTGTGTGTGTGTGTGTGTGGACAGCATAACTCAAAAACGAAAAGTCAGTTAAAAACCAAATTTAGTATTTAATTTTAATATCTTTCAAGAATGCGACACGAAGATTTTGAAGAAAATAGCCACACCTTAAACTACCCTTTATATGGAAATTTTTTCGAACATTTTGATTTGCTTGAAAACTGCTCCAAAAATTATGATTAAAATGTCAAATGCTTGAGATATTTTTATTGGAAATAAAATGTATATTTTGAATTTTCTGGCTATAGCCCCTGTAGTCGTATTTACTCTGGACGACTTTTGCATAACTGGTAAACCGTTAGAGATAGACCAAATCATACTATACAAAAAATGTAGATCTTGCTAAAATACACAATTTATGTCTCAATAAATTTATTTGTAGAGTGAACCATTTCAGAGATATTCCTTGTTAGTGTGTCAGTTTCGGAAAACTTAAAACTTTCGTGAAATGGAACATCTTTGTTCATTTTTTTATGTTAAGCGTGCAAAGAAAACGGGATCTCAAAGCTATAAAATACTTGACTATCGCAAAGTGAATGCTCGTTGAGCAGACTTCAACAATGGAAGGATCGGGCTCTGAAGAAGTCCTGGGCGCTTCAGCAGTTGGCGATGTGGATTATACAATTACGTAGGTACGATTCTTTCAGTTGGGCTTTAATTTGAAACAGTTGGAATTGGCAGGTGATTGTTTGCATTTACCTTTGTAAGTACGAAATCTAATCAAATGCTGATTAATGCTACCTTTGTGAGAGGTGAATTTTTCAAAGCATTCAGTTTCGTTTCAAACACAGAGCGGGTAACAGGCGGAACTAAGGTCCAAATGTTCCTAGCGCATACCGAAATAGAACATTTTATTGACTCTGAAACAAACTGTGAACTGTCGTGTAATTTGACATTGACGTTAGAAGTAAAAACAAATCTAATATGTAACCACTATTTTTCTTACAGTAAGGTAGAATCGTTGGGTGAGATAGCAAGTGTCGGCGAAGGCATTGGTTGCACCTTGCCAGGGATGACATGTGCACAGGAACTCTTTCCGTCCCTCGTTGTCCGTGACATCCTAGTAGGGCTGCCATATGGAAGGTTGGGCCCCGCCGGGGTCCCTCTATGAAGGCCCCGGAAGAGTTAACCACCTCGAGGTGTCGTTAAACTTGGGAGACCTTAGGGGCCTCTGTCAATGTCTGCACCGTTAGTGTGGATCTCGTCGCCTGGTGTCTCCTCTCATCTCATCCTTCCCCTGAGGGGTACCTCCATGAGGGAATAGGTACAATAAGCCTGACTTCAGTGCAGAGGCCCCTCCATAAATTTTCTATTGCTTACGGACTGAATAATTTAATCAGAATTTAATTCCATCACATAGGGATATGAACCACGTAACTTCGGTTGCTGTAACCAATGAGGAAAAAGTATGAATTAGCATGGTAGCTCAGTAGTTATAGAAACTGGATGGAGACCGGAAAATCCGTGGTTCAAACCCCGACTATAATTGTTCTAATGTGAAAGAACAATTATAGCAGATACAACATTTAATGGCGGGTGTGCCAGGAGGAGCTGGTCCACGAAAATCAGAGGCTTGCTGCGCCTCGCTGTATTGCATTGTTAAACACGCTGTGAAATTACCTTGTAAAGCCGGTGATATAAATATAATTCGCGCCACAAAGTTTAATTACGCAACAAGGGGAAAAATCTGATCATAAAGTGCTTAGCAATCAGTCGCAATTAAGTTTTGTATCTGCCGTAATTGTTATTCTTACAATAGCTTACTACTTTCTCTAATGCTTTCAAAGTACCATTGTGACACTTACGTTGCAGATTTACCTGCGATTTTTTATTTTAGAAGTCATAACCTTTTAAGCAGCCAGTTTACTTGACGTTCGAATCGTTTTACATGCTGAGAAAAATAACTGCTGTATTAGAATATGTAATATCTACATTTATAGAAGCCATAGAATTTGATAAAATATATTTTCAGTTTTGAATGTTTGTATGGCTACCCAAAAATATTTTTAAGTGTTAGTGTAAATATTTATAGATGGCAAAAAGTTTTATAAATTATTTCTAAAAATTAATATTTTGTTTCCAACGTAAATATAAGGTTTTCAGCTGTTTGGTACGTGCGCACGCTAAAGGATGCAATATTAATATACACACCTAAAGTTGAGAGAAAATAACGACACGTGCCGCCACTGACTACACAGTAAAAGATGGAGAGGAAGAGTGTGGAGTAAATTACAGAACACCGGATAAAAATATCATTAGTTTGTAGTTCCCACTTGCAGGTTGATGGTGTTAAGGGTACATTAGAAGTCTGAGGAGAGAAATACTGGGCTATTACGTCACGGTGCGGCGGCAAGTTTCCGAGGACCATGTAAAAGTTTGCAGTTACTTCCTATTCCACACGGGATGCATTATCCGATCCTTCACTTTGTGGAGCCTGTCTCTGAAGATAAACTTTATTTCCCCTTCATCCTTGTTCCAGTACTCCTATTGGCTTAGCATCTTTGCTTAAGCGCCACACTGCTTTAACATTAAAATATATTTAATTACTTCAGTTTCGTAACTTGTGTTCATCTTCCATTTACGAACTTGTATTACTAGGTTCAGCTCGTGTTAATTTCAAGCTAGAGATGTCTCTAAGTGGTAAAAAACCGAGGTTTGTATTCGGGAGATGCCGTGATGTCGGTCATTGTGTTTTTGGTGGGTTTCCTTGATCGATAGGTGAATTCTGAGGTGGCTTATCACAAGTTATCATATTTTCTTCTGATAAAACTCGATTGTTGCTTCCCATACCACAGTTTTTCGGTGCTTTCAGGAATTTAAAAGGGACCGAACATTTTCGAAAGATGAGAAAAGTTGTCAAAAATGCTTCACGAAAGTAATGGCATAACACTTAAATAAACTGAGGTAAGTTAAGTAGATTTTCCGGGTTTGTGGGCCGTGGTCGAGTTGGATTACCTTCCTCCGACGTTTCGCTGGAAACTGCGTCCAGCATCTTCAGGGTCAACCTCCGTTATTAGTGGCTGCACATAAATTAAAGTTCACTACAAACTTTCATATTCAACTTTGTTTGTTATTAGTGTCCATGGTAACAAATTTTCACGATCGCTCGTTCTCATAAATACCAACATGAGATTATCGATCTCAAAATTCCGGCAAATGGGACGTCTCTGATCATGGTATAAAGGAGAAAGCTTTCTGTGTCTCGGGTTTTCTTCTCCCTCTTATTAGAGCCGGGAGCCAAGTTTTGCTTATCTGCTGTCTCTCTGCTTTTCGATTGTAGGAGTTTTTATGCATAAAAATCTCTATCGCTTCCCGAGTCAAGCGAGCCTGGTAGTGGCTTGTCCTTGAGAGTACCTCCGTGTCTTTGTAATTGACGTCGTGGCCGAACAATAGAGAGTGTTCTGTCACCGCTGACTTGTCCGTCTGCCCCAACCGGCTATGTCTTTCATGTTCTTTTAGTCGAGTGCTGACACTCCGCATGGTGGTGCCTATATTTAATTACTTCAGTTTCGTAACTTGTGTTCATCTTCCATTTACGAACTTGTATTACTAGGTTCAGCTCGTGTTAATTTCAAGCTAGAGATGTCTCTAAGTGGTAAATGCTCTTCTGAGGGAACAGATTCACTCAACCCGGAAGCAGCTGGCTAACACGGACCGACGACTGTTTGGACTACATTTACAACTCAGCGCCACAATGACACACAAGGACTGGAACAATGTGGACAAAATCACATATCAGTCCATGAGCGCTACGTTTGAACAAACTGTTGATCGGCAAAAGAAAAAGTTCAACATCTGTACCAGTACTCACAAGACGCCTAAGTTGGACCCGTCACGTGTTGTCGTCAACCTGACGGATCGCACACTTACTAAGGCAGAAACTTCACTGTTGTCCAAAGGGAGCAACTTTGCAGTCACCCCATCTCACATACCGGTGGAAGATATCATAGCCAATGTGGAGCCCGCACTTCGATTGCTGCAGCCACATCAAGCTGAAGAACTAAGAGGTGAAACCGCACGTATTCTGTGCAGGACCCCAGCCCCCAAGAACAACCTGACCACCTTAGAGAAGAAAGCGATCAAAACCTTAAATGCAGATGACAGCATCGTCATCCTCCAGGCAGACAAGGGGAATGCTACGGTAGTAATGTCGAAGGAGGCATACAACACGAAAATCTCAGAACTACTGGACCCGGGTACCTACAAGAAGCTTGGGAAGGATCCAACCTCGCGCATTTTAAGGACGACCAACAACCTTATAAAGAGCTCCACGATAGCAGATAACATCAAACATCAAACCTGCAAGAGCGAAGCTTTACCGCCAAGGCTCTATGGACTGCCGAAAATCCACAAAGATGACGTTCCATTACGACCCTTCGTTAGTACTGTTGGATCACCCACATATAACGTTTCCAAGTATCTGGCTACTCTATTACAGGAACACATTGGCAACACCCCATCCTACATCAAAAACTCCAGGCACTTCGTAGAGAAACTGAAGACCATACAACTGGGGGCAGAGGACCGCCTTGTCAGTTTCGATGTCATTTCTTTATTCACCAAGGTTCCGATTACAGAGGCACTACAACACATTGCCGAACTTTTTCCGCCCGACATCACCAGTCTTTTTCGTCACTGCCTAACCACAAGCTACTTCCAGTGGAACAACACTTTCTATGAACAGATAGACGGCGTTGCCATGGGCAGCCCTTTAAGCCCGGTAGTTGCAAATTTTTTCATGGAGAAGTTTGAGGAAGAAGCGCTAAGAAGCGCTACATATAAACCAAAAACCTGGCTTAGGTATGTGGACGACACCTTCATTATTTGGAGCCATGGGGAGGAAAAACTAGAAGCCTTTTTTCATCATCTAAATAGCCAAAACCGTGCCATACAGTTCACCATGGAAAAGGAAACAAACAACAGTCTTCCTTTCCTGGATGTCCTAGTGACAAGAGAAGCTGATTCACGTCTGGGTCACACAGTTTATCGCAAACCTACTCATACTGATAGGTACCTCCATAAAACCTCGAACCATCATCCAAGACAAAAATTGGGCATAATCAAAACCCTTTGCGAACGGGCCAAGAAGATTTGTGAGCCACAAAAGCTGAATAAAGAAATCCGACATCTTAACAAGCCCCTCATCAGCAACGGTTATACACACAAGGAAATTACAAGAGCTCTCCATCCGAGGTACCCGTCAGTCCAAAAAGACCGGAGGAAGCAAACCCTGAGTACCATCTATTTACCATACATCCATAAGGTAACAGACCGAATAGGAAGACTGCTGCAACAGTACAACATTAGGACTATTTATAGGCCAACAAAGAAAGTCAAAGATTTATTTAACTCCGTTAAGGATAAAAGACATCCACACTGCACAGCCGGTGTTTACAAAATACCATGTAGCTGTGGACAAGTATATATAGGCACCACCATGCGGAGTATCAGCACTCGACTAAAAGAACATGAAAGACATAGCCGGTTGGGGCAGACGGACAAGTCAGCGGTGGCAGAACACTCTCTATTGTTCGGCCACGACGTCAATTACAAAGACACGGAGGTACTCTCAAGGACAAGCCACTACCAGGCTCGCTTGACTCGGGAAGCGATAGAGATTTTTATGCATAAAAACTCCTACAATCGAAAAGCAGAGAGACAGCAGATAAGCAAAACTTGGCTCCCGGCTCTAATAAGAGGGAGAAGAAAACCCGAGACACGGAAAGCTTTCTCCTTTATACCATGATCAGAGACGTCCCATTTGCCGGAATTTTGAGATCGATAATCTCATGTTGGTATTTATGAGAACGAGCGATCGTGAAAATTTGTTACCATGGACACTAATAACAAACAAAGTTGAATATGAAAGTTTGTAGTGAACTTTAATTTATGTGCAGCCACTAATAACGGAGGTTGACCCTGAAGATGCTGGACGCAGTTTCCAGCGAAACGTCGGAGGAAGGTAATCCAACTCGACCACGGCCCACAAACCCGGAAAATCTACTTAACTTAGTTGATAATGCCGGCCGTGAAAGCCTCAGCAAACTGAGGTAACATTGGAAGTGCAAAATAACTATAAATCAAACTAGCACAACGACAAATACAGGATTGTGACAAGGTTGTGGACTTTGATATTTACGTGAACCAAATTTTGTAAGAGTGGAAATTGACGGAGCCAGGAGGAATAAACAGGAAGAAATAGAGAGATCAAAACTGTTTTATTTGCGGTGTATAACGGTTCGCATCTTTTTTTATAACTTTATGAGTGTTTTAAGGCTTGACTTCGTGCCCAAATGACCTCGTCGAAGGGCACTTAAACTCACTCACTCAGTGATTCGGGAACCTGGGTTGGAGTCCCAGTTGAGACAAAGGGCCTAGCAAAGGTTTAGATAGGGAGTTTTTAATGCTTTATACACAGAGTTCATTTGAGCATTCAATTCATATTTTTGTGCATACTAAGGCAGACAAAATGAAGGAAACCAACAACAAAGAAAAGACTAATTAGAAAGAACCAGAAAAGGACGAATGTACTCCCAGCTTGTCTATAAAAGCAGTAACTGCGTTAGTTACATTAAAAGACAAAGGGTCTTAATGTTTAGGAGATTAGCCAAGATTGATGGGGGTCCATTACTTCCTTTTGTGGTCCCCGACAGCTGGAGCTTACAAGATAAATCATTTTGGAAATTCATAACTTTCCAGGCTAGGCGTTCTATGTAGATGATTGTCAAAAGATTTCCTCTCTACGGCGGGAGAAGATTTATCTGCTGTTTGTGATTTGTTCATGGCGATGTGATTATCCTAACGCAACTACTCAAACTTACATTTCTCTTTTCGTTTTTATAAACTTCAATATTGTTATTCAGAAAGGAAGATAAAAGTTTCTTTATCCTTTACCACTTCATAGGTATTTGAGATGCTTCTGCAAGAAGGATCCACTCAAAAATTCTGTCGGAAATACAAAGTTGGTATTTAACTTTAATATCTTTTAAGGATGCGACACGAAAATTTTGAAGAAAATTCCTCTGCCCTAAACTGACCTATAAATGGAAAAATTTGATTTTGTGGAAAATAGCTCATTATTATTAAAATGCCATATGTTAGTCGATCTGGGTGACTCAGTTGGTTAGACGCTGTCCTACTGATCCCAAGGTCACGGGTTCAAATCCGGCCCAGACCGAAGGTTTTTAAGTGTACTTAAAAACGACAGCTCCATGTCAGTAGATTTACTGGCATGTAAAGAACTCCTGCAGGACGAAATTCCGGGACACCGGCGACGCTGATTCATATCATAAAATGTTATATTAGATCCGAAGTAGTTAAAATATACTTCTATTATTTCATCTTTACTAATTATTTTGATGTTATGTTATTTTTCCCTACAAAATACATAGATTTTTCTGTTGAAATATTTAAATTGAATTAATCATTATTTTTTTAATCTCATCTGTTGCTAATTGAAGCATATTTTCATTTCCATCAAAGATTACCTGATCATCAGCAAACTAATAGTGTTATATATGAACGGGTTATTGAATATCAGCAAGTGGCTAGCACTGCGCTAAAAGGACGCACTTGCCCTCCATATGCGATAGGAAGCAGAGGTTACCAACATGCGCATTACAAATCAGCTTTTACCGCTCGCTTGACCACAAGGGTGGTTCAGCAGTTGGTAATGCTGTGCTCTTCATGGGCAGAAAGTTAGTAAGAGAGGGCGAGCGAGCGACCGACCGACCGACCGACCTCACCTCCCAAAGGAGTTTCCTTTTCTAACGAGGTTAGTTTCCTGTGTTACACGAGTTTGGTAGGTATCGTTGTCTACCTCCTCACAAATCGATATGCCTAGCACCTGCTAAGTCACTTTTTCAACTGGACTTACTCCTTCTGAGACTTACTTCATAACTTCTGTTCCTTCTGACAAAAGGGAATACTCGAATATCACTTAGATCTATAGACACCTAGCGGCATGGCTTGCTGTCACTGGTTCAATCCCCACGGCCGAGCATGGTCTCATCTCTACCTTGCTTCGCCAGGCTGGGCAACTGTACTATAGATGGCATTAGCTGCTATCGAGTCTATCTGTTTATATTACTTGCGGCTAGATGGCGTAGAATTCACTATTACCATTAATTTCTCATTTAAGCTACTGTTTTAGACTTATGGTATTTATCTTAGCCACTGAGGGGAACCACGAAAGAAAAAATAGTAGATTTTGTCACCCACGGGATTTGAACCCCGGATCTTCGAATACAAGCCTCACACGTTACTATGGAACCATCGCGCTCGATGCGTTTAGACCCTTGTAATCACTATACTTTTTCTCCTAAATGACGAATAAAATTCAAAATCGTGATTGTTGTTTTGAAGTTTGAAATTTACGAATGTGATAAATTTTGTTTACTACAGCCATAGCGGATATCCGCTATGCTACAACGATGAAAAAGCGCTGCCTGGTTTGAGATCGGGGAACCTGTGACTGATTCACATTTATTCACTAGAAGAGATCATACATATCTATAGATTTTGTCAGTAATAATAGAAACTATATACATATAGTTGTACCAAATAGTTGTCTTAATTTTCTCATATACTATATAATCTAAATATGCTTGACATTATTAATAATACATTATACACCAGGTTCACAATTTAATACTCTCTTTTAATTACATATACCAATTTTCCTGATAAACATCTTTGGAGGTAGCCAATTTTATAATTTTAAAATGCCTCTTTTCTATTTTTCTTTCGTCCTTCCTAGTAATTCACCCAACTTCCTAATGTCTTCTGTATTTTTGAACTTTCTAGTTCTGATTTTAATTATTTGTCTCCGTAATTTCAACCACTTAACTAGTACTCATTTATCCCTCCATACTTTAGTCCCTTTACAACCCAAAATAAAATGTGGATAATTTTCCATTTACTGACATAATAGGTAGTTCTGTGGGTTCATTCCGCGTTTTATTTCCCTTAATTTCATTGCTCCATGAAATGTCATGCCCACCCTTTCCTTTGCAAATTTATCACACATCCATATATTTTCCCTTACCCAATCTCTTTTGATTTTCCTGTGTAATACCAAGGTTCTGTTATCCCTAATGCTGCTAAATATCTCTTGTATATTGCTATCCTAAATTCTCTGTTTGATCTCTTTCCAAAACGTTCCTTCCCAGAAAATTCAAGATATAAATTTCATTTGGCGTAAAATAACTTAAATATACGATATTTTAATTTAAATAATTAGAACAATTGTGACAAAATACAATTTTTTGAAAATTTTTCGATCTAAAGGTTGTCTAGAGTGCAGATTTTTTTAATACCTTTATCTCACTGAATTGGAACATGCTGAACTTAAATACCATACACAATATGTTTATAAAAATGTTCTTTTTATTGAACGAGTATCAAAACGTATTTCCGCTGACATTTTGATATCGAATTTTTGGGTGAAATACAATACTTCCTCCACTTACTCAAAGTAGATAGTGAAGAAAGTAGAAAACGTATCATGAAAGGTGGATTGGTTTTAAGTGTGTTTGTAGGGTTCCTGAGAAATCCATTGTCCGAGGGCGTTCTCAAGGAGGAGTAAGAACCCACTTAAATGGAAGACTACGTCTCCCTTTACCAACTGACAGACAGACTCTTATTAACTGCGCTGTTTCATTGCTCTCCAATGTCCACATTTCTTCCCCTTGGTCATTTCTCATATGACACTAAAACAGCCCTCCTCCTTATTGTTTATTACTCGTTTCACTTTCTCCCTTCAGACATTCCCATCTTGATGTTTCGCTGGAACAAGGAACGTATATACTATATTAATTTCCACGTTATTTTCCCCACAAAATTGCATTATTTACGCTCTGGTTGATAGAAGATAGGAGAGAATAGGATAGGTTAGGGGAGGAGAGCAGGTGAGGAAGGAGAGAAAAGAATTGGAGAACAGAGAGAACCCAGTCACTGAAGCGTTGCACTACTATTAGGACATCTCAATAGGTTCATTTTGTCTTACGTTACTCCTCTGAGAAATAAATAAATAAACTCTGAGTATCCTATCCGGATACATGCACATAACCTCTCTTGCCGGGTGTACTGTCGGTGGTCGCCTGGCAGATCGCCATATTAAGTCAGCTGTTTCTTGCAAATGGCTGCTGTTCGTGTTTCGGTTTATCTGAACGACAAATCGTGTTAACTTTATACTCGAGTTTTACGTCGTTATGTTGACACTTTGTTTCCATTGATTGCCATAAATCTGCAGCTATCGTGTAAAAGCGAAAGTTCACCTGTTGCCCAGCAGGGAAGATCAGCTCCGAGGAAAGTTTTACTGACAAGTGAAAGGCGGGACTAGCTTCTTCTGTCGCTGGTGAATCTGTAGCGAACAAGTGGTCCAGCGCATCGCGGCGCCATTAAGCTCGATTTGACACCCATCACTTGGATTGTGCTTGGCAAGCATTTCCTTCCTAACTCTCGAGCATCCTACACACTCTCATTAAAATGCATTACTCTTCCAGTGCCGTATCACTGGCCTGTTTCCAGATTGCGCATGGTTCACCGCTAACAATGCCATAATAAGTCGTTCAATTGTTTCATGCCTAAGGTGCAAAATGAGAAAATCTCTGAAAAAATCTCTTAATTTCATATCCAAATTGCATAGAAAAAACTATTACACTGAAGATCTACTGAATCCTCCCCACGATACTAAAGCTCTGATGTGTTGCACTCACATGACTTTCTCTACTGTTACACATATTCCTCTATCTACTCCATATTTACCGAGATGCATATTTGTAGATGTTATCTCATTGCTAATTTTCTTTTAGGTACAAGGGGAATACAGTAGGCTTTAATCGATAGTCAAATGTTTTAAGAGTGCTCGCTATATGGTAACTTTGAAATTCCGTTCTGTTAGTATGACCAAAAGATAAAAAAATGAATAGCGATCTTTTGGCCCGTTTGGCCAGAAAAATCAACTTTTGTATTTTTATCGCAAAAAATGCACCATATCTTAAAAAGTGAGTCCAGAGTGTTAATCTCTTAAAGGGGGCGGAACGCATCTTTTGGATGCCATTTTTAAAGTGGTGCGCCTCTGCCTTTTAAATGGCCATATCCACATCTTTCATTTAAACTTCAAATTCATTTTTCTTGAAAAGTTCCTCATATTCAAAATCTATCTTCTCGCAAAACAATCTAGCTAGAGATCTAAAATTGTTTTCCAATCTACTTCAAAATATGGACACTAAAATGTCCGTTTTGAATTTTGATATTGGTTATATTTTTTTAAAAAGAAAGGGTAATATAATAATGTTCTGTTTTTATGACATTTTTACACTTTGCGCTATTAAAATATTTTTAAGGAAAAGTATTCATTATATGAAAATGTCCATCCTTTAATTTGTTACTAAAGTAGTAATTTTAAAAAATCAACTTTGTAGTTCAACACCTCTTCTACAAGTAAATTATCAATCCTAATTTTAACTCTAACAGGGTGTTTTCTATAAAAGATTTTGCAGCTGATATTTTCAAATTATACTCATTAAGCACTGTACTTAGTTTATAAATAGCTCTTTGCAAAGTATCTTCAGTAGATGCTGTAACTCCTTGATCGTCTGCAAAACCTAGTGTTCAAATTTATATTATTAACTTTAAAATTATTAGTTAAAATTGTTTGCCAAGTACGAAAGATAACGTCCAAATAAGTACTAAATAATGTGGGTGAAAGTGGTGACCCTTGTAGGACACCCTGGTTTATTTCAATGCCTTCTTCTGTAAGTTTGCTTCCACTTTTAAGTCTTATCATTGTTTCTAAATATAGACTTTGTACTGGACGTATTACATGGCTGGATAACATCTATCCTTCATTATTTGCCACATTTTATTTATATTTACCTTGTCAAATGCTTTGACATAGTCTATAAACGCAATATAAAGTGGAACATTATGCTCCTTGCGTTTTAAAGCAATTGCACAAGTGTAAAAATCTAAACAGGATCTACCCTTTCTGAAACCATGCTGAGTTTGTAAGAGAATGGTTTTAATCATATTTTTATTCTATTTTCTAAAATATTTGCATAAATCCTATAGCACGTGTTTAATACTCTTTTATCTCCACGTGTTAATTGAAGCAAGCATTTGTAGAAATGGATTTTTCTACATGTTTTCTTCTAGGTGCGAAGTGCGCCAAAAATCTTCGATTTTGTATCGTTTTCTAGGCATGAGCTTCACCACTAACCCGGGCGCTCATAAAGTTTTCCGCTCTGATTTTAACCCCTTCAAAGGCGTCTTCTGTACTAGGCCATAAGGAATGGCTACCAATCATGGTAAGAGGTCTATATGAAAAACTAAATGCACTCCCTCAACCTCTTTCTCTTTTAGCCAGTACGATCCGGACCGTCAACATATATTTCGTTTCTACGACATTTTCTAACCTTTGCTTAAGGGGTAGTTAAATCTTTTAAAACATTTCCCATTAGTGGAAAATATCCGAGAACTCAAACAAATAAAATGGAATATCTCGGAAATGGTTAACTCCACAAAAAAGTATATTTTATATAAATTATGTAATTTAACAAGATATACATTTTATATATAGAGTTTTTATCTATCCCTGACAGTTTACCAGTTATGCAAAAGTTATCCAGAACGAACATAGCTTCACAGCTCTTACATACTTAAAGTATATGTGCAGATTTTTAATAGTTTTACGAAGAAAAGGTCCATGCATTTATGATTGTGAATAGCATAACTCAAAAATGAGAAGTCGGTAAGTTGGTATTTAAGTTCAATAACTTCCAAAAATGTAACACGAAAATCTCCAACCCCAAACTTCCCTTTATGTAAAATATTTTAGTGTCATTTATTTTCTCAAAAATGGCTCTAGTGATGTTATGTCATTTATATTTAAGATATTTACAAGAAAAATAAAATTTATATCTTAATTTTCTAGAAAGGTATTCTTTATTCGAAATGAATGTTGTATAACTATAAACGTTAAGCGATAGACCAAACCACTTCTTATCGCTGAATTTTGTTGACTTTGAAACCTTTTTGGGCCATATTTTCTTCCAGTACTGCCGAAAATTTGAGGGTGTTTAAAGGTAGCGCACATAGCATTTTAAGCCTGCAGTAGACTTTTAAAAATTGCGCAATCTAAAAAATTTCACTGCCAACCAATGACTGAAGATTCGGGGAAACTTTACATGAATTAACCCAAAAGTAGTCAATTTTATAATTTTTCGGTCATTTTTCAGTCCCAGAGTCAATCCTCAAATGTTCACTATATACATAGTGCTTCAAAATTAGACGACAAACTTTTAAACCAGAGAAAGAGCCAGTGTATTTGCATGAGTACGGCAGAATTGGGCACGTCGATGCACTCTTTGTGTTAATCGCAATGGGCGTGCGTTCCAACATTTACATTTCTAGTAAACTGAGATATATAACTAAATAATAAGAGGTTCAGAAGATAGCGGTCTCTAAGAACAAGCATAAAAAACTGTGATTCTGTATTGCAAGTAGTTTGAGAGAATGTTTTGACAGTAAATATTGTTTTTTTCTGCTGGATGAAGTAATTTTGTGCATTCAACCACATAAGCCATAAATAGAAGTAAGAATTTAAAATAATTATTATGATTTATAGAATAATTCATAACAATTGCAGGAAATGTGATTAAGAACTTTAAGGGCAGCTGTAATTTAAATCAGTTACGTGTAATTTGTGTATGTTCAGACTATCTTAAACATAGAGAATGGCATGTGAATGTGGTATAAAAGTTTTTTAAGCCCATGATGTGCGGTTTGATGTGAGTGGATTTAATTTCGTATTGCGGTAAGTCCACGTCAGTGTTCTGCAGTTCACATCTGTGGTGGGGCATGGTCTCTGGATGAGAGTTCCTCTAGCAGTGGTTTGCCTGGACAGTAACTGTGGAAGTCGGTGGGTGACAAATAAAGCTGGGTGTCTACACGCCTGCCAGCGCGGCGCTGGAGTGCGCTCAGAAAATATGCACCTACTCTCACTCCTCGAGAATTGGAAAATACAGTAGGCTTTTCAGCCAAGAATTGAACCTGGAACTTCTGGAATTGTAAGATAGCATGCTAACCAGCATACCGCATAGAAAATCTTTTAGCTGTCTTTATCAAAGCTGTTTACTGTGAATTTTTGTTATGGTTTGTAAATAAAATTAAGTATGCAACTTCCAGAAAATGGTTTTCGTTATATGTTCCTGAAATTTTCAATCCGAACTTCCAGAGTGAAGAAATATATTTCCACTCATAACTCCACAATCCACGTTAATAACTATTGTTCTTTCTGCGTTTTAAAAATGAAAAGTTTCTCTCCTTTAATTTGGGTGCCAGCTTTTTGTTTTCTAAAATTTAAAGAGGGGCGGGGGGTTTCGGTGGTGCCCTGGAGATATGGCGGTCTAGACTTCCTTCTAGACTTCGGTCTAGACTTTCCAAATTGTCTGTTTTGCAACAAGAAAGAAGAAATGAATATGAAACATCTATCAGTCTGTGAAACATTAAATTCTGTCCAGACTTAACCTCAAAATATTCGGAGAAAAGAAGAAGAATGGCTTTATTGCACGCGCACGCGCACACGTACACAACTGTAAATGTTTAAGATGCCTGTTTCAAATAAAGAGATTTACTGTAGCAGACATATATGTGACTTCAGGTTAATAATGTAGTCCCTGCAGAAACATTTACAAACTCTGACGATTCGTTATAAGAGAAGTGTAGTCAAGTTTACTTCCCAAAGCTCTCTGTCAATTACATACCTTCGACTCTCTGAAATGTTGTTTTGAAACTTGACGCAACTTCTGTCGCTACTCCACCTAATTTATTTATTAATGGCCACACCGGCGCCGAAACTTGGACCAAACTTGGAAAATAACATCCGTACCTCACCAAACTTCCACTTTGATTCTCCTGAACACCTATTAAATCTTTCAATTACATTTCCATACAACTTCAGTGTTTCCCTGGAGCACCTTGGTGGCACTGTAACTGCCTGTCTGACTTGCAGAGGTTCTGGCGGACGATAAACAAGTGGTAGACATAGTTCTGAAGGTTTTAGCAACGGTAGAATTTGGAACTTTAGATATCGAAATTTTATATCTGCTAGAGCTATTTATAAACGTTGTATTTGTGGCTCTTGCCTCATTTTTGGTATATTAAACTATACTTTCGCTTTTACTAGTATTTTTATTTTATATTAAAATTTATTTTTGGTTTTTTTTTTATCTATTTTATATGGCCGCTGATGACCTAGTAGGCGAACACCCTTAAAATTACAAATTATTAAATAACAAATCAATAGCTCTAGCTCATTTTAAAACTTAATGGTACTCGTTACTGAATTTTCAACCCCTACCCCCCCCCCCAAAAAAAAAAAAAAAAAAAAAAAAAACAAGCTTAGCTTTGTAGAACTAGTATCCAACTGGTTTTGCCTTGCTTGCAATGAAATGCAGAAGAATGAATATACCTAGATATGTGCAAAATTATTTGGAGTTTTAAAACGTAATTTTTTTCTTAATCTTGTTCCCATATATTTTTGCCAGATCAAAATATTCGTCATGGAGAATTTGTTCCATTCTTTAAAGGTAAATGAACCTAATGGGAGAAATGATCTGCAGAATTTAATACATAGCGTTTTCAAATATACATAAGCATTTAACGTATGATTTCATTTTAATTATTAAAAATTACTCTCACCGCGTTCCACCAACCTGTCCCAGCTTTGCTGGGTTCTTATATGATCGCTGGGTTGAGTACTTTGGTTCCTAAATATTTCTAGCACCCGTTTCCTCACATTTTATTTCATTTTTCTACACCGCCGTGTCAGACATTGGGCTGATCATCCATCCTGGGTTTGCCTTGATTCAACTCGTTAGCTCTAATATTGATAAAATCATAAGATTACGGTTTCTCTTAAAGCTTGTATAAAGTGCATGGAATTTATGTTAGAAATATGTAAGCACAGTTATCAAAATTCTATAAAGCCCTGAAGTATTTATACAGGTAGAATATTTGTAATGGTCCGTTTTTGCATTAAATACAGAATTTCTTTTGCCTGTCTCCCTCCGTCGCGGTCTCTCACTTCCTCTTTATATCCCTCCGTATCTCTCCCTGTCTTCCCCATCACAATTTCTCCCTCATTTTCCATTATTTCCCACAAACACCCCCTGACACACTGCCCCTTCTTCCTCTCAGCTGGTATCTTATTTTCAGCTGTCGTTTTTGTTTACCTTTTACCTCGTTGAGACAGGTATAGATGAGTTTGCTTTCCTTCATTTTTAATTAAATATTGTGACGGTCCAACACTGACTCCAAATCAACTACGAGAAAGTTAAGCATAATTAGCACAGGTTGGCAATCGTGCTAACGACAGCGATGGCTAGCAGATATGAAGTACTGGGTTCAATTGCACCAATTTTTCAACCTTGTTATGTCGCATTTATTCATTCACCAAACTCATACTTTATCCCACTATATTATTGTGAAAAGCTCGTCGATTTCACATCATGAATCTGATTTCAAAGCCCCCTGTGGCTCTTGTGTTATCCTTTTATGTTTACAGCTAGAATTTTTGTACGATTAAATTTAATTCCCACCCACCCATTTATCACAGCATACTTTGTTGTTGAAATCTCTATGGACATGAGTAAACCCCACACACACACACACACACACACACATACGTGCACGCACACGCGCACACACACACACACACACACACACACACACACACACACACACACACACTGCGCTCCTCGTCAAACGTCAATAAATGCCAACACCATTAAATGAAGCCAGCCACGATCCAAATTGCTCTTGCTAATTAAAAACTTAAATGGCGATGCATTTTATTAATTTCAGCGATGCAATCTCAGCAGGTTCTTGCGTACAGACAGATCGAAAGATGACCGAAGTTTCACGATGTAGGTCAAGAGTCTTGGAACTTGGGGCCTGCCCACTTCAGAAGTTTTCCATTGATAGGTATATTATCATGTCACAAATATATATCTTACGTCTGGAAAGTTAGGGAAATTAAATGTCATCTGAAGATAACATAAAAAGTTTATAGCGACCGTGTATGGAAATGGTACCACTGCTTCTGCTGGCTTTCAAATCTTTCAGTCAAGATTTTCCTCAGTTTTTAGGACTAATAACGAATATTGTTAAAAGGATGTTTCCGTAGGAACAAAATTCCTATTTTACAGGCTCTATAGTAAGATTTGGTCTATCTCTTACGGCTTACCGGTTATGCAAGTCATCAAGAGTAAACAAGACTACATAGGCTATAGTCAGGAAATTAATAATATTCATTTCATTTGCCACAAGAATATCTCAAACACAGGGACCTTTTTCTATAACTGATTTTTTGGATTCAGGGGGCCTCAAAATAAATATTTCAGGTGAAATCTTGACATCGATTTTATGGGTGGAATACAATACTTCCTCTATTTACTATACGTGCTAGAGAAAGTAAACATTGTGTGAACTTGTGGTTTACGATAATACGTTGCTGGTTTTAAAATGCATGCATTGCCACCATTTTGCTTTCTCTAGCTGTCACTTATAAATACAAATTAAATTAAGCAGAACTTTCCTACACGAGAATAATTACAAGGTTTTAGCATCTATAAATTTCAATCCATGCATCTCTATAACTACAATAAAGGTTATTCAAAGGTTTTGATACAGATTTATTACGTATGCGTCTACTATATTTGATTAAAGGAACTAAAAAACAAATGTAACACAGCATCGATTGTTGCGTTTTAAATTCAGCCTTCTGTTTGCTGAAGTGTCGCAGCATGGATATCTACGTATAAATATTCATTATAGTAAAATGTAACCGGCTTTTGTTTTATAATCTGCGGAGTGCAGCGAATATTTATATTCTTTGGAATAACAACTATTTTATACTCCATGGCATTCTGAAATTAAAATCCAGGTCTTCTTTCAAAGCAAATTAGTTTGTAACCCCGTGGTTTGTGTTCATGTACAAAGCTTTTTAAATCCTTTTCTATCTGTTAGTAATTTATGAAATTAATCAGAATTAATTGGGCTTTTCAATTATGAAAGTATTACCAATATCGGTTTTAATCGTTTTAGACATAACCTAACCACACTCTATCTCCCTTTCTCTTTCTCGCTCCCTCTTCTGTCTCTCTCTCACCAATTATTAGAATAGATGTGTAATGTAGCTATTTCAACAAAAAAAAAAAAAAAAATGTTTATCTCAATCAACATGAAGTGGGCAGAAAAACAAACTTTCGTAAGATAAGTTTATTTTCGAGCTTGTATAATGTAGTAGTTATATGAATCTCATTAAAGTGCGGGTTTCTACAAATCACAAGCAAGCGCAACTATGTATCGCTTATTCTGCCTTTGCAGCGATTTTCAGAGTAAGTTGCATCTCACTGTCACTCGTGTCCGATATTTTTGCTTTTCCAACTTTACAATACGAATAATAATCTATTGACATGAAAATCAAGAAAGATATACACAAGGTCTATGCACAATTTTGCGATATAAATGCCCCGTTTTCTCAGAGTCTATTGGATATAGGAATCCACATTTTTTAAAGTGTGTATTGGTCCTTCTTAAATATGCTGATTCTTGTTCATATTAAAAATTGATCTTTTTATTGTTTAAAAAGTAATCCGTTTAAGGAAATTTTCTCTCTGAGGATCTATAACGTGAACTACAGATTACGTGATAAAATTGTATGGGTATATTACAAATGGAGAAAACGGAGCTCTTATATTGGAAAATGTGGTAATAACAATTGATGTTCAAATAAAACTAAAATAAAATATTTTAACCCACATGTATTATATATTTACTCTAAGATGCTACACAAATATTACCACTGTCAGTCACTATAAACTGAACTTACATTAAATTGTGGCTATATAAGATAATTTGGAAGAATACTGTTGGTATAACTGATAACTCTTTTAAAGTGTTATTGCAATGGAAATCGCTTTCTTATGGTGTTTTAATTGTATCTATGTAGTTTAAATATATATTAATTTATCCATCATTTAAAATTACGAGTATTTATTTAAAGCTACAAAATTAATATACTAATATTTGTTTCATCTTCAGTAATGTTAATTACTTTTTTGTGTTATGTTTCCTTTTAAAAACACTAAGTGAGTTTCAAATTTTCATCAGGATTGTTTAACATTAAATTTTCACGTTTTTTGTGCATTTATATCTTGTACTTCAAGATATGCTATATATTGTTGATTTCCTTCGTTTTTCTCTTTTTGAACAAGTCTTTAGGCTTTATCAGTGTGAAAACAAAGGAAAAAGGGTGAGCACAATGTAAAAATATACAAATATCTAACAAATTACCACGTGTTTATATAAGTAAAGGAAATCTAACCACAAAAACCTGATGCCATATTGAATCCCAGGCTAGTCAACATATGAATATAAACTGCACCACAGGCTTCTAGACAAAATAGTTCCGGAGTTATGCTTTATTTTATAAAACCTTGCAAGGGTTTAAAAGAATAAAGAATTAGTTATATTTATATAAATTAAAAGAGTAAATATTCGTCTATTTAATAGAATATTTATCGACTTAGGATGGTTTATATTTTCTATGCAAAAAGCTGAAAAAGTTCAAATTTGTCATTAAGGCCTTTATGATTCCCCTTAAGAGCTATTTAAACTGGTGAAGAGAAGCATTCTCTTGTTCATAATATTAAATCAAATATTTTGTACGAAATTAGCAGGTAGGTAATAAGATTATGCGGTTGTGATATTTAATAAGTTGAGTAAGTAGGACGGCTAGTTAGGAATGTGTAGGTTTGTAGCGAGAGAGCATGTCGAGGAGGCTGTTCTGACAAAAGACGGTCGACACACAATGATTTTCACTCACTCCCAACATGAAGGCAGCCAGCTGAATGCTTTTTACAAGACGAAGGTGGGCGTGTGAGAGAGGGGCGAGATTCGAATGTAAGATCTTTGCTTCGTTGGTGACAGAGAATCAATGCTTCTCTCTGCTGCCTTTTAATCCTCTACCCTTGTTTTTATCTCCACATTTCTTTTGTTTGGATAGAGGAGCTTTGAAGGTGATGGCCGAGAAGAGATGGCAGGCAGGCAGGCAGACAGAGGTTTTGCATGTTGCTAATCTGTTTACAGCGCCATGCCACGCTCTCCCACAGCGGGGATTACAGCGACACGGCCGCCCCTGCTACGGGAAAAGAGATCGCAAATTTTATTCATTAGCTTTAAACACACACAACGTTTCAATTCCCTTAATTTATTTTCCATGTGTTACGTTTCGATCTTGTCTTTTTCATCCCCCTTTATTTCCTATAAGTCCTGAACTTCATCTATATTACTTTCTCTACGCGTATAGAATATAGGGGGAAATATTGTGTTGCACCCAACAATTCAATGTCAAGACCTCACCGGAAATATGTTGTGACAAAATGACAAAAACCACACCAAATACTTTTTCTTACTTTAATGCACAACACAATTCTCTTTTACTGACGTTAATACACTCTACAGTCTTTCGTGATATTACAACTCACAACTGTTTTCTTCTCGTAACCTTGACTCAGTTCTTTCACTGTCTTTTTCACTTTCTCTGTCTCTCGAACAGCCGACTTTGACGATACATCACTCAACACTCATTAACGTCTTCGCTATTTTCCTTTCGACGCAGCTGGTATACACTAAAACAAAAAACTGACTGATTCTAAACTCTCGTTGTCTCGCCTCCTTATATAGAGAGGATGACGTAACACGGATCTTTCTGCACTCACTGCCTCTACCTCTTTCTGTTGGCCAATACGATCGAGAGCGTGGACCTATATTTCGTTTCTAAGCCATTTTGTTACATTTGTTGTCGTTATTGGCGTAAATACTTAGCAGGAGTAGTGCACCTTTGCACGTGGCCTAAAGTAACCAATGAAATGTCCACAGCTTCGTATAATGATAAATAATGTGGAATACACTAGGAGCACTGAGATTTTTGCTTTTTGTACAGCGGAGAGATCGGAAGTTAAAGGGATGATCAAGTGTTTAAAAAGAAGCATGGCCATGAGAAGAAAACGAATGGTTCCTTAGCACTTAAAAAACAACTTATTTGTAAATTCATATTAATAAAAACTATCTCGGAAATTGTTACAAAAATTGTAATTTAAATAAATTGTCTATTTTACTCAAACACGTCGCTTTATTGATAAATTATTCAAACGCGTCCTCTTCGATTCGCAGAAAATTCAACATATAAAGTGTATTAACTCAGCACATAACTTAAATATATTACTTTTTTCTAAACCGTTAAACTATTTGTGAGAAAACTAAAAATAAAATAGGTTTGTGGTGAGGAGGTTGTCCTGAGAATATTAGAGTGGAATTTTGTTGGATGGTGAAAATAAATACCTACATTGGTATTACTCTGAATTTTCGTGTGTAAGTTGTGCTTTTTTGGAAAGGCAATGTACCTCAAAACGTGCATTTCAAATGAAATCTTATATATGAGAGTACCTATCCAGGATTAGGTATGTTGTAGAGATGATGGTGATAATAATAATAATAATAATAATAATAATAATAATAATAATAATAATAATAATAATAATAATAATAATAATAATAATAATAATAACAATAATAATAATAACAATAATAATAATAACAATAATAATAATAATAATAATAATAATAATAATAATAATAATAACAATAATAATAATAATAACAATAATAATAATAATAACAATAATAATAATAACAACAATAATAATAATAACAACAATAATAATAACAATAATAATAATAATAACAATAATAATAACAATAATAATAATAATAACAATAATAACAATAACAATAACAACAACAATAATAATAATAATAATAATAATAATAATAATAATAATAATAATAATAATAATAATAATAATAATAATAATAATAATAATAATAATAATAATAATAATAATAATAATAATAATAATAATAATAATAATAATAATAATAATAATAATAATAATAATAATAACAATAATAACAATAATAACAATAATAACAATAATAACAATAATAACAATAATAACAATAATAACAATAATAACAATAATAACAATAATAACAATAATAATAACAATAATAATAACAATAATAACAATAATAATAACAATAATAACAATAATAATAACAATAATAACAATAATAATAATAACAATAATAATAACAATAATAATAATAACAATAATAATAATAATAACAATAATAACAATAATAACAATAATAATAATAATAACAATAATAACAATAATAACAATAATAATAATAACAATAACAACAATAATAATAATAATAATTTAATGTATAACTGACTTAGAACAAGTTTCACTAACCGATGTTATACATACTCTTAGCAGTCTGTTTGTTAACATTATGTTAAAAGTTGAAATTCTTGCGTTTTATAACCTTTTACAGCGAATTGTTGGTAACACGTTATTAACGTCAAAGACAACTGCGAAGAACGACTTCCAAAAGGCGGTGACTGAACTATACGGCTTTTGATCGCACTCCGATGCGCTTTTGTCTACACATAGCAGCGCTGTGTGTGTCAGTAGGAGACAACTAGATGTCTACGTGATTTTCTTGATTGTTTTAGGTTAGAATCGTGATGTCAAGTACATAAGTGCAGAGAGACTAATGTTTCACCGTTCTAAATGGCGTTAATTATGGAAATGTTACTAAGTATAGAGGAGTTATCAGTCGACGACAGATATAAATTAAAGGAGAAGCGTGGAAGAAAATCCGCGAGCAAAATAGTTGCAATGCATGTGCAGCATGGAACTTAACGTAAAGGACAGGTGAGAAGAACATTTAGAATTGTTTAAAACTGGTGGTGGCCACTGCATTGAAATAAAAGTGTGCAAAATAGTGTTATCAGTGATTGAAGATCAAGCGGACCTCAATAAACATAGCTACTGTCCGCTTTTTAAGCAATTACAAATTGGTTCTGAAATGGATTTTGAGATGGCGTTTATTTTTATAATTCAGTTGCAGAAGGCCATGTAAGCTCGACTATTTACTATTCTATTACATGGAATTTCATATGACCGAAAGCCATACACGGCTAATCACCCGTAAAGCCAAAATTAGTATCATTTTTGTTCTATTTTCTGTTGTGTTTCTGGTATTAAAATTACAGGCTCTTAGGAGTTTGATTTAATGATTTTGTAATAACGGGAATTGTGAGCCTTCGTGGTTTATAAGGCGAAAAACATGTTGACAGGAGGAAACTGTCCCCATTCTTGAAGTTTTATTACGGTCCAGCTTTGTGCTGAATCTTCTAAAAGACTGAAGGGGTAGCAGAATTATTGAGAACGGAATGACGAAAACAGGTTCAAGGACACCATGTAACCTTCAACATTGCCTTGATTTAACCTTAAATATTAAAGACAGCATACAAATGGACTAAAAGGAAACTGATTATACATTCACATGAATTTCTCTATCCACCATTTTACACCCATTCTTACAAAAACTTATTTGTCTACTTCCTTCTTTTTAAATGAGATAAAATTTTCAGAAATATCTCTTTTAATTTCGTTATACGAGTAGCTACAAAAGAAATGTAAGTTTATGAAAGTCAAACAGTTTAAAAGAAGTTTTCTATTGTAGTGGCTTTGAAATTACATTTTCTTGGAATGAACATAAGTAAAAACGAATAACGACTTAGTAATTAGAAAAGGTACTCCACAATTCAAAGAAATATACAGAATATGTTGGAGACGCTTAAAGCAAAACAAAACAAAACAAAACAAAAAGATTCAATTTATATGAATGCTCTGCAGTAATCTGTTTCGGTAAATGTTAAAACTCATTTAGAACGAAAAGCACTTGAAAGACTATTCCAGAAAAGTGAAGATGTACGTTTCATATATCATGTATTCTTGTTAATATATTTTAATTAAAATTCTTAGAACCATTTGCTTCAGAATAAATAATCTCCAACAATTTCCCGTATAAAGGAGGGCTTCTCTTAAAAATGTTTGTGTGATATAAACAATAGGATAATTTATGCAGTTGTTTATCTCAAGTAACATGAAAAAAATAGAGGAATAAGAGATTGTAAGAATGGTTAGTGAAAGTCATGTGAGTGCAATACATCAGTTTTTTTTCCGCTCTTGTACCTTATTTCAGAACATTGAATTTCCAATTTTCTTAAATGAATGTTCAGGGCTTTTGATAAAAAAAATTGTGGTTCTGCAATAATAGGGATAGTCTTAATTTTGAAAAATGTCCTTAGCCCGCCTCGGCTTTACCCTAATAGTATAAAAAATGTATAGTAAACAACAAAGGAAACACAAAGAAAGCGAGATAGTGAAACAAAATGAGTTATAAATCATAAGGACAGAAATAATAAAAGAATGAAGATAACAGAAGAAAAGTGAAAGTGAAATTAATGTAAATTAAAGGAAAATAACTTCCAAGGAGGAACCATAAAGAGAGACAAAAAGTGCATAGTTTTTTAAAACATAAATTTAGTTGACAGATGGCGTAAGTTGTAAAGAAGGGAAGTGAATGTTGAGATACGTTTATAAAATGTGGTTTTAATTTAAAGTTTGTTGCCCACAGCAGGAGTTAGAAGTAGGAACAAACTTCTTACAAACACCAGACGTATATTTCGTTTTATGGTCGCAGGCTACAGGTAAAACAATTGCTACTGACGTTAACTAACATCTTTAACAGCACAAGTTTTTAACGCTCCGTTAAGGAGAACTATTAGTTGTGTGACAGTTTTTGTGGAGTGCACACTTTATCCTAGAAGAGGGTTTACTTCTAGAAACTAATGGGTGTTTAATGAAAGAAGCCAACTGAGCGCAAGAAAGATAAATGAGACCAAACTGTCAAGCGAACATTCGATAACTTTCGAGTGCTTTATCACAACGAAATTTATCTGATTAGCTTCAAAACTTTGAGTTGTAATTATTAGGAAGATCGCAAAAACAAGCTCATAGCAGTTATTTGAACCTTAGTGTAATTATTATGAAATATGTATTTATATCGTAATATATGTTTTGAGGTTTTTTAAATAAACCTATCTGATGTGTTGCATTCGCATGATTTTCTCTGCTCTTGTACAAAGAAATGCCAAAGAAAATCTTCGACGGATAGTATATCGTTTTCTAGGGCTCCACCAACTTGGGAGCTCATTAAATTCACTTGCTGAAACTTTTCAACCTCCCTTTTTACTTTATCTACTACGTATAGTAAGTAGAGGAAGTATTCCATCCAAAAATTGGATGTTGAGATTTCACTGGAAATATGTTTTGAGGCCCCTGAATCCAAAAATATATATATATATATATATATATATATATATATATATATATATATATATATTTTAGAAAAAGGTCTGTGTGTGTGTTTGTGTGTCTGCGGACAGCATAACTCAAAAACGAAAATTCGGCTAAAAACCAAAGTTAAGTTTAATGCTTTTCAAGAATGCGATAAGAAAATTTTGAAGAAAATTCCTGAACCCTAAACTATCATTTACATGGAAAATTTTTCGAAAATTTTGATTTTCTCGATAATGGCTCTGAGGATTTTGATTAAAATGCCACATATTTAAGATATTTTTACGACAAATGAAATATATATTTTGAATTTTCTGGCTACAACCCATGTAGTCGTATTTACTCTGGATGACTTTTGCATAACTGGTAAACCTAAGAGATAGACCAAATCTTACTTTATAAAAAATTCAGATTTCGCTAAAAACACACTATTTATGTCCAAATATTTTTTTGTAGAGTGAACCACTTCTTAGATATTCGTTGTTATTTGTGTGAGTTTTGTAAAACTTAAGTTTTCGTCAATTGTAACATCGATGTCAATTTTTTTTTACGTTAAGCGTGCAAAGAGAACAGAATCTCAAAGATTTAAAAGATTTGACTATCGCACAAAGCCTACTGTATTCTAACATTCCTCTTGCACCTACAAGGAAATAAGCAATAAGATAATTTGTACAAATGTTTATCTCAACTAACACGAAGAAGATATAGGAATAAGAGTTTGTAAGAATGGTTAGTACAGAGTAGAGAAAGTCATGTGAGTGCAACACATCACATTTTTTAGTTATGCTGTTCAGCTACATGTTTGCATTCTAGACGCCTCAAAACATGTATTTGCGATGATATCTTGAGATCGAATGCTTGAGTGGAATATATTTGCCCTACTTACTATACGTAGCACAGGAAGTAATAAAAATGCAATCGAGAACACCGGAAGTAAGACACAAACTCGTAATACATATTTATCTATTTTTTACCACACTTGATTATAAACTGAGGATGGATATGGCTGCTGTTAGGTACATTGAGGGATATTATATGCTCTGTTTACTTCTGGAAGGAAATGGAGCGCAACAAGCTTCTGAATATCTAAAAACGATATTTCCTTCTTTCTTCTCCTTGCAGACTTAAAATGTTTTCAATACTTTTCTCCGATAGTACATAAGCCTTGCTGTGAAATCTTGAAATACGATTTCTCTGCCCCTTAAGCATGTAATACGATTGCTCAGAAACTCGACATTGCCATTACCTGATTATTTCCTTCTTAATAGAGAATCGTTAAAAGCTCTTGTGCTTTTCTTGGTCTCTGACCCGAAAACTAAACTTCATTTGTTTTTCAGAACTAGCTTTCATCGTACGTATGCTATGAAATCTTTTTATCCAATATTTTTTATTGGTTTTAGATAATTAAGGGAATCAGGAAGTGTTAAATGAACAAATTGGATAATTTAGCTCTTTAATTAAAATAAGTGAATGTTCCAAGCTTGTTAGGGGGTGACATTAAAATTCAGGTGACCGAAATGAGTGATTCTGATTAAGAGTTACAGTTACATGAGGTATAACAATGTTGGAGGGGACATTTGGTACTTCGACCTTGAAGATGCTGAAAGGTCTCGTGCTCCACCTGGCAACAAGTCCACTAGTTTTAGGTTCAGATTACGGAGCTGTTCATTCATAAAGGTTTTCGCCTTATGCCGCTGCACTGGCCTCGGCTTACAGGCTTATACATTTACAATTATCGACTTTTTTGTATAGTCTTTGTGGTTTATACATATAAAACCCATACTGTGACGATCTTTAGGTCGTCGAGAACACTTTTATTAGAGATTAATGTCTCTATGAATTAAGAAACTTAGTTTTTTCTTTTATTACACACATCTGCAAAAAGATTAAGTAATCACACATCATATTTGAAGTCGACGTGTGTGTGTGTGTGTGTGTGTGTGTGTGTGTGTGTGTGTGTGTGAACAGTATACTAAATTCTAAACACACACACACAAAACCATTCCCTTATAAATACCAAACTTGGTACATATTTTAAGTCGGTATTTTAATAAAAATTTTCATAAAAATCGTCCATTTCCAAATTAAATTTACAAGTAAAATTTCGCATAATTTTTATTTTCTCAGAATTTCATCTGACGATTTTGGTGAAATTATTACTTCACCTTTAAGATATTTAGATGACAAATTAAACGTATATCTATTTCTTTCTTTCTTTTTGAAAGTTCGACAAAGTTTTTTATTTTCTACAAATGAGTAAACTTTAAGAGCTAGATAGAAGCTTTCTGAATGAAAGGTTAGACTTCTATAAAGCAGAGTATTTCATAAAATTACTGTTTACAGTGTATGTAGTAGGCAGATAAGGTGCCTATTGTATTCCACCAAAGAAATTTGATACCAAGATTTCATTGGAAATATACGTTTTGAGACAAAAAAGAAAAAAATCTGATGTGTTGCATTCAGATGACCTCCTCTACTCTTGCACGAATTATTCTTACAAACTCTTATTCTTCTATCTTCATGTTAGTCAAGATCAAAAGCTACAAAAATTATCTTATTGTAGGTGGAAGGGGAATATGGGCTTTGAGCGATAAAGCTTTGAGATTCCGTTCTCTTTGCATAGGTAAGATATAAAAAAATGAATAGCGATCTTCCTGTTGAAGAAAGTTTTCCAAAACACACACAAATAACAAGGAACACCTCCGAACTGGTTCGCTCAACAAAAAAATTAATTTGAACATAAATTGTTTTAGCAAGATCTACATTTTCTATAGTAAGATTTGATCTATCTCTTACGGATTATCAGTTATGCAAAAGTCATCCAGAGTAAACAGGGTTACATATACTGTAGCCAGAACATTCAAAATGTATGTATGGATATATTTGTGTGACGTAGAAGTGTTTTACGTACGTATGCGTATTGTGGACGTCCGCAGGAAATGTGATAACCGCAGTGATGGAAGTTTTTAGCGGACCGCCGTAGGCAGCTATTAAGGAACCCTTACCTGTGTAATGACTTCATTAACGAAATACTGTGTAACAGTATTTACCTACCTTCCTTTAGCAAAATTAATATTGTCCGGGCATTGTGTGACAAAGCCAAACTCAATCCTGGCCTTCCGTTACCACAGAATTATACTTGTTCACTGTCGCCGCTTGTTCACTAATGAATTTAATTATACAAGTTTCAGGTGTGGCTCGCCAAAGTCATCGGGCAAGCACCGCGTGGTCACCATATGTCCTCCTTTCTGATACAAAGCAAGTGTCCAGGTGCACTCTTGCAAATTTCCTCAAATACCCTACGTATAAGTAGGGAAAGTTTTGCATCCCATCCAAAAATTCGCAGATTTCACCGGAAATATATTTTTGAGGCCACTGGAAAAAAACAAAAAAAAAAAAAAAAAAAACAAAAAAACTCAAAGATATAGTAATAAGTTTGTAAGCATAGTTAGTAAAAGGGTAGAGAAAGTCAAGATTCCTTTACGAGTAGATTTTTTATAAGATTGGCTCACTTTTCAAACTCCCTGTTCTAATGTTGTTACGGAGGTGTTTCTTCTGTCCATCAATTTTCTTTTCTACGTATTTCATTTTTCGTTTACTCAACTAAAGTTGGAAAACCTGAAAAAAATGCAACTTTAACGGCCTTTAAATCATCCGAAAGCTCTACACTGTAAATTATGTTATATGGAGGAACGCACGTAAAGCTGAGAGAAAACACGGGAACAAAATGTTTTATTACCCCAATACATCTTAAGAGGCGCATGGATACAAACTATTGGCAGGGAGTGCTTTATTACACGGCAAGAATATGGAGTAAGAAATGGTCGATAATCATGAAAAATATGAAATATAAACATTGAAAACTACTACCTGAGTGGTGGAAAGGTACGATCAAGGTCTATGATTGTTGTATAGCGCGTATTGCTTACGACTTAATTCAAACAGCAGTCTGGTACGAGTTGTAAGTTGAACTGTGACGCCGGCCGCGGCGCACACCAAAGGACAGTCCGGATCAAGCTACTTCACACCACAGACCAGGTGGTTAAGGTCAAGGTTCCTCACACAAACACGTGTCACTGAACGCGGCAACACAAGGAGTTTTCCAGGACATTCGAGAAATGTCCTGTTGCCGGCTTGTTTGTAGACGTTCGGGAAAGATCTTGCTACGTCATCACCGGTCGGTCAGGAGTTCTCGAGTCGGTCAGTGTGACATAACAGTGAAAGTGTTTGAGAGACCGAGAAAGTGAACAGAGGCAGTGAAAGAAGTGCGTCAAACTTAAGAGAAGAAAACAGTTGTGACTTGTAATATTACGAAAATCTATAGACTGTGTTGATCTCTGTAGGAGAGCACCGTGTTTTTATGCAAAAGTTAGAAGGAAAATTAAGTAGTAGGAAAACAACGACTAATTTTGTCATTTTCTCAAAATAATTACTCATTTTCTGTATCATGAAGATAGGAAATAGACAAGGCACTGGGGCGGCGCCGTGGCCGAGCGGTTAGCGCGCTCGCCTACCACCTAGGCGGCCCGGGTTCGATCCCAGGGACCCGCATGTGGTATTTGTGGTGGACGAAGCGGCGTCTGGGCGGGTTTTCTCCGGGTTCTCCTGTTTCCCCCGCCATCTCATTCCACCGGTGCTCCATCTTCATTCCATGTATCATCAGTGTCACCGCCTGTGGTGCCGTAGTAGTAAAAGCGGGCATTAAACACTACACACAACAACAACAAGGCACTGGCTTCCACACACAAATTCACGTAGAGATTTCACCGGATACTTATGCTTAGAGGCCCTCTGAATTCATTAGCACTCGTAGAAAAATGTCTGTTCGTCCGTGCACTTCTCTGTGTGTATGTATGTGTGTGTGAGTCTCTCTTTCTCTCTCTTTCTCCCTCTCTCTGAACATAAAACTCGAAATTGAAAACAATTACTTGGTATGCAAGTTCAGTATTCTAGATCGGCGAAGGTTTATATGGAAATACCCCCACCCCAAACTACCCTTGACGTGCAATCTGTAATTTCCTGGAAAACGGCTCCAACGATTTTATTAAAGTATTTACATGACAAATAAAATGTATATACATACCTATTGAATTTCCTGGAAATAGCCTGTAAAATACCTGATCTGTTAGTAAGGAATTTTATATAATCTAATACATTTATCTTTGATAAACCAATAGACCAAAACAAACTGCACAAAAGTGTAAATCTCTGTTGAGAATATCTCTCTCTCTCTCTCTCTGTGTGTGTGTGTGTGTGTGTGTGTGTGTGTGTGTGTGTGTGTGTGTGTGTGTGTGTGTGTGTGTGTGTGTGTGTGTGTGAACAGCGTAATCAAAAACGAAATGTCCGACCAGTTCCGCATTTTCCAAAGATTTTCAAGATAATTCCCTCATAAATTACCCTTTAGATTACTTTGTGTTTGTAAACATTATAATTAAAAAAAACAGTCAGTTAAATACTAACCTTGGTGAAGATTTTGAAGAAAATTCTCCCACCCCGGACTACGGAGAATTTTTCTTTATCTTTGTTTTTTCAAAAGTTTTAATAAAATGGTCCATGTGTGAGACATTTTATAAAAAAATGCATGAATTTCCTGGATATAGACTATGAAGAATGACTTGTATAAATGGTAAGCCGTAACAGATCTTATTGCAGATAAAATATATCCTTTAACCCTCACAGTTTATCAAATGCACCTTTTTCTTGAGTCAGCCATTTCCGAGATACGTTTTGTTATTGGTTTGAATATTCAAATACCTTTTACTTTTAACTGAAAGTTGCTATACCTTTTTACTTTCTCTACTACATATAGTAAGTAGAGGAAGTATTGTATTCCACCCAAAACTTCGCCGCAAAAACATGTTTTGAGACGCCCTGAATAAAAAAGAGCATCTTGGTGTCGCATCCTTTAAATATATTAAACTTAAATGTCAACTTTGGTTTTTAATCAACTTTCCGGGAGACATGGTAGAGAGGAAACCAAATGGGACGAGACTGGGTCGTAGGGGGCCGAGAGGGGGTTGTGGGGCGTTTGGAGAGGCGTATTGTGAGAGGGTGCGAGTGAGGGTGCGAGAAAGGGCCCATGAGAGGGTCCGTGAGAAGGTCGTGAGGCGTTATGGGGCGATTGGAGAAGCGGTTCGTCGGAGGGTTCGTGAGGGGCTTCATGGAAGCGTTCGTGAGGGAGCTCGTAAGCGAGTCCGTGAGGGGGATCGCGAGTGGGTGCGTGAGTGGGTTCGTGGAAGAGTTCGTGAGAGGGTGAGAGTTCGAGCGAGGGTGTGACAGAGGGACCGAGAGAGGGTTCGAGAGAGGGTTCCAAGGAGGGTTCGAGAGCGTTCGTGAGAGGGTCCGTGAGGGTTCATGAGAGGGTTCGAGAGAGAGGGTTCGTGAGAGGGTTCCAAGGAGGGTTCGAGAGCGTTCGTGAGAGGGTCCGTGAGGGTTCATGAGAGGGTTCGAGAGAGGGTTCGTGAGAGGGTTCAAGATAGGGGTCGAGAGAGCGTTCGTGAGGGAACGAGAGCTGGGTCATAGGGTTCGTGAGAGGGTTCGTGAGTGTTCGTGAGAGGCGTCGTGAGAGGGTTCATGAGGGTTCCTGAGGATTCGAGAGAGGGTCCGTGAGAGGGTTCGTGCGAGAGTAAGCGCGTGGGAAAGTGAGAGGGTACGTAAGAGGGTACGCAAGAGGGTACGTGAGAGTGTTCGTGAGAGGGTACGTGAAAGGGATCGTGAGAGGGATCGTGAGAGGGTTCGTGAGGGGGTTCGTGAGAGGGTAAGTGCGTGGGAAAGAGAGGGTCGTGTGAGCGTACGTGAGAGGGTACGCGAAAGGGTAAGTGAGAGGGTTCGTGAGTGTTCGTGAGAGGGTTCGTGAGAGGGTCCGTGAGAGGGTTCGTGAGTGTTCGTGAGAGGGTAAGTGAGAGGCTTCGTGAGAGGGTTCGTGAGGGGGTTCGTGAGAGGGTAAGTGCGTGGGAAAGAGGGTACGTGTGAGCGTACGTGAAAGGGTACGTGAGAGGTTTCGTGAGAGTGTTCGTGAGAGGGTTCGTGAGAGGGTTCCTCAGAGGGTTCGTGAGAGGGTCCGTGAGAGGGTCCGTGCGAGGGTTCATGAGAGGGTTCGTGAGAGGGTCCGTGAGAGGGTTCGTGAGTGTCCGTTAGGGGGTCCGTGAGGGGAACCGTGAGGGGTCGTGAGAGGGTTCATGAAAGGGTTCGTGAGAGGGTTCGTAGGAGGGTTCGTGAGAGACTCCGTGAGAGGGTCCGTGAGAGGGTTCGTGAGAGAGTAAGTGCGTGGGAAAGTGAGAGGGTACGCAAGAGGGTACGCAAGAGGGTACGTGAGAGGGTAAGTGAGAGGGTTCGTGAGAGGGTTCCTGAGGGTTCGTGAGTGATCGTGAGAGGGTTCGTGAGAGGGTTCATGAGAGGGTTCGTGAGAGGGTTCGTGAGAGGGTCCGTGAGAGGGGACGTGAGAGGGTCCGTGAGAGGGGACGTGAGAGGGGTCGTGAGAGGGGTCGTGAGAGAGTTCCTGAGGGTTCGTGAGAGGGTTCGTGAAAGTGTTCGTGAGAGGGTACGTGAGAGGGTTCGTGAGAGAGATCGTGAGAGGGTTCGTGAGAGGGTTCGTGAGGGTTCGTGAGGGTTCCTCAGAGGGTTCGTGAGAGGGTTCGTGAGGGTTCGTGAGGGTTCCTCGGAGGGTTCGTGAGAGGGTCCGTGAGAGGTTCCGTGAGAAGGTCCGTGCGAGGGTTCGTGAGAGGGTTCGTGAGCGGGTCCGTGAGAGGGTTCGTGGGGGTGTCCGTGAGGGGGTCCGTGAGGGGAACCGTGAGAGGGGTCGTGAGAGGGGTCGTGAGAGGGGTCGTGAGAGGGGTCGTGAGAGGGTTCGTGAGAGGGTTCGTAGGAGGGTTCGTGAGAGAGTAAGTGCGTGGTTCAGTGAGAGGGTACGTAAGAGGGTACGCAAGAGGGTACGTGAGAGGGTAAGTGAGAGGGTACGTGAGAGGGTTCGTGAGAGGGTTCTTAAGGGTTCGTGAGAGGGTCCGTGAGAGGGGTTGTGAGAGGGTTCGTGAGAGGGTTCCTGAGGGTTCGTGTGAGGGTAAGTGCGAAGGAAAGTGAATGTTCGTGAGAGGGTTCGTGAGAGGGGTCGTGAGAGGGATCGTGAGAAGGTTCGTGAGGGGGTTCGTGATAGGGTAAGTGCGTGGGAAAGAGGGTACGTGTGAGCGTACGCGAAAGGGTACGTGAGAGGGTTCGTGAGAGGGTTCGTGAGAGGGTTCATGAGAGAGTTCGTGAGAGGGTTCGTGAGAGTGTCCGTGATAGGGTCCGTGAGAGGGTTCGTGCGAGGGTTCGTGAGAGGGTTCCTGAGAGGGTTCGTGCGAGGGTTCGTGCGAGGGTTCGTGCGAGGGTTCGTGAGAGGGTTCGTGAGAGGGTTCGTGAGAGTGTCCGTGAGGGGGTCCGTGAGGGGAACCTTGAGTGGGGTCGTGAGAGGGGTCGTGAGAGGTTTCGTAGGAGGGTTCGTGATAGGCTCCGTGAGAGGGTTCGTGAGAGAGTAAGTGTGGGAAAGTGAGAGGGTACGTAAGAGGGTACGCAAGAGGGAACTTGAGAGGGTACGTGAGATTGTTCGTGAGAGTGTTCGAAAGAGGGTACGTGAGAGGGATCGTGAGAGGGTTCGTGAGGGGGTTCGTGAGAGGGTAAGTGCGTGGGAAAGAGAGGGTACGTGTGAGCGTACGTGAGAGGGTACGTGAAAGGGTACTTGAGAGGGTTCGTGAGAGTATTCGTGAGAGTATTCGTGAGAGGGTTCCTGAGGGTTCGTGAAAGTGTTCGTGAGAGGGTTCGTGAAAGGAATCGTGAGAGGGTTCGTGAGATGGTCCGTGAGAGGGTCCGTGAGGGGTCGTGAGAGGGTTCGTGAGAGGGTTCCTGAGGGTTCGTGAGAGGGTAAGTGCGTGGGAAAGTGAGGGTTCGTGAGAGGGTTCGTGAGGGGGTTCGTGAGAGGGTAAGTGCGTGGGAAAGAGAGGGTACGTGTGAGCGTACGCGAAAGGGTACGTGAGAGGGTTCGTGAGAGGGTTCGTGAGTGTCCGTGATAGGGTCCGTGAGAGGGTTCGTGCGAGGGATCGTGAGAGGGATCGTGTGAGGGTTCGTGAGAGGGTTCGTGAGAGGGTTCGTGAGTGTTCGTGAGAGTGTTCGTGAGAGGGATCGTGAGAGGGTTTGTGAGGGGGTTCGTGAGAGGGTAAGTGCGTGGGAAAGAGAGGGTACGTGTGAGCGTACGCGAGAGGGTACGTGAGAGGATTCGTGAGAGGGTTCGTGAGTGTTCGTGAGAGGGTTCGTGAGAGGGTTCGTGAGAGGGTTCGTGAGAGGGTTCGTGAGAGGGTCCGTGAGAGGGTTCGTGAGAGTGTCCGTGAGGGGGTCCGTGAGGGGAACCTTGAGTGGGTCGTGAGAGGGTTCGTAGGAGCGTTCGTGAGAGACTCCGTGAGAGGTTCCGTGAGAGGGTTCGTGAGAGAGTAAGTGCGTGGGAAAGTGAGAGGGTACGTAAGAGGGTACGCAAGAGGGTACGTGAGAGGGTACGTGAGAGGGTACGTGAGAGGGTACGTGAGAGGGTACGTGAGTGTTCGTGAGAGGGTACGTGAAAGGGTTCGTGAGAGGGTTCATGAGAGGGATCGTGAGAGGGTTCGTGAAGGGGTTCGTGAGAGGGTAAGTGCGTGGGAAAGAGAGGGTACGTGTGAGCGTACGTGAGAGGGTACGTGAAAGGGTACGTGAGAGGGTTCGTGAGAGTATTCGTGAGAGTATTCGTGAGAGGGTTCGTGAGAGGGTTCTTGAGAGGGTACGTGAGAGGGTACGTGAGAGGGTTCATGCGAGGGTTCGTGAGAGGGTTCGTGAGAGTGTTCGTAAGAGTGTTCGTGAGAGGATACGTGAGAGGGATCGTGAGGGGGTTCGTGAGAAGATAAGTGCGTGGGAAAGAGAGGGTACGTGTGAGAGTACGTGAGAGGGTACGTGAAAGGGTACGTGAGAGGGTTCGTGAGAGTGTTCGTGAGAGGGTCCGTGAGCGGGTCCGTGCGAGGGTTCGTGAGAGGGTCCGTGAGAGGGTTCGTGAGAGTGTCCGTGAGGGGGTCCGTGAGGGGAACCGTGAGAGGGTTCATGAAAGGTTCCGTGAGAGGGTCCGTAGAGTTTCCGTGAGAGGGTCGAGAGAGGGGTCGTGAGAGGGGTCGTGAGAGGGTTCCTGAGGGTTCGTGAAAGTGTTCGTGAGAGGGTACGTGAGAGGGTTCGTGAGAGGGATCGTGAGAGGGTTCGTGAGAGGGTTCGTGAGAGGGTTCGTGAGGGTTCATGAGGGTTCCTCAGAGGGTTCGTGAGAGGGTCCGTGAGCGGGTCCGTGAGAGGGTTCGTGGGGGTGTCCGTGAGGGGGTCCGTGAGGGGAACCGTGAGAGGGGTCGTGAGAGGGGTCGTGAGAGGGTTCGTGAGAGGGTTCGTAGGAGGGTTCGTGAGAGACTCCGTGAGAGGGTTCGTGAGAGAGTAAGTGCGTGGTTCAGTGAGAGGGTACGTAAGAGGGTACGCAAGAGGGTACGTGAGAGGGTATGTGAGAGGGTAAGTGAGAGGGTTCGTGAGAGGGTTCTTAAGGGTTTTTGAGAGGGTTCGTGAGAGGGTTCGTGAGAGGGTCCGTGAGAGGGGTTGTGAGAGGGTTCGTGAGAGGGTTCGTGAAGGGGTTCGTGAGAGGGTAAGTGCGTGGGAAAGAGGGTACATGTGAGCGTACGCGAAAGGGTACGTGTGAGCGTACGCGAATGGGTACGTGAGAGGGTTCGTGAGAGGGTTCGTGAGAGGGTTCGTGAGAGGGTTCGTGAGAGTGTCTGAGAGGGTCCCTGAGAGGATTCGTGCGAGGGTTCGTGAGAGGGTTCGTGAGAGCGTTCGTGAGAGGGTTCGTGAGTGTTCGTGAGTGTTCGTGAGAGGGTACGTGAGAGGGTACGTGAGAGGGTACGTGAGAGGGTTCGTGAGAGGGTTCCTGAGAGGGTTCGTGCGAGGGTTCGTGCGAGGGTTCGTGCGAGGGTTCGTGAGAGGGTTCGTGTGAGGGTCCGTGAGAGGGTTCGTGTGAGGGTTCGTGAGTGTCCGTGAGGGGGTCCGTGAGGGGAACCTTGAGTGGGGTCGTGAGAGGGGTCGTGAGATGTTTCGTAGGAGGGTTCGTGATAGGCTCCGTGAGAGGGTCCGTGAGAGGGTTCGTGAGAGAGTAAGTGTGGGAAAGTGAGAGGGTACGTAAGAGGGTACGCAAGAGGGAACGTGAGAGGGTACGTGAGAGTGTTCGTGAGAGTGTTCGTGAGAGGGTACGTGAGAGGGATCGTTAGAGGGTTCGTGAGGGGGTTCGTGAGAGGGTAAGTGCGTGGGAAAGAGAGGGTACGTGTGAGCGTACGTGAGAGGGTACGTGAAAGGGTACTTGAGAGGGTTCGTGAGAGTATTCGTGAGAGTATTCGTGAGAGGGTTCGTGAGAGGGTTCCTGAGGTTTCGTGAAAGTGTTCGTGAGAGGGTTCGTGAAAGGAATCGTGAGAGGGTTCATGAGAGGGTTCGTGAGATGGTCCGTGAGAGGGTCCTTGAGGGGTCGTGAGAGGGTTCGTGAGAGGGTTCCTGAGGGTTCGTGAGAGGGTAAGTGCGTGGGAAAGTGAATGTTCGTGAGAGGTTTCGTGAGAGGGGTCGTGAGAGGGATCGTGAGAGGGTTCGTGAGGGGGTTCGTGAGAGGGTAAGTGCGTGGGAAAGAGAGGGTACGTGTGAGCGTACGCGAAGGGTACGTGAGAGGGTTCGTGAGAGGGTTCGTGAGAGTGTCCGTGATAGGGTCCGTGAGAGGGTTCGTGCGAGGGATCGTGAGAGGGTTCGTGAGAGGGTTCGTGAGTGTTCGTGAGAGTGTTCGTGAGAGGGATCGTGAGAGGGTTCGTGAGGGGGTTCGTGAGAGGGTAAGTGCGTGGGAAAGAGAGGGTACGCGTGAGCGTACGCGAGAGGGTACGTGAGAGGATTCGTGAGAGGGTTCGTGAGAGTGTTATGAGAGGGTTCGTGAGTGTTATGAGAGGGTTCGTGAGAGGGTTTGTGAGAGGGTCCATGAGAGGGTTCGTGAGAGTGTCCGTGAGGGGGTCCGTGAGGGGAACCTTGAGTGGGGTCGTGAGAGGGTTCGTAGGAGGGTTCGTGAGAGGTTCCGTGATAGGGTCCGTGAGAGGGTCCGTGAGAGGGTTCGTGAGAGAGTAAGTGCGTGGGAAAGTGAGAGGGTACGTAAGAGGGTACGCGAGAGGGTACGTGAGAGGGTACGTGAGTGTTCGTGAGAGGGTACGTGAGAGGGTTCGTGAGAGGGTTCATGAGAGGGATCGTGAGAGGGTTCGTGAAGGGGTTCGTGAGAGGGTAAGTGCGTGGGAAAGAGGGTACGTGTGAGCGTACGTGAGAGGGTACGTGAAGGGTACGTGAGAGGGTTCGTGAGAGTATTCGTGAGAGAATTCGTGAGAGGGTTCGTGAGAGGGTTCGTGAGAGGGTACGTGAGAGGGTACGTGAGAGGGTACGTGAGAGGGTTCATGCGAGGGTTCGTGAGAGGGTTCGTGAGAGGGTTCGTGAGAGTGTTCGTGAGAGGATACGTGAGAGGGTTCGTGAGAGGGTTCGTGAGAGGGATCGTGAGGGGGTTCGTGAGGGGGTTCGTGAGAGGATAAGTGCGTGGGAAAGAGAGGGTACGTGTGAGTACGTGAGAGGGTACGTGAGAGGGTACGTGAAAGGGTAGGTGAGAGGGTTCGTGAGAGTGTTCGTGAGAGGGTCCGTGAGCGGGTCCGTGCGAGGGTTCGTGAGAGGGTCCGTGAGAGGGTTCGTGAGAGTTTCCGTGAGGGGGTCCGTGAGGGGAACCGTGAGAGGGGTCGTGATTGGGGTCGTGAGAGGGTTCATGAAAGGTTCCGTGAGGGGGTCCGTAGAGGGTCTGTGAGAGGGGTCGTGAGAGGGTTCGTGAGAGGGTTGCTAAGGGTTCGTGAGATGGTAAGTGCGTGGGAAAGTGAGTTCGTGACAGGGTTCGTGAGAGGGTCCGTGAGAGAGTCCGTGAGAGGGTCCGTGAGAGGGTCCGTGAGAGGGTCCGTGAGAGGGTCCGTGAGAGGGTCCGTGAGAGGGTCCGTGAGAGGGTCCGTGAGAGGGTCCGTGAGAGGGTTCCTGCGAGGATTCGTGAGAGGGTTCGTGAGAGGGTTCGTGAGAGGGTTCGTGAGGGGGTTCGTGAGTGTGTTCATGAGAGGGTCCGTGAGAGGGTTCGTGAGAGTGTACGTGAGGGGAACCGTGACTGAGGTCGTGAGAGGGGTCGTGAGAGGGTTCGTGAAAGGGTTCGTGAGAGAGTTCGTGAGAGGGTTCGTGAGAGGCTCCGTGAGAGGGTCCGTGAGAGGGTTCGTGAGAGAGTAAGTGCGTGGGAAAGTGAGAGGCTACGTAAGAGGGTACGTGAGAGGGTACGTGAGAGTGTTCGTGAGAGGGTACGTTAGAGGGTTCGTGAGAGGTTTCGTGAGGGGTTCGTGAGAGGGTAAATGCGTGGGAAAGAGAGGGTATGTGTGAGCGTACGTGAGAGGGTACGTGAAAGGGTACGTGAGACGGTTCGTGAAAGTGTTTGTGAGATGGTTCGTGAGAGGGTTCCTGAGAGGGCTTCTGAGAGGGTTCGTGAGAGTGTTCGTGAGAGGGTACGTGAGAGGGTTCGTGAGAGGGATCGTGAGAGGGTTCGTGAGGGGGTTCGTGAGAGGGTGAGTGCGTGGGAAAGAGAGGGTACGTGTGAGCGTACGTGAGAGGGTACGTGAAAGGGTACGTGAGAGGGTCCGTGAGGGGTTCCGTGAGGGGAACCGTGAGAGGGGTCGTGAGAGGGGTCGTGAGAGGGGTCGTGAGAGGGGTCGTGAGAGGGGTCGTGAGAGGGTTCGTGAAAGGGTTCGTGAGAGGGTTCGTAGGAGGTTTCGTGAGAAGCTCCGTGAGAGGGTCCGAGAGAGGGTTCGTGAGAGAGTAAGTGCGTGGGAACGTGAGAGGGTACGTAAGAGGGTACGTAAGAGGGTACGTAAGAGGGTACGCAAGAGGGTACGTGAGAGGGTACGTGAGAGGGTTCGTGAGAGGGTTCCTGAGGGTTCGTGAGAGGGTCCGTGAGAGGGTCCGTGAGAGGGTTCGTGAGAGGGTTTCATGAGAGGGTCCGTGAGATTGTTCGTGAGTGTCCGTTAGGGGTTCCGTGAGGGGAACCGTGAGAGGGGTCGTGAGAGGGTTCGTGAGAGGGTTCGTGAGAGGGTTCATAGGAGGGTTCGTGAGAAGCTCCGTGAGAGGGTCCGTGAGAGGGTTCGTGAGAGAGTAAGTGCGTGGGAAAGAGAGGGTACGTGTGAGCGTACGCGAAAGGGTACGTGAGAGGGTTCGTGAGAGGGTTCGTGAGTGTCCGTGATAGGGTCCGTGAGAGGGTACGTAAGAGGGTACGCAAGAGGGTACGTGAGAGGGTACGTGAGAGGGTTCGTGAGAGGGTTCCTGAGGGTTCGTGGGAGGGTTTGTGAGAGGGTTCGTGAGAGGGTCCGTGAGGGGGTCCGTGAAGGGTCCCTGAGAGGGGTCGTGAGAGGGTTCGTGAGAGGGTTCCTGAGGGTTCATGAGAGGGTAAGTGCGTGGGAAAGTGAGTTTTCGTGAGAGGGTTCGTGAGAGGGTCCGTGAGAGGGTCCGTGAGAGGGTCCGTGACACGGTTCGTGAGAGGGTAAGTGCGTGGGAAATTGAGAGGGTACGAGAGAGGGTACATGAGTGTTCATGAGAGGGTTCCTGAGGGTTCGTGAGAGGGTTCGTGAGGGTTCGTGAGAGGGTAAGTGCGTGGGAAAGTGAGTGTTCGTGAGAGGGTTCGTGAGAGGGTCCGTGAGAGGGTCCGTGACAGGGGTCGTGAGAGGGTTCGTGAGAGGGTAAGTGCGTGGGAAATTGAGAGGGTACGAGAGAGGGTACATGAGAGTGTTCGTGAGAGGGTTCCTTAGGGTTCGTGAGAGGGTTCGTGAGAGGGTTCGTGAGAGGGTTCGTGAGAGGGTCCGTGAGAGGGTCCGTGAGAGGGGTCGTGAGAGGGTCGTGGGAGGGTTCCTGAGGTTTCGTGAGAGGGTAAGTGCGAGGGAAAGTGAGTCTTCGTGAGAGGGTTCGTGAGAGGGTCCGTGAGAGGGTCCGTGACAGTGTTCGTGAGAGGGGTCGTGAGAGGGTTCGTGAGAGGGTAAGTGCGTGGGAAAGTGAGGGTACGAGAGAGGGTACATGAGAGGGTCCGTGAGAGGGTCCGTGAGAGGGTTCGTCAGTGGTTTCGTGAGAGGGTTCGTGAGAGGGATCGTGAGAGGGTTCGAGATGGTTCGTGAGAGGGTCCGTGAGAGGGCTCGAGAGAGGGTTCGTGAGGGTTCGTGAGAGGGTTCGTGAGGGTTTGTGAGAGGGTAAGTGCGTAGGAAAGTGAGTGGGTACGTGTGAGCGTACGTGAGAGGGTACGTGAAAGGGTTCGTGAGAGGGTTCGTGAGAGGGTTCGTGAGAGGTTTCGTGAGAGGGTGCGTGAGAGGGTCCGTGAGAGGGTCCGTAGGAGGGTTCGTGAGAGGGTCCGTGAGGGGATCCGGGAGTGGGCCCGTGAGTGGGGTCGTGAGAGGGGTCGTGTGAGGGTTTGGGAGAGGGTTCGTAGGAGGGTTCGTAGGAGGGTCCGTGAGAGGGTAAGTGCGTGGGAAAGTGAGAGGGTACGTAAGAGGGTACGCAAGAGGGTACGTGAGAGGGTACGTGAGAGGGTACGTGAGAGGGTACGTAAGTGTTCGTGAGAGTGTTCGTGAAAGGGTACGTGAGAGTGTTCGTGAGAGGGTACGTGAGAGGGTACGTGAGAGGGTTTTTGAGAGGGTTCGTGAGAGGGTTCGTGAGAGGGTAAGTGCGTGGGAAAGTGAGAGGGTACGTGTGAGCGTACGTGAGAGGGTACGTGAAAGGGTACGTGAAAGGGTTCTTGAGAGGGTTCGTGAGATGGTAAGTGCGTGGGAAAGTGAGAGGGTACGTGAGAGGGTACGTGAGAGGGTTCGTGAGAGGGTTCGTGAGAGGGTTCGTGAGAGGGTCCGTTAGAGGGTTCGTGAGAGGGTTCGTGAAAGGGTTCGTGAAAGGGTTCCTGAGAGGGTTCGTGAGAGGGTTCGTGGGAGGGTTCGTGAGTGTTCGTGAGGGGGTCCGTGAGAGGGTCCGTGAGAGGGTCCGTAAGGGGGGCCGTGAGTGCGGTCGTGAGAGGGGTCGTGAGAGGGTTCGTAGGAGCGTCCGTGAGAGGGTTCGTGAGAGGGTAAGTGCGTGGGAAAGTGAGAGGGTACGTAAGAGGGTACGCAAGAGGGTACGTGAGAGTGTTCCTGAGAGGGTTCGTGAGAGGGTCCGTGAGAGGTTTCGAGAGAGGGTCCGTGAGAGGGTCCGTGACAGGGTTCGTGAGAGGGATCGTGAGAGGGGTTGTGAGAGGGTAAGTGCTTGGGAAAGTTAGAGGGTACGTGAGAGGGTACGTGAGAGGGTGCGTGAGAGGGTTCGTGAAATGGTTCGTGAGAGGGATCGTCAGAGGGTTCGTGAGAGGGTTCGTGAGAGGGTGTATGAGAGGGTCCCTGATAGCGTTCGAGCGAGGGTTCGAGAGAGGGCTCCAAAGAGGGTTCGTGAGAGAGTTCGTGAGAGGGTTCGTGAGAGGATTCGTGAGAGGGTTCGTGAAAGGGTTCGAGAGTGTTCGTGAGAGGGTTCGTGGGAGGTTTCGTGAGAGGTTTCGTGAGAGGGTTCGAGAGGGGGTTAGAGAGAGGGTTCGTGAGAGGATTAGTGAGAGGGTTCGTGAGAGGTGTCGTGAGAGGGTTCGTGAGAGGGTTCACGGGAGGGTCGGTGGGGTGGTTCGTGGGGGGTTCCGTGAGGTGGTTCGAGAGAGGGTTCGGGTGGTTTTGCGTGAGATGGTTCGTGAGAGGGTTCGTAGGATGTTCGTGAGAGTGTTCGTGAGTGTTCCTTAGAGGGAGCTGAGGGGTTTCGAAGGAGGGTTCGAGGGAGGGTTCGAGGGAGGTTTCGAGGAAGGGTTCGAGGAAGGGTTCGAGAGGTTTCGAGAGAGGCTTTGAGAGAGGATCGAGAAGGTCCGTGAGTGTGTCTAATGGGCCCCTGAATAGGCATCATGAGCGGGCTCTTGAGGGGGACTTTTGAGGATCCCTGAGAGGGTCTTTGAGAAGGACTTTAGAGGGACCCGAAATGGGCCCCAAAGCGCCCCAACGAGGGCCCCTAAGAGGGCTCCCTAGTGGGCCCCCGTAAAGTGCCCTGAGGTCGTCCTGAGATGAGCCTGAGACGGACGCTGCGAGGGCCCCTGAGTGTCCCCGAGAGGGCCCATCAGAGGGCCCCGAGATGTCCCCTGAGGGTTACTTGGAGGTCCTCTTAGACAGCTCCTGAGAGGGCCACAGAGAGAGCCCCCGAGAGGGCCCCTGTGTGGGCCCCTGAGACGGTCTCTGAGTGCCTGTGTGCGGGTCCGTGAGGGTGTCAATGAGGTGGTCCATGACGGTGTGTGAGTGAGGGGGCTCGAGTGAGAGGATTCGTGGGTGAGAGGGTTTGTGAGTGGGTTTGTGAGTGAGAGGGTTCGTGAGTGAGAAGGTTCGTGACTGATACAGTTCGTGACAGGGTCGGTGACTGAGAGGATTGGTGACTGAGAGAGCTGGTGACTGAGAGGGTTAGTGACAGAGGGTTCGTGAGTGAGAGGGCTCGCGATTGGGTTCGCGAGAGGGTTCTTGAGAGGGGTTCGTGATGGTGTCGTAAAGGTGGGAATGGAAGAGAGGGTGAGAATGGGAGCGGGTGACAGTGGCAGATTGAGGATCTGAGAGATTGTAAGGATTGGAGAGATTGTGAGAATTGGAGAGATAGTGAGGACGAGAGAGGGTGTAAGGATGGGAGAGTGTAAGAATGAGAGAAGGCGTGAGAATGGGAGAAAGCGTGAGGATGGGAGAAAGTATTTTAGTATAGTATCTACATTTTTGTACAGTATGATTTGGTCTATCTCTAACGGTTTACCAGTTATGTAAAAGTCTTCCAGAGTAAATACGACTACAGGGGCTATAGCCAGAAAATTCAAGATATACAGTTCATTTGTCATCAAAATATCTCAAACATATGACATTCTAATACAAATCGTTAGTCATTTTCATCAAAATCAAAGTTTTCGCAAAATTGTCCATGTAAAGGGTAGTTATGGTGTGGCTATTTTCTTCAGAATCTTCGTGTCGCATTCTTGGGAGACATTAAACTTAAATACCAACTTTGATTTTTAACCGCCTTTTCGTTTGAGTTATGCTGTCTACAGACTGACAGACTGACACACACGGACCTTTTTCTAAAAATGCTCTTTTTGGATTCAGGGGGTCTCAAAAATATATTTCCGGTGAAATCTCGACATAGAATTTTTGGATGGAATACAATACTTCCCCTACTTACCAGTAGAGAAAGTAAAATGCTTCGTTGCACATGATCACCACGTGCTTTACCGTACAGTTCAAAGATGACACTAGTGTGCTGGTTACCAATAAAAGCTTAAATGAATGCGTAATTTAAATGAATTATGTTTAGAACTTCATGTCTTATTGGTTTAAGGCTAACAATTATTTGTAAACCTACATACAACAAAAGTCATGCAATTTATAACTCCTCGAACATCATATACTCCGGTCGGAATTGGGATAAACGGAACGTTATTAGAAGAAATAGACAACGTCAAATTTCTGGGCCTTCAAGTAGACAAGTAGACAATACCCCTCGGTTTCCTGTCACTGGCACTGCATTGCTCGTTGGCCATGGCTGACGAAGTAATCTGTAGGGAAATGGTCGCTTGGATGGCTAGACATCCAAGATCCGACAGATCCCGCCGCCAGTGACAATACAGGAACCCACCCTGCACCATCAGACATTACAAAGACAAAAAGCCTGTAACATATACCAACCTATACCACCACACGGGTAAATCCGTATTAAACGGATAGGTACCGTGGCCACCTTACCATCCGCCTGGGTTAACCCAGACGACTAGTACTCACTCCTGGACTCCTGGAAGTAGACAATATTCCTTGTACATAAGAATGCAGAAGAGGATGCCTATACTCAAAATCATTCTATTCTGTAGATGATTGTTTGAATGACATATACTGTTAATGCTTACGTAGCTCTAAGCAGTATCTAGCTGTTTTAGTGACAGGTCAATTAATTACATTTGCTCGATAACTGCTTAAATCTGTATGTAGGGATCAACTGACTGAAGACGCCATTCATTGCTAATTATATAACTACATGGGACGAGGCAGGAAAAGCCTAGTAAAAGTTTAAAACAAAGTTTAATTTGTGTTTCTAAACATACATTATTCCAATCCTATAACCGCAGGGAACATTCAACTACCCCTCCTTTGTTTTTGTTTTTTGTTTTCTGTGCCTGTATGTTTTTACTTTCTCTGCTCGTAAGTAGGGGAAATATTGTATTCCACCCAAAAATTCGATGTCGAGATTTTACCGGAAATATATGTTTTGAGACCCCCTGAATCCAAAAAAAAAAGCATTTTTAGAAAAAGGTCAGTGTGTGTGTCAGTCTGTGGACAGCATAACTCAAAACCAAAAAGTCGGTTAAAAACCACGAAGATTTTGAAGAAAATAGCCCCACCATGAACTACCCTTTACCTGGAAAATTTTTATTTTCTTGAAAACGACTCTAACGATTTTGATTAAAATGCCACATTTGAGATATTTTTATGACAAATGAAATGTATATCTTGAATTTTCTGGCTATAACCCCTGTAGTCGTATTTACTCTGGACGACTTTTGCATAACTGGTAAACCGTTAGAGATAGACCAAATCATATTATATATACTATATATACATAAATGTAGATCTCGCTAAAATACACAATTTATGTCTCAATGAATTTTCTTGTAGGGTGAACCATTTCGGAGATATTTTTGTGTGTGAGTTTCGGAAAACTTAAAACTTTCGTGAAATGGATCATCGTTGTTCATTTTTTTATATCTTAAGTGTGCAAAAAGAACGGAATCTCAAAGCGTTAAAAGATTTGACTATCGTACTAAGCCTATTGTGTTCTAACATTCCCCTTGCACCTACAAGGAAATAAGCAATAAGATAATTTGTACAAATGTTTATCTCAGCTAACACGAAGAAGATATAGGAATAAGAGTTTGTAAGAATGGTTAGTACAAGAGTAGAGAAAGTCATGTGAGTGCAACACATCAGATCTTTTGGATTAAGGGGGCTTCAAAAGATACATCTGTTAAAATCTCAACATCAAAATCTTCGGTCGAATACAATACTTCTCCTAATTATTACACGTAGTGTAAAATGTAAAAGGTATCACACGGTATACGCTTTAACAAGAATAGTTAGTACAATAGTGAGTAGAGAAGGTCATGTGAATGCAGCACATTGAAATGTTTAATTCTTCTGTTGAGAAACAGCTCTATCTGTATATTTTTGCATACGTCACAATTTTTTGCTTGTAATGTCGTATTGTTTGTATTTCCAGTATTTTGTTGAACATAAAGTCTTAAATTTACATATCTTTTAAATTGGTTTTCATTAAAACTACAACATGTGGTAGAGATGAAATATTAAAATTCGGCCAAACACCAAGTGGTACATTGAACACAATGCTGGTATTAAAACACATGCCCCATTCAAAGCCTACAAATTGTGCGTTAAGCTCTGTTTGCTCTTTCCACCCAACAATGCGAACAAAAGCAGCAGAAAAAAGCTGCTGCTCTGTGTTAAAATGCATTCTGGAAACTTCCTCACTTTTATTAATTCCACAGACAATAGACGTGCCACCATATGGATCAGTCAAACTTTTATGTGGAATACTATATAACAGCACAAATTCCCCCTGGTACAAAGACCCAACTATGAGGTGTGAAAATGAAATTGCACCCATTGCCACTGAAGAAACTTGATGTATTGCACTCACATGACTTTCTCTACTCTTGTAACTATTCCTACAAACTTTTATTCCATATCTTCTTCGTTTTAGTTGAGATAAACATTTGTACAAATTATCTTATTGCTTATTTCCTTGTAGGTGCGATAGTCAAATCTTTTAAAGCTTTTAAACTGAATAACGACCTCCCATTTCAAAACAGTTCATGCTGCAAAACTTACACAAATAACAAAAAGTATATCGAAGATGGTTCTCTGCACAAAAAAGTTCATTTGGACATAAATTACGATCTACATTTTTTTGTATAGTAAGATTTGGGCTCTTACCAGTTATGCAAAAGTCATCAAGAATAAAACCCCAGCGCAATAGTGCATGAAGGGCTAAGGCCTACCACCCGGCCGCTGCGTCTCGAACCTCTTCTCACTACAGGCGTCACGAGCGGGGTGTAGTACTGGAGGGTGGGAGGTGGTCAGTGCCAGTTATGCGTTCACAGAAATACAAAAAATAAAAATTACCCTAGATTATATTTTCAGATGTACTTAAGGATGCCTATATTTCTACTAATAAGTAGAAGTCCTATATTTTTAATTTTAAACACAAACATTACAATTGTAGGGAAAAAAGTATTTGTAAATTTAAAAAAATATTGCAGCCTATACTAAAGGAGGCAGAGAGAAATCTAGGCTGAGTTTAAAAAAGTAGATGCATTTTGAAGTAGGGTTGAAGTATGACACCAACATTTAATTTTTTTTATCCCGAGGGACTTTTTTGGTGAGGTAAAAAAATAAACAAATTGCTAAACTATTAAAGCAAAATAAATGAAATTTACGTAATCAATGGTACATTTTTGATATTTACTAAAAAGAAAAGTATGTGTTAAATTCACATGGTTTTTTCTACTTCGTATATCATTTTTATTAATGCATGCAAAATATTCCTAAGAAGTGTAATAATTTCCCTTCCACCCTGTATGTATGTGTGTTTGTTATGGTACATACGTCACGAGAGGGTCATTGACCCCATGTTATATTTGAGATGCCGTGATAATCTGCAACTGTTTGTCCCGATAGCGGATAGCGGCTAGCTCGCGCTACAGAATGAAGTGCAGGAGCATGTGACGAAGGCATTCTTGTCGTCGACATTGCATGCCCTGTTTGGGATAATGTGGAACGTAACGTAACGGCGGACTAATTACATACAATGAAGGACGCGGTAATGATTTCTGACAATGGGCCATGTTCATATAACCCGATTTAGATTGTGTCAAGCACGCCCCAATTAAAACTCAACATCCCCGCCATGATTCTGTCGAGAGGTGCTCCGAGTTCCACAGTTGCACATTCGTCAGTTCTTTTGTCTTTAATTATCCTCACACACTAAAAGTTATGTTCACTTTTCGACTGCCACACTTTTGGTTACTATTATTTTTGTTATTTATTTACCTTACTTTAAATTAATACATACTTGAATATGACAGACATTCAACCCAACATAATTCCTTACACACATATTTTGCTTCTCTATAGCTATTTAACACATAACTAACACCAAATTTTAACTTTCTCTACTGGTAAGTAATGGAAGTATTGTATTCCACCCAAAAATTCGATGTCAAGATTTCACCGGAAATGTGTTTCATAGCTCAAAAACAAAAAGTGGGTTAAAAACCAAAGTTGGTATTTAAGTTTAATGTCACTCAAGGATGCGACACAAAGATTTTGAAGAAAATAGCCCCACCCTAAACTACCCTTTACATGGAAAATTTTTCGAAAATTTTAATTTTCTTGAAAATAGCTCAAACGATTTTGATTAAACTGTCATATGTTTGAGATATTTTTATGACAAAGGAAATGTATATCTTAAATTTTCTGGCTATAGCCCCTGTAGTCATATTTACTCTGGACGACTTTTGCATAACTGGTAAACCGTTAAGAGATAGACCAAATTATACTGTACAAAAAATATAGATCTTGCTAAAATACACAATTTATGTCTCAATAAATGTTTTTGTAGAGTGAGCCATTTCGGAGATATTCCTTGTTATATGTGTCAGTTTCGAAAAACTTAACTTTCGTGGAATGGAACATCGTTGTTCATTTTTTTATATGTTAACTGTGCAAAGAGAGCGGAATCTCAAAGCTTTAAAAGATTGGACTATCGCACAAAGCCTACTGTATTCTAATATTCCCCTTGCACCTACAAGGAAATAATAAGATAATTTGTACAAATGCTTATCTCAACTAACACAGATATAGTAATAAGAGTTTGTAAGAATGGGTGTCAAAACATATTTCCGATGAAATCTCGACATCGAATGTTTGCGTGGAATACAATACTTCTATTAAACGTAGTAGAGAAAGTAAAAATCAACTGTAAGATACGAAATTTGGTACTTAATTTCAGAATATTCCAAGGCTGCGATACGAAATTTTTTAAGAAAATCTGCAAACTCTAAACTACCTTTTACATGGTAGTTTTTTTTTCCAAATATTTGATATTCCCAAAATAGGAATTAATGATTTAGATTAAATACCACACACGGTATTAGGGATACAAATGCAGATATTTTTGCTGGTAATTGAGAACAATATTACATCGATATTTGCATCATTTGCAGACTTACAATTTCACTTGTTAAAAGTAGTACGTTTCCAGGTTGGTTACTATCTCAAGTAGGCGTGGCACTTTCGTGATAACGAATGGTGTACCGGAAACAAGGAACCAATTACCAAGCTATGTGCACTTAATAGCCCTAAAACTATGTGAAGCTGTTTTTATGGAAATAAAATGTATACCTTGAATTTTCTGGGATTATTCCCTAAGCTTCATAGAGTCTGTAAGTGTGGATGAGAGATTGAATGTGTGTGAAAATAATTTAAAAAAAAGAACGACGAAAGCTTACAGTAACCTAACATTGAATTTAAAGACTAAGAGAAAAATAGGTTCAAATCCATCACATAGTGATTGCCTTTGAAAAGATTTAGTTATCATTTAAGCCTTTTGTATTTTCCTTATACTCGCAACGAAATGTGTATGAAGGATTTTTTTATCGTTCCATTTATATCCCGCCTTTAACTGCAGAGGTCATATCGGCGGTCTTGCCTATTGGCAAATGGTGTTACACGTTTTCGTTGGGTTTTTCTATTTTTGGGGGTTTTATTCTTTGAATTCACACACATTCACACTTTCATTCATACTTCCAGACTCAGGGAAGGATGAGGAATAATCCTGGCTGGAGAAAAGTTCCTACCCTCCTGCCGGGAATCGAACCCGGGACCCCTAGCACAGCAGGCAGGTGCTCTACCAACTGCGCCACAGGGTCAGCTAAATAAGGGTTTGTTTGTATTAACAAGAACATAAAAGCATATACTTTTGTAAGAAAACCTTGTAGGAGAGTGAGTAGAGGAAATAATATGAATGTACCACATCCAACATCTTTTTGGAACGCTTTAGAATTTTATCGATACTATCAGAATCCGCGGCTTTGGGTGCATTATTGCGTTAAACGCAGAGATTCTCCTTTCTCACTCTTTCTGTGTCCGATTTTCTCTTCCTTTCTCATTCTCTGGACCTCTTTCCTCTTCTAGCCCTTATCCCATCTCTCCCGCAATCTCTCCCCTTCACCCACCTCAGGTTCTCTCTCCTGTCGGAGCAGCTAACAATGCAACCCCGTGACATTACCACTTAAAATCCTTGAGGAAGTTTGAAAGAGTTTAGCGAATGGTGTCAACTGTCCACGCTTTCCTTCTTACGTTTTGCAGACATTTAGAACATACTGGGTTTCTATATATGTGTCTGCAGCTGAGGCGGGGGGGGGGGGGGGCATCGACACGCCGACATAATTGTTTATTCAACTTCTTGCAACGCAGTTTCATTGGAGATTCTTGGCGCAACAACTTGAGAACAATTTGAAATAATATGCATAATTATTCCATGCCACCTCGAGTTTTTATTATCGTATATTCTACAGAATTTCTTCATGCTGTCATAGGGATATTTAAATATTATCTATGGAGATTGTTAAAAGATAAAGTGCATAAACGAGTCTACGCGGCTAAGACAACTTAGGGATCGTCAAAAAATCAAATCAATTTCTCAAAGAGAACTAGGAAAAGTAACTCGTAACTGGCTAGCTGGGCCTTGGCGCGGCTAATGTTGGTACCCTTCTGAACAACATTCCATGCAGAATAATCCCCAATATGACTGTTTGTGGTCTGGTGTTCAGCATGCTAACCTTCATTTCCAGAGATTTCGTGTCCAATTCTCGGCTGGAGGGTGCGAAGTTGGCTTTCGCCAAGATTCCAAGAAAATAAAAAGGCAATTGTGTATAAAGATTGGCAGGACAATATATAAGGTAATAGCAACCTTTACGTCGCTAACGTCTGCAGGTAAGAATTTCATGCAGATGTCGACTGGGTCAGAACCGGGAAGAATAAGCAGTAAAAATGCAAGGAATTGAGATCCTAACCTAGAAATGAAGGCAAAAACAAGAACCAACCTTCTGACACATGGTTTCTTTCGCCTCTTTCTGAATTCATTCTTGTCTCCATTCTAATCTTGGTCTACCTACCTTTCTTCTCTCTGTCTTTATCTCATATATCCTTCTTGGTATCCTATCTCCTTTCATTCTTACCACAGACCCGAGCTGGTTCCCTTCTATTGTCTCTAGTATATTTTCTTGACTTAAACTTCCTTTTATACTAGTATTATCACTTGGTCACTCCTGGTAAATTCAACTACTTGCCTTAGAAGTCTCATTTGGGCCGTGCTCCATCTATTTCCTACAGAAACAAGCCTGCTAAATTATTACGCCACAAATATAGTTGCAATGCACTTCGTTTATTAAATTTATTGGCATACCACAGGTTTGTATAATATCCCCTCTCCACAAATACTTTACAACAGCTCATTTGTTTTCCTGTAACACTGTCCCACATGCTACAACATTAAATGCAAGACAGTAAATCAGTAATGAATAAGGTAACTATTATTGCGTTTGTTAATCACACCCTTCCGATACAGTTACAGCCTATTCATTTACCAAATACAGTAGTGTTTGTGTCTACATAACTTCAGTGCTATTAACATTGAGGTTTTGATGTATCCATATCTGAAAAAGTTAATAAATGTTGTTCTGTCAGATTATTTGTTATGTTCATTTGAAATGGCTGTAATGCTATCGCAGTTCTCGTTAGTGTGCTATTTTATTTACAGTGCCAGCGAGGAGGCCAGTTGATCAGTCGAATTTTATGGTCGAATAGCACATTAGCGAATTTGTACAATGAGTGAAATGGATGATCGGGAGACAATACGGCTATGTAAAATCACATTTTCATAGACAATAGCTTGACGACACAATAGGGGATATACATCGGCTAAAATAAACATTTTCATGCTCGTAACGAAGCACTTTGCTCTCTATTATTTGTAGAACGGTCTATTTTCTGCGTGGTATATCTGATTGGGCCGCTGTAAATAGCTCAAACTTTATACCAAGCAAAAATTTGTTAGCAAAATATCCGAGAAGTTAATTCCAAACACTGAAATGTTAACATATGGATGAAGTTCTGTAGAATACGTTTTGGTATAGGTAGGCGCCGAGATAGAGTATTGCAGAATTTATTTTTGGCAGATAATGTATTCAATAGTGTTCAGTAATCTCCGTTACCTTTCATGATAGATGAATTTATTATTCGACTTTTTTATTCATCATATTTGAACATGCTATCAAGCGAAATATGCGCATTTATACCCCAAATAACTTTTATATAAAACTACGGTGTAATAAGGCTTCATTCACTTCCGCACCGTATGTTTTTAACTGGTTTTCTGCTTGCTACAAATAATAGAAATTGTGATTTCAATCTCTTCGTCTGTAAATAGAGAATTCCAGGAAAACAATCACACCTAAATTATTATTCCTGTTATTGTGCTACCTGGCGGCAGTTCCTTTCAAAGGCTGGTTTCCATGCCTTTATTATTTTTTTCGATTATGCAGAATAAAAATTCTGCAGCGAGCACTTTTACAGGAGTCGGTTTAGAAACAAAATATAAATCGTGGAATTCTGTTGCAGACAGTTTAATGAAGAGAGAAGGGGCTCAAGGCTACAAACAGAAAAAAAAACACTGCTTTTGAAAACGTTTTACGATATACTTCTAAAAAAAGAGTATCGAATAGAAAAAGCAATGCAAAATAACCGTCGTTCAGTTTCCAATAGTTTCATCTGACATCTTGTGAAAGGTTTCAACTTAAGACGCGTTCAGAAACTTTCATAACATTACATATGTCTTGTAACTTAAAGAAGCTACGTTTATGACGTAAACTGAGCATGTTTGGTGGAATCTTTCAGAACTTATGTACAAGAAAAACCAGCTCCAACGTGCAGCAGTTTTTTGTAGAGTGAACCATTTCGGAAATATTCCTTGTTATTTGTGTGAGTTTTGGAAAACAAACTTTCAGAACAAGGAAGATCGTGATTCATTTTCTTTATATTTTAGGCGTACAAATAGAACGGAATCTTAAAGCTTTAAAAAAATTGACTATCGCTCCCACCCCCCCTTTGAAATTCCGTTCTTTTCATGGCCAATAAATAGCTTATAGTTTACAATTATTGTTTTGTTTATGTCACTCATATACGGATTTAAGGCAGTAATACGTACAAATACAAGTTCTCTTTCCAAGATCTGGTCGGTATACTGTACAATAGAACTCTGAAATGACAAATACGAGTATGAATGTTTGTTTGTTTGTGAAATATGAAACATGATGTACGTAGTTATGGTTGTTTACAGTGATTTCACTTAAATATTTTGGAGCAGTAAATAATGCAGGTCCCGTCAGGCAATAAACTAATTGCTTTGTTTGCTTGAAGCTATTAAATGTGTGCTAGAGGGCTGGCTGGCGAGCTGCTGTTTGTTCATGTGCACCATAACCTCTCGTCGAGCCCAGTTAAAAACAAATACACAATTAACTTCCCTCAAAACTGGCGTGGAGGGTACATTTACTGCAATATCTCTCTAAATTAAAACGTTTTGAAAGCTATCCCGATATCCGTGGCCTCTGTAGATTGACTAGTAATTATTAAATGGTTCGTATAGAAACCATTTTATTCAGAACTGACAACTGCGAAGAAAGTGACAAGATACGAAAACTTTTCAATTATTATTTATTTATTTATAGAAAGCTTATGACAGTGTGGTTGTAAAGAGTGTTTAAGAGGAGAAGCATTTTAAACTTGCTCCTAGAAATAAATATTCTTGCTTTAGATCATTTAGCACTCGTATATTGGCAATGTTTGCCTTAACATACATAGCAAGCAAATAAAATGTAATTTTTGGATATTTCGCAATATTTTCTCTTCGAATTACCTAAGTTTAAGTGTATTAAAGAATGGCTCGGCGTTTAGACATGCTGTTGTGTGCGCATGCTTGTAAACTGGAGAGGCAATCCTGTCTTTAGCAGGTGATCGTTCTTCTCTGGTACGATAATGTGGTAGTTTCAACAATCCCCACTGATCGGGTGATTTATGCGTTCTTCCTGCTGCGAAGGACGATTCTCCGGTCGGTCATCTATCGCCTTTCCTTATACTTACCAGAGGTGGTGGCAAACCCTTACAATCCCGGGGCTGACGCTGTAAAAAATAAATGAGTTTCCTGACGTGAAACTATCTCAACGACGACACAACTAAATTGGAAGTAGGAAAGAGCTGATTGCAAAAGTTTTTGTTATTAAACTACAGAAGCCAGCATGGTTTAACTTTACTCTCCTTGTCTGGCCAGTACTGCTCGTTTATTCTTACACAACACCTTCACAAACCTTAGAGCGGCGTTTCTCCACTTTTCTTGAACTTAGAGGGACCTAGGACAGATTTTCTAGCCAACATTCTCTTTACTGGTAATTAGGGGAAGTATTGTATTCCACCCAAAAATTCAATGTCGAGATTTCACCGTAAATATGTTTTGAGACCCCATGAATCCAAAAAAAAGTATTTTTAGAAAAAGGTCCGTGTGTGTATGTCCGTGGACAGAATAACTCAAAAAACGAAAAGTCGCTAAAAAACCGCAGTTGGTATTTAAGTTTAATGTCTTTTAAGGATACGACACGAAGATTTTGAAGAAAATAGCCCCACATTAAACTACCCTTTACATGGAAAATTTTTCGAAAATTTTTATTTCCTTGAAAAGGCTCTAACGATTTTAATTAAAATATCATATGCTTGAGATATTTTGATGACAAAATGAAATGTATATTTTGAATTTTCTGGCTATAGGCTATGTAGTCCTATTTACTCTGGATGACTTTTGAATAACTCGTAAACCATGCGAGATAGAAAAAATCTTACTGTACAAATAATGTAGATCTCCCTAAAACACACAATTTGGTCTGACTGAATTTTTTGTAGAGTGAACCATTTCGGAGATATTCCTATTTATGTGTGTCAGTTTAGGAAACCTTAAAACTTTCGTGAAATGGAACATCGTTGTTCATTTTCTTATATGTTAAGCGTGAAAAGAGAACGGGATTTGAAATATTTGACTATCGCACAAAGCCTATTGTATTCTAACATTCCCCTTGCACCTACAAAGAAATAAGCAATAAGATAATTTGCACAAATGTTTATCTCAACTAACACGAAGAAGATGTAGGAATAAGAGTTTGTAAGAATGGTTAGTAGAAGAGTAGAGAAAGTCATGTGAGTGCAACACATCAGATTTTTTTGATTTATGTAACCACACACTGTAGAAGAAAACGGCATAAGTACTTATGGTTCTGCTTAAGGTCAGGAAGTCATTCAGATGTACGCACTCACACACACTCGTAAAGAAAAAGTTTTAGGACTCGTTTAGAGGAGATGGTACTGAACGTAACACATGAGTTATGTTTAGTGCTTAGCTCTGGCAGGTATTGTGTGTGTGTGTGTGTGTGTGTGTGTGTGTGTGTGTGTGTGTGTGTGTGTGTGTGTGTGTGTGTGTGTGTGTGATAGTCGCCTCTGGTGATGCTGTCAGGTCATTATGGGTGTGTGTGAGATGGATGATGGAGTAACACCTGATATTCACATCGCTACAGAAGAAAGGAGGCTGTCCAGAGGTAATCCTGCCTCCTGTACGCTTGTTAGAGCGCAAGTGGCAAGATAAGCTTTCTATGCAATGCAGCCAACTGTAACAACTTGACACCGGTTCTATACCTTGCTTATAATGTTCACTCCACATTGCACGGTGAGAATAGGAATAGCACTGGCTTTGAAACTCGTGAATATCCTCAATTTTCACTCCTACCCCAGATTAATCAAACGATGCAAATTGGTAAAGAACTGAAAATATGAATAAAGGTAGTTTTTGGAACTTCAAGGCAGTGGTGCCAAATACGGCGATAACACTTGACTATGCGGACGGCATGGAGTGTGACGTATGTCTCATTCCCTCCCTTCGCCGTGCAGTTCCATGCATCAGAACTCCACCATTCCTAGCGTGCTCAGCAAAAACATTAACTACTGCTTTGCACGCTTGCAAAACTTATGTCCACAAATGACTTCCAGTAGACACGCTGCAATGCAATTATTCAATGTATTTTGTGGGTAAACGACACATTTTGGCAACAAAAGGAAAAGACACAAATAACTGATATTTTGAAGCTCTTTCTCTGTATGCTAATTGCAAAAGTAAAGGATAAACAAGTGGTAGCATCCTGATAATGAAACATTGGACCAATTTTAATTTTTATTTATGGAGCCACGTACTGTGGAGGACAATGGTAGAGGAAGTTATGTTTCTGTTTAAAGTCAAGAAGTTGACGTTAAAATCTGCTCGCTCAAACACTTTGTATACGCAACGGAAGAATAATGCTTCTCAAACTGGTTGGATGGTTTCAGAGGCTACACTGCACACGAAATGCATCTCTTTCTAATATCGATATAGATTTGACGAACTAACAACGGCCAAATTATATTTAATGCACTTTTATCTGCTTTGATTACATAAAGTGAAACACAATAAACGAGTTTCATAACGGGTTTGCTTTACCGTAATGAGTGTGGTGAAGTAAATATAAATCAATTGGACAGCAAGTGCTAATCGAGTTCAAAGCACATCAAAGGAAATTTATTCGTTGTACCCCGTGATGTAACATTGTGATAGTAATTACTATCGATGTTGACGTCACATGATAACGACCTTTGCAGTATACGAAGTCTCCAATATGTCCATCTTTGATGAATCTACTGCTCGGTGCTACAGTGATATCTCAAGGTATGCGTGGGTATGTGTGAGAATATGCAACGTTTGTGTGTATAGTATTGGGATAGCTATTGTGATATTGTGGTACTTTTCCCAATAATAGGGCTATAATGGTCAATTTGTAAAATTATAATCATAGCCGAGTGAAATCTTAAAGGAAAACATAAATTACGTTTCTTCAAAAATAAAAACCTGAAAAATTCGTTTGAGTTCACATGTCTATAAACGTCTCAGTTCACATTCCAAGAGACGCATGAAGGCCTCCTCGGTAGGGGTTGAAATCACGGACGTCTCATATGGTCACAGGAATCCCTGGATCTGAATCCAATAGAGTAAATATGAGGTCCATTGTTCAGAATTGGATTTGTCGACGTAACGAAAGAAGGACCGACCCAACCGCAGCTATACGGAACCACATATTGGGTTGAAACCTCTGCGGAGATCTGATTCCGTTCCATTCCCAGCGATCGATGTCCCCGTTCCTTAATGATGCAACTACCAACTAGTGAAATTGTATCTGCTACGTATTATAAATACATATAACACACAAATACTTGCTAAAGTTATCTGTGTTTAACTTAACCTCTTTGTGTATAATTATAACAATATCTGAAACGTATGTTACCTCAAATATTAAATTAATCAATTACATGGATTATTTACGAATGCATAAAATTAAAACTAATTTGAATTATCACTTTCCCTACCACATAAAGTGGAGTATTGTATTCCACCCAAAAATTCGATGTCGATATTTCACTGGAAATATATGTTTTGAGGCCCCCTGAATTCAAGAAAAGCATTTTTAGAAAAAAGTCCGTGTGTGTGTGTGTGTGTGTGTGTGTGTGTGTGTGTGTGTGTGTGTGTGTGTACAGCAGAACTTAAAAACGAAAAGTGGCTTATATTTAAGTTTAATATCTTTCAAGGATGTGGCACCCTAAATTACCCTTTACATGGAAAATTTTTCGAAAGTTTTCATTTTCTCGAAAAGGGCTCTAACGATTTTGATGAAAATGCCATTTTAAGATATTTTTATGACGAATGCACATTTTGATTTTTCTGGCCATAGCCTATGTACTCCTGTTTATTCTTTATTACTTTTGAATAACTCGTAAACCGTAAGAGATAGACCAAATCTTAATATACAAAAATGTAGATTTCTACAAAACACACAATTTATGTCCAAATGAATTTTTTGTCGAGTGAACCTTTCTGGGGATATTTCTTGTTATTTGTGTGAGTTTTGGAATATTTAAATGTTTGTCAAATGGATGGTCGCTATTCATTTTTTATATCTCTGCCGTACAAAGAAAAGAGAATCTCAAAACTTTAAAACATTTGACTATCGCTCAAAGCCTACTGAATTCCCATACTCCCCTTGTATCTACAAGGAAATAAGCAATAAGATAATTTCTACAAATGTTTATCTCAACTAACACGAAGAAGGTATAGTAATAAGAGTTCGTAAGGATGGTTAGTTTAAGAGTAGAGAAAGTCATATGAGTGTAACACATCAGATTTTCAATAGCTTTTTTTAAGGTCTTTACATTTTTTACCCCTGAACTAAGTAGAGCAGGTGACGGCAAATCTGTAACAGCTGATGATATGACGTAAAGTCACCATCAGGGGCAAGCAATACGTCGCCCTGTTTCAACCCTTCATACTTCAAACAACAGGCGTTCGAACGAAAACAAGCATCGATAGATATGGCTCTTTCGAAACCACAAAAACGCAAAGAAACCTTTCTATTCCAAGAGGAGTGCGAAGAACAATAGTTTTGCTGTGCAAGATAAATATCCTTTCCAGCATTCGTGTGAGTGATCTGGGAAAACCCCCGAAAACACAAGGCCAGGAAGTTCGGCTGTGGGAATTGAATCCACGACCTTCCGAATGCGGGCCACAGGCGCCTGAATCATCCCACTCAGTTCAAAATGGTCGAAGTCCAGAACTCCGTAACCTATCGGTGAAAGTGTACCATGGGATAACTTCACTTATCTTAATTAACTGTGCAAGATCAATCAAAGAAGAGGGGCTGGACCTGAGCCTGTCCTTAATGAAAATGACGTCATAGGGACCAACGTTCGGAACCAGGAGAACTGAATTTTGGCAATTGACTCGGTTCTAATTTCGTTGCTTGCAGTTGAAGAGGAAAGGCAATCAGCAGGCCTGAGAATGGATGAGGAGGCAGGAATAAGTGTTCCCTAGGGAGTGATAGCTTGCCACTGGAGTAGAAATGTGTGGTTAAGGGAAATACCAACTCCAGAGAGTGCCGCCGTAACATTAATTTCCTTTAACTCCCTGTCTTTGAAACCTTGTTTAGTTTTCAAACCCAAAGCCACAATTGTATAAGGTATCAATTATGTTTTACAATTCTACTTGGATAAATGGAGAAAAATAAACCCTATATTTAACTCTAAGAATTGCACTAAGTCGCTGGAGTTGAAATGTGTTGTGAACAAATGTGATTTTGCATTCTCTCTCCATTCTTTTACAAATTATTCTTACAGAAGCTCATTTTTCTATCTATCGTTTGCACAAATGTTTTCATTACAAATTTAGAAGTTTATAGGAGACTAAAAGGACTAAAATGTTTAATAAACGGGTTAATATTGTTGGTTACATGAACAAGAAAACAGACGAATCGTGATCAGCCGTGTCAAATTTATAAACGTCGAGCTTTCGGCCACATGAAACTCCATGGCCTTTATGACGAAGTGAATTATAAATAAACGACCATCTCAAAATCCATGGCCTTAAAATTCAGTTCCAAAAGAAGGGCATAATTTTGAGAGTAGAGAATAATCCTATTTAAAGGAACAAAACCATCCTCCAGCTAAGAATCGAGCCCAGGACCTCTGGTTTTGGAAGTTAACATGCTAGCCACTATGTCATAGAGGTAGTCGGATATGGTATTTTAACATGTGGCCAGAAGAGTAATATATGAGTTAGAGTAAAACTTACAAACCATCCACTAATAACTAGTATGATATTTACTCAAAATGAAATCTAGCAAGATGGCTTCAAAGAATCGCCAGAGACTTGCATTCGGGTTGCTTTGGGTTCGATTATGAAGATCGTTGTTTATGTGTTTATTTCTTGGCCGTGCAAAGAGAACGGAATTTGAAAGTCGTCATATAGTGACCACTCTTAAAATATTTAATTATGGCTTAAAGCCTACTGCATTCCTATAAGTAAATTAGTAGTAAGCTATCTATCGTACAATGTTTGTCTCGAGTTAATGAATACGAGTTTGTAAGAATAGTTTGCGCAAGAGTAGAGAAAGTAATGTGAGTGCAACACGTGAGGTGTTTTTTAATATGTATGTAGTACACATTTGAGTCTCTGAAAGATAAACAATTATTTTTAAACCAGAAAGCAATGAAATTCTAGCCATCGTTTGTTTAATAATAGAGAGAATAAAAGGAGATGTTTAAATCAACATGGTATATTTTTGCTAATTATCTCTCTAAATGAACATCGTATATTTTTTATGATTCTCTAATTATCCCTGTAAAACTATATTCTTCTCCAACCTCCGGCAGTATTTCGTATGTTCTTTTAGTTCTATGACGTTATCGATGTTGAAGAGAGGAACAGGAAGCAGAAGTACGCGACGAAACTTTTCTATAATTGATTCGTGTTTTGAGATTTTCCAACTAAAACTTTGAGGTTACTGCTCTGTTTGTTTTAAAAATATTCCACCTCGCGTTTCTCTTTTTTCCATAGACGCGAACGACATCAAATACGTGAGCATTGAAGTTGCCATTGTGTTTGTAAAGAGGAAAAAATGAATGCAGTATTATTTTCAAAGAAGGGATGTAGATGGAAACGTAAACACAGGCCAGTGAACTTATATAATGAATCGTGGATATCCAACTCGTGTTTTATTTTGTGTTAAGGCCTACAAACTGCTCTTCATTTCCGTAATCATAAAATAATTATTAACACGGCTCTATTACCATTCTTTAGTTGTGAAACGAATGTCATTTGTTACGTTGTTAGAGCCTATCTTGTTAATTTTAACCGGATTTCCTGTACTGAAGAAAGACTGAGAGAACGGGTTTTTAACCATCACAGTGGAAAGCTCTCATTGTCCAAGATTCACAGAGGCTTTCTGCCTTAATATGCAAAACAATAATAGTGATGGAGTATTTTCTTATTTATCTATTTAATTTTGTTGTATAATTAAACTTTAGTTTATTATTTATATCTGTTTCGCAGCCTAGAAGGTTATAATCGATCCGGCCTTAAACTGTGTACGGATGTAAACATTACGCCTTAGCACAACTTTAGAGCGAGTGAAATTAAACCGCGATTAAAAATAGTTCTTCGCTGCATTACGTATTCTAGTGCTTATTTGATACATTCAAGTAATGAATGCAGTGAATGAATACTTAATTGAAGTTCCAAAACATTTAAACATAAGCAATAAAAGGTTCACTGCCATTTATTGTCACGTGGTACTTGGTACTTCTCCAATCGCATTTTTTTAGAAAAATAAAGGCAGAAAAAGTAATAATTAAATAATACAAGACAATGACAGTTGGTACAATAAAAAAGGTAAAGATCTAAATGTAACAATAGTGAAATATAGAACAAACTGGAAAGTACAGTTAATAAGAATGACTGAAAACAGAATACCAAAGGCAGCAGACAGCTATTCACCACGGGAAGACCTAGAAAAAGATGGAAGCACCAACAATTTGGAGCCGGAACAGACTAATAAAAGGACTAAATGCGAAAAAGATTTATTTTTAGTTTATTAATATGCCGCCTTGCAACTTTTCCTTTCGAATAATTTTGTTGCCCATCCGCAATTACTCGTTTTACATTCCTGTAACTTTTGGGTTTGTTTACGTGGGTATTATTTATAAAAATTAAGTTCACACACACTTCAAGAGGGACCATTATCTAAAATATGTTTGTTTTTACTCAGGGGGCCTCAAAATACCTCTTTGCAGTGAAACCTCGGCATCGAATTTTTGGATTGAATGCTCTACCTTTTCTACCAATGTACCCGGGGAGAAAGTAAACATAAGTAAGCATAAAAAAGCAATCAGTAACCGCAGAGCATGAACTGTAGTAGAGAATAAATGTCGAAAGTAAAGAATGACAAAGTACGGGTTTCCGGGAAACCTCAACGAGTAACTTGGACCATCTAATTTGAGGGAATATAAAACAAATAAAATCAAAGGGACCGCCCGACCAGTATCTCAAATAAAACGGAGAACGTATTCTACCGCATTTAAGCAGGAAAGGATCCGTTTGCAAAGACAGAGAGAAACGTAGTGGAGTTGGAAATGTACACGGCGTATGTCGCAATCAGCGTAAAGTAGTGGTAGCCATCATGCAATAAATGACAGCAGAGAAACTGTAATTAAACCCATCTTATATTCATTACATATGGCTAATACACACCTAAACAAGCTTACAGTTAATCGCATCTTTACAGCACAAAATTAGACCGACAAACTTTTAAACCAGAGAAATTACTGGTATCTTTGCAAGAGTACGGCAGAATAGAGCACGCCGATGCACTCTGTTAATCGCAATTGGCGTACGTTCCAACATTTGTCGAATGTGCCTATGGTAAAGCAAGAGGAGAGCCCAAGTAAAATAATCGGTGAAGTTGCTGGGATATTATTTGACTGCAGTTGCATTCATTTTTATCTCTTATTCTTAAAAAAAACAATACTACAATCCCAATGGATTATTGACAACTATAATAATTGAAGATCGTCCATGAATAAAATTCAAACTTCAACTCCTCCGCTTCGGGCTGTTGAGTGTAGCCGAAACATATTTTCAGCAATTGTCATGTCCCCTGCAATAGCGGCAACTTCTCCGGTGCCGTGGTGATGCTTGTAGCCGAGTTATAGATATTTCTAGGGGACCATAGTTAAAGTTCCAGCCCCTAAAACAGCGGCAACTACTTCGGCTTTTGTGTTTCTCAGTGCAGTCGAATTACGAACATTCCCAGGAATTATCTTTCCGTGGATCCTACGTGATTAAGTACAATACCCACTGGCATTATCAACAGTGTCTTGTTCATTTCAAGGAATATGCATATTAGAATATGCATTAATGTAATTTGCAGTGTTATCTATGGGTTGTGAATAACAAACCCCTTATTCCATAAAACTCGACAGCCTTTCAGTCCACATTAGGCCGAGTTATTGTACCTGCAGTCGAAGAGTTGTCATTTTAGAACAGAGGAAGACAGTAAAACCACAATCACCTACTCGTACATCCGTATTCTAAACAACAAAAAGTTGCTCATTGTATTCATGTGTAAGATGGTTTTATTATAATGGCATACAATGTTAGCCATGCATTAGACTACCATTACTACGTCACTCGGATTTGTGCCGTAGCCTGGTTTAGGACTGGGAGGATTACGTCACTGCAGTTCGGGCCGTAATTTCTTAGAAATTAAACTTTGCATGACATTAACGTTAAATTGTGATTAAATTCGTTCGAATTAAGGGTGAAGTGCATCACAGCAATGTTCATAGAATATTTGCGCGATAGTTAGAGAAATAATAAATCATTTATATCCATTCGTCAAAATGCTATATGGCTCCAAATATTTGACACAAATTTCCAGCGAAACGGATCTGGTTAATGTATAGCTGAAGCAATATCTTCCACCCGGTATATTGATACTTTTTTCCCCAAGCTGTTGCATTTAGCAGATGCTGTAACGGAAGAGAATGACGTCACAACTATTGATCAGAATGTAAAGTCGGGGCAAGTTCCCCTTTAGTTATAAATAAAAGAAGAGTTCGGAACGTTTGATTGATATTGCAAGACTTGTTGCCAGAGAGGCGCAGCCCACCTTAATGAGCGCTAATGAAGCAAGTGGTTCCAGCCTGCTCAGTGATCCGCAGAACCCTCTGGTGGTAGCGTCCTTCAATCAACCGCACCTCTTTTTTGTTTCGCTCTCGTTTAGGGGCATTTCAGTTAATGTGGGCGCAATTACACCACCACCACCATAAACGCTGCTCCATTTGCGGCGCAATTTAGATCAGGGTGCTGTGAGAGAAGTCGGCGTTCTTCACTGTCAGCACATCACGTGGTCCAGACACCAGTGCTCAACAAATAAACTTAAGGCCCATAATAATTTAGAAACACTGGAGAAACACTGGCTGCAGTATTTCCTCTGAATATGTGAATAAAACAAAAGAAGTCTTACATTCACATTACTCTATGTATTCACTCTTCTGTTCTCACAAAACTTTATTTTTCTCTCCATCTCTTGCTAATACAGATAACTTTAATTACACGTTTTTAATGCTCCATTTATATGCCACCTTTAACGTCGAAGTTCACAGTTAGTTTAGGGTGAAGGAATTTTCTTCCAAATGTGCGTATCGCATCCTTATACCTATTAAACTTAAATACAAACTTTGGTTTTTAACCGAGTTTTCGTTTTTGGGTTATGCTGCTCACAGACGGATGGTAGGTAACAGTATCGTGTTTATTCTGTCTCATGCCGACTGCATGAAACAGCCGAGTGAGTGAGTGACCTGAAAGTACGTGCTTTGTATGCCCCGACATGCAGTGAATGACTGACAGACAGGCATAAGCGCAATATAAACGGATTACCCTCACTAGATAAATCATTATGTAAACACAGTGCGTCATACTGGGTCCTTGTACACACACACACACACACACACACACACACACACACACACACACACACACACATCAGGAAGAATACGTCAGCATAGAAAATAGCAGCATCTTTAACCTGCGTAACTGGGAAAATGCTCTAGTTAAATGCGAAATTTTGTATTTAACCGACTTTTAGTTTTTGAGTTTTGCTGTTCACACATACAGACACACCCGTTTCAAAGAATGCTTTTTAGATACAAGAAGCCACAAAATATGTATTGCTGGTTCGATGTCGAATTTTTTAGTGGAATGGAATACTACCCTTACTTATTATGAGAAATAGAAAAAGTACTATTGTTTAAAATGAGGACTACAGACCAGTTATATGAAAAAACTATATTTTAAACTTCAATGTAACTCACTGAAAACGCTGCCAGAGTCACAGAATCACATCATGTGTTTAACTGCTTGTCTTGGGCTGAGATTAGGTAGTTCTGTAAAATATACTATATGTAAATTGTGGTCGTCGCCTGCAGCACCACGGATGGCAGGAAAGAAGTCCAAGTGGGAATCTAAGAATCTATAGTTTTCTGTCCTCTTATTTCCTAAAAGTTTGTTGACATTTGAACAAGTCATTCCAAGCTGAATTTTCATAACCTATAAGGATACTGTTGAGATGCACAGAGCTAGCGCATCTGGGGACCACATTTACTACACAGTAAATGAATAATTTTGGAATCACAATTCTTCGACTTACTAGATACACCAAGAGTGTTCTAAAATTGCTCGAGCTGGCTCATAAAAATAGCAAAAATAAATAAGTAAAAACAAAGGGTTCTATGTTGATAAACAGATGACTACGCTCTGTCATTTACATAAATATGAATCAAATATTTTAACATGTCTGCAACAGATGGCGGCATACGTATTTGAAGTTATTTGAATTCACAAGCGAAACAATATTGAAGTTACAAAAGTAAACTGAGAATATAAAGATATATTTAAATTTAAAACATTGTGAACAATGCTAGTCGATGAGGTTATGTAGTAGATGTTAATTTGTTTACTCGATAATAAGCAAGAGTTTAACGTCTTCTGGTGTTGTGACTCATATTTTAAAGTGTATATTTGAATGGATAATATATTTTTTTGAATGATCGTAACCGTCAAGTTGTGTCTCAGAGATTCTTGGTGAATGATCGTCACTTATTACGGTATCAAAATAAATAAAATTGGATTTTAATAAAAGAATTCACTTCATTTCAATGGTTAAAATTTGACTATCTAAATTTAGTTTGGTCGTACTGTACCATACAGAAGGGTCACGCAGTCGAAGTGCCTATCGATTTGAAATATTATAGTGTTACGAGGTCTTCGCTCTGAAAACAAATGGCATATGATACACGAATGCCTTAAAAAGCTTTACGCTACGCGATGTTTGCTTACGTCCTCGGAAAACGATAATATATCGTATCGTTATTTCTTGTGCAGCCCCATGTAGATGGTGAGACCTCAGGGCGTCCCAAAAGCGCTCGACGGACGAGATACTGACACAATTTCACCGTTAACTTGACACTCCAAACACCATTGTTTATTATATATTTTAAAATTTAAGTGGCATTTGAAAGACACTATATTCCTGCAATAACAGTAACATCAAGCGTTGCTTTGCAATGACAAGGAGCGTTTCTATAAATCCTCTGGATGGTAATAAAATTGTTTTTTTATTTTTAATGTCGCTTTATGTTCAAGATCATATCACGATGATCTCTGTCGGTTCATTTCACTTATAGAATTCCAGAAAGATGCTCCTAGTTGCATAGTCGCCTTCCTGTAATATTTTCTCTGCTACTGTTGAGTTGTAGTAGAGTATGACATTTTTCGTAGAGCTTCTCTCTTTTTCCTTTCAAAACCTTTTTGTCGACCAGCTTTAAAATATTTGACTATCGCTCAATATATTCTAATATTCCCCTTGCACCTACAAGGATATAAGCAATAAGGAAATTTATGCAAATGTTTATCTTAACTAACACGAAGAAGGTAGAGGAATAAGAGTTTCTAAGAATGGTTATTATAAGAGTAGAGAAAGTCATATGAGTGTAACAGGTTCTTTTAAGCTATTATAAAGTTGAACAGATGACCTTAGCTTCATGGTCCCCTTGCTCACCTTATATTTCCACTTCTTTTGTGCTGTAGATGAAACTATGAATATCTATTCCGGCATTGAGATAAGCCACGAAGGAAAATAAACATATAGTCAAGTCAAGGGGATTTGAACCCACGATTTCCGGGTCCTTAGGCGAGCCACAGACTTTATAAAGCAACTGTTTGTGCTTAAGCCAATGGAAACTGCACTGAATTTAACTAGTACACTTTATTTTCACACTCAGGTTGATAAATTATTGACTTTGATGGTAAATCGGAACATCTGTTTCCATGGAAATTAATTGCGCTTTCACTTTTTATTATTTTAGCCGTAACCTTTTACTGTTAATTTAATGCTCTTTGTCTTCGTAAATAAATTAAAACACGGATTCTACCAAACTTGGCGTTCTGTGTTTAAAACAGCGTGCCCAATAATGTAAAAATAATAGCCATTAAAAAGCATCGATTGAATATGCGAATCGAGGGTTTAGCGCAAAAAGGGAAGTTCCTGAAAACAGCCGAGAGTTATCCTTCCCCTTTCAGTTCCCCAATGGATGAATTTTAAAATCCCATTTCATCTGCATAAGCCCTGGAATTTTTATGGCCTTGTTTTCAGGTCGTCTTTTAGAATACAAACCAAGGGGTTTATTTCCTTTGGTACTTGGGAGTTGAATATTTTACTATACGTATCGTTTGAGGCTTCAGCCCTTACAGTATCTAGCTGTCATTTGCGAACTTATAATTTTACTGATTAAGGTTAGTATGTTTTTAAGTTGGTTAGTACCTCTAAATAGGCCTGGCACAGAAGGCATAAACATATCGATCTCGTGATAGCAAATGGTGTACCAGTATCAATGCTTTCTATAAGGCCAATGACTTCACAATACCTAAGCCAAGTAGGTCACGCATTGAGGTGTGAAGCAAAACGGATATTCTTTACCAGCGATGTCCAACCTTGTCTCTTACGTATATCTATTTCCCACCCCCTCTTTCAGCCGGAGAGTGAATGAGCTAACAACCAGACACTGTCCAGTGACGAACACAAACAGGTAATTCCATGGCAGTTTCTGAGTCATAACTTGAATTTTCTGGGATGTTCATTCTAAATGACCTTTGCATAACTAGTAAACAGTGACGGACAGACAAAAGCTTACTAAATAAATAATGTAGATCTGGTTAAAACACACATTTTATGTTAATACTTCTTTTTTCTTTTGAGCGAACCACTTCCGAAGTATTCTTTATTATTTGTTTAAAATTGCCAACACTTATACTTTTGTCATATCAGTGTAGATTAAAAAACAGCTGTATCCTTCTGCTTTAAGTTCCTTTCTAGATTTCTCCCCCTGAGTCTAATTTTTAAATTTGCTGGCCTTGCATTTAACGGTGTTGCAGTGAACTGGTGTGAAACAGCTATGTTGATGTGACGGAGTTAACGCATGCGTGGTGATGGATCAGGATGGTGTGTTAACACGCGTGAAGATGTCACCTGGGGATACGAGACGTCACTAGCTTGATGCTACCTAAATATACATCAAGGCATTAACTAGCTAAACCGCATGTTGCCAGCCGTTTTCATCCAAACACGCTTTCTATTTTCTGCACCGTTTACTTTTGGGATAAAAACATCGTACAACATACTTAAAGTGCAGGTTCTAACAAAAGTTTAGGGACAACCATCAACATTCAGTGGTGCAATCTGCAGTATAAACAATACACTATAAATAGACACCACTCCGACTTCGCTGGCTTATTCATCATAAGATTCAACCCATTGCCAAAAAGTGCTAATTTAAAGTATTTTTTTCAACTTGCTTTAAAGTTATGAGCAGTATGTCTGTTGTTGATAGACAGTGTATGATAACAATGTCACATTTATAAATATTCCTCACGCATATGTCTTTTCCTTCAGGGAAAAATTAAATTGACATTCCATGCCGTGAAATGAACAATCTGTCAGTGTAGACCATCCGGTTTGCTTAGACGCGTGCATACCTTCAATACTTTACCTGTTGCCTAGGTAGTTTGGGGTCATTGCCCTTGCAGAAAGCTCACTCTGACTTAACCTAACAACTGTCCCGCGCTCTCGAGAAAACAAAACGCCTCATTGTTAGCTCTTATTACCTTAAAGTATTAATCTCAAATGAAGTAAATATAGATGTAATATTGTTTAGTTCGCTTTACTCAGTTACCAATACAAGTATTTGCACGTATACTTCTAACACCCTGTATATGTAAATGCAGCCTCCTCCTACCCAGGCAAATCGACCCAAACGAATTAAGAGATCCTATCGTAGGTGCACCGATTGGCAGAGCAGTCGTGCTGCCTCAGTAATAATTTAAACTTATTAATATTGCAGGGCTGCGTTAGGAACCCACCCGTCTTTCCATCCATCCACCCATCCAACCATAGAGTAACGTCACAGAAATCCTCTGGAGAGATAACTGTCTTTAAACTCACAGCACACATTAATTAACTATTTAAAAGCAGGTGCAAGAATATGCCCTTTCCAGCGTTACCGACTTGGGACCAGGAAAATTAAATACAAGGCTTAAGTCAAACACTGAAAGAACACGCCGTTCTCAACTAAGCTCATTTTGATGCGCTGCTTCGTGTTTCTTTAACGTGAGCCTGTATCACACCTTTGGCCTTCCTGATTTCCCTCGAGTTTCTACTACTATTTATTGCAAGACTTGGGTCTTGTCTTTCTTATGGATAGCCCTAAGGAAGCTAGGGTTCGTAACACTGGGGTCGTGCTTGCAGTAACAATTTGGTTGCCAAAATAGACATTTAGTTTTCGCGTATCTCGGAAATGGCTAACGATATGGATCAAATTTTGTATCCGATAAAGTTTTGCTTTTTAAGCTTATCTATATAGGTGTCTACCCTGAAAAAATGTGATTTTACACCAAAAAACCAATTTTATTCCTTCTTCTACAAATAAGTCCTACAAGTTTGTGTATGTTTGAAATAGAAATGCTACATATTACATACACGCTATTTTCTCTACTCACTATTAGGTAACACATTCACATCCCTTTCTCTACCCACTCTTCTACAAACAATTCATATCATCTATATATACAAAATCAATGTATATATTACATAACCGCTATCTCGCGAAATTTGGCAATTATATCTAGTTTTTCATTCAGGTTTTTATGCTATACATTTTACTATAGAATATATTAATTTCATATGGTTTTCTTTACTCGCTTTGCTTTTACGTTTAACTATCTTCTAAAAAAACAACATAGCATATTCCTATTTGAAAAAAGTAAAAGTATTAGCAAAATCAAACAGATAAGAAAGATTATCTTGGAAATGGTTCACTCAAAAGAAAAAAAGGACCATGAATCTCTTGTTTGTGTCTGTCTTTAGATACCAACTGTCTGACTCTCCGAAGACTCTGAAAGAGTAGAGTGAGTCATTGCCGCTCACTGCGTAAGGTTCTCCAAAGAGACAAGGTTAGATATCCATGCTATATCCAGTAAAAAACTGACGTTCCTGTTAAAATATTGAGTTGGCCTTGAAGTAAGGCTGATTTTTCCTTAATTGAAGGAGCATTTGCAATTTGCTTTCTCCAAAGTGTTCCTTCCGAGATAATCGGATAAAACGTTCTGTGTAACGTGGCTATGTGAATGTGTTAAATAGAGAAAGCGAGCCAGTGTACGTGAAATTTTAAACAACAGCGTGCATTATATAAATGGCTCCAAGTACTTGAATCGTATTTTAAACATTGGCACTTCTGAACTACATACGGTGCTAAAATTAAACATCCAAGAGCGTATAGAAAGGGAATATTCGGCCCTAGTGGTAGGCATTGGTACTAAATCTGTGCAATCAGTTAGGACTTTCTTGCACTGAGGCGTGCCATTATTGCCCCCACCCCAATTGTCATACAGCACGTACACCTGCTGGCAAACGTTCTTTACAAATAAAAGCTACAAACAACGTTGTTTCGATGAACCCTCGGTTCTGTGCACTAATATAAATCAATGAAAAGGTTTTTAACGTAGGTACCGCGTACGAATTCACGCTATTTTTATATTTCCGCTTTCTGTGCTCTTTGCCTAAGGGTAAAAGAAGCGTTGTACTACACCCAAAAATTTGTTATCGTGATTTTGCTCTAAATATGCGTTGAATACAAAACGTTTTTTAGGAGAGAGTGTGTGTCTTTGTGTTTATGTAGAGGAAAACGTGAACTTCAAAAACACTGAACCGGTATTGGTAATTATTTGCCCAACCGCTTTCACCGGCGCACATTATACCTACGATGTAGCCGAGATCGCTACGGCACGGACGCGTGAATGAATACTCTGTGGTTAAAATCCCTCCAAAACCGTTCTGAGTGTTGTAGGGAGTGGATAATTCATGGTTTAGTTCTTAGTTGTAGTATATGTTAATAAGTATGCTGAATCCAAAGGTTATTTTAGGAGACAAAGAAAGAGGAGAGATGAGGACTTCAAAACAGAAAGTCAGAAAACACCGAACTTCGTTTATAAGTCCTGTAACCTTCAAGTATGCAATGCAGGATTCTCCCAACACAGACAATCCTTTTCTCAGGAAATATTTAAGTTTTTCTTCTTCGTTTTAAGGATGGGTCATTGCTGTCCCGTTCCGCGGCTAATTGCACCCTTCTATCTTCCTTCTTGGGCGACCCAGGTCACGTTTTCCAACAGGTTGATAAACGTATGCCCTCCACGGACCATTCTCTGTAATGATATTGCCAGTCTTTCTTACATTACTTAATTCCATCAGCTACATTCTTTGTTTTTCTTACTTCACTGCTTTTGTTTTTGTCTCTTATTGTTATCTTCTTACTGATCTGAAGTATCTCATTTGTGTTGTTGCAATTTCTTCCGATCCCCAGCTCTTGGGATCTATATAACAGTGCAGCTTTGATATAACATTATCGAATCTAGTTTGTGTCCTATAATTAAATCCGTATTCTGTATCTCTGTAAATCTTCCTCTAACAGAAGCAATTTTATAGTTATATAAAACCTTCACTTGTTCTATATTTATCCCTCCATCATTGTTTTTGCTTCACTCTTTGACTTGCTATCCATTGCTTATGCCAATAAGAGAGAAGGTATTGCATTCTAACCAAAAATTCGATCTCAAGATGTCAGTGGAAATATACGTTCTGAGATCCCTTGAATTAAAAAATCATTTTTAGGAAAATACAGTGAGTGCACGTGTATGTGTGGGTTACAACGGGAGTCGCGTATATATGGACGTAAAATAACTTCAAGGCTGATAAACAGATCTCTGAGTAAAATGAGCCGTATTTCTCGCTCAATGTGCAATGGAACGCTGAGAATCATAGCAGTTCTAGAGCGTCGATAAAAAAAGAGTGAGTGAGTGAGTGAGTGTGTTGGGTTTAAGGGCCCGTCGACAACTTGGTCGATAAAGAAAGAGAATTTCAATTTCCGTAAGTAAAATTCTAACCTCAAACTGTGATTCGTTTCGAAAGTAATCACCATGTCAATATAGGGATGTAGGCAAACCTTCTGACGTTCAACATCAACAAAACACGGACGGTCACCTTTGCTTGGAGCACTCATACCAACTAAATCAACTATTCAATTCTTTCGCTTTACAACATGGAATATGTATGAGCTCCAATCTTTCTGCAGGCACCAAAACAAAATAAATAAAGAAACGATGAAACAAAAACAGGAAAAGGCATGAGAAATTAAACAGGAAGTGCGTACTTGTTAGGCTTGGAGATATTTTCTATATTTAAATACTAGCTGGCAGCCCTACGTAACACGGGTAGTATTTTTACTTTCTCTACTGGTAAGTAGAAGGAAGTATTGTATTCCACCCAAAAATTCGATGTCGAGATTTCACCGGAAATATGTTTTGAGATCCCTGAATTAAAAAAAGCAGCATTTTTAGAAAAAGATCCGTGTGTGTCTGTCAGTCTGTGGACAGCATAACTCAAAAACGAAAAGTAGGTTAAAAACCAAACCTAGTACTTAAGTTTAATATCTTTCAAGGATACAACACGATGATTTTGAAGAAAATGGCCCCACCCTAAACTACCCTTTACACGGCAAATTTTTCGAAAATGTTGATCTTCTTGAAAATAGCTCTAATGATTTTTATTAAAGTACCATATCTTTTAGATATTTTGAAGACAAATGAAATCGATATCTCGAATTTTCTGCCTATAGCCCCTGTAGTCGTATTTACTCTGGATGACTTTTGTATAACTGGTAAACCGTAAGAGATGGGCAATATCTTAATATATAATATGTAGGTTTTGCTGAAATACACAATTTATACCTGAACAAATTTGTTTGTAGAGTGAACCGTTTCGAAGATATTCCTTGTTATTTGTGTAAGTTTTGGAGAACTCATACTTCTGTCAAATGGAACATCGTTATTCAATTTGTTATATGCTAACCGTACAAAGAGAACAGAATTTGAAAGCTTTAAAAGATTTGACTATGGTTCAAAGCACCAACAAGGAAATAAACAATAAGATAATTTCTGCAAATGTTTATCTCAACTAACACGAAGAAGATATAGGAATAAGAGTTTGTAAGAATGGTTAGTACAAGAGTAGAGAAAGTCATGCGAGTGCAACGCATCAGATTTGTAAGAGTGGTTTTTATGTACAAGGGTGAGTGGAGGAAGTCATTTTAGTGCAAAATCTCAGATTTTTCAATAATAATTTATTTTAAATGTAATAACATGGTGAGGTTGTAGCTGTAAAAGGCAGAAAGAGAATCCCTGACAGTTGAATAGCGGTGAAAGGAAGGGATTAGAGAACTGCTCTGATTTGGTTCACACGCAGAAGGTAAATATCTGTTCGTGCTCGTGAATAGAGGCAAGCGGGTCTTCCAGAGGGATTACTTCAGACCACAAGGTTTACCAAGGCAGGCAAGCGTGAGTGGACTTGATGAGTGTGGCTGCCTGCCTGGCTGACTGACTAGCAGCCGCGCGTGGAGTTGCAATGAACCAACCAGCCAACCCAATCTCGAGTGTCAGATGTTACTACGACTAATCTGCCTTTCTTTTCTCTCAAACTTTACTAGTTACTAAACTCTACTGACCTATAGGTACGTCTTACAAACTTTTCTCTACTTTCTTTTCCTCCAAATACCGGGTGCACCTTTGTGTCCCAGCCGTAGATAACGCATTTCATAGATACATCAAACATTTTTACGTTTTTTCCACATTATTGTACTAAACAGAAATAGTGTTCCATTCCACTGAAAAAGTTTCACCAATTTTCATCAGAAATATACCTTTTAGGTCCCATGAATTCAAAAACAGCAATTTTTGAAGAAATCTGTAAGTGTGAACAACATAACTTAACAACCAAGGGCCGAAATGACTAGTTTTCAACGAGTGCTTAAACCCCATTCACTCAAAAATGAAATCTAAGATAAATACCAAATTTAGTATTGAAGCTCAGTATGTGTAAAAGATGCAGTGTTGAAAATATTTTGCCACAAATTACCCAAGACGTAAGAGATTTTAGTTTTTGGATGTTTTCTCAAAAATCTCTAATGATTTTGATTAATATACCATATTTTAATATATTTGCACAGCAAAGGAAATGTAGATATGTCTTAAATTTTGTGGGAATAGCTTCTGAAGTACTCATAAAATTTGTGTAAATGGTAAACAGCAAAAGAGAAACAAAATCTTAGTACACGCCCAGAAAATGTAGATTAAGCTAAGACATATAATTTATATTTCGCCGCCGGCCGCCCGTCAAAGAGAACCTCGGTGTTAGCTACCTCACACCACTCCTCGTAAACACTAGGTCCAACAACAATGGAGCGGTCAGAACAAAGTTCCGAATGCATGCAGTCCTGAAGTTATTCGCGTGGCTGTGTATGAGAAGTTTTAGAAAAGGTGGATTTGAAGAAAAATCTGTTCTACGTCATTCTTGAGTACATAAGTCAGTCAGTGAGAGAAACTAACTCCTTCATAAGGTGAGTAGGAAAAGTAATATGAATGTAAGACGTTATATATTTTTCTGTTGAAAGTAATGTTCACAAAATATTAAAGCAGCACTTGGCTTTTGGTTTATCTCTGCGCATATAATCTTCTCTGCTGGTTGTTTTAAACTAGCCGTTATTATTACTGGTTTGATTTCCGGTATGAACCGCGTCGCGTTGGGTTTTTTAAGAAATTAAAAAATTATGCCAAAGTTTTGCTGCATGTTCGGCTTCTTTAGTGGGCGACTGAAAAAACTCCATGCAATTAGTCACCGCCTACTCTAACTGGTCTTGTCCCGTCCCACTCGTAATCCTATTGGTTTCTTCTCGTCCAATAGGAAGTCGTCCTGTTAATAGGGTCTACCATATCCTGTTGAGTGGTTTGCCCGTTTCGCGGTTCAGACTGCTCTTTTCTTGAAACATTTCTATGCTTTTTAATTTCTTAAAAAAGCCAACAAGCCGCGGCCCATACCGAAAACCAAAACAGTAATGGATAAAGTCATGAAAGTCTACGCAATCAATTATGGATTATTATATACCGATTTCGAACAAATTTAAAACATTTACTACATTTTCTTCAAATTCTTGCAGATAAAGTTTGAACTCCCTATGTACAGCGGTTGGCGAGTTCTTTCATGGTAGACGAACGAGGCAACACCAACAAACATATTTAAAATTCAGAGAAATTTTGTGCTTATACATAACAAAATAAGAGCGTGATGGATGCGCAGTAAATCTTACACGAGGTAGACAAATGAATACACACGTTTAATCTGTACATTGTATAAGAGAGTAGCCTGTGGTGAAAGCAAGCGCCAGGCTGAAATATTCCCAGTGTTATTAATCTTGGCTTCTTCTCCTGCTTTACTAAGAGAAAAGAAAGCCTACTATGGAACGTTCAAGGAAAACATCTGTTGCACATATTGAGTCGAGATATGTGAAAACTATTAGACTCAAACCAATTTTTGCCTATTTGCTACTGATTTTTGTGTCTCCAAAATGCTGAAGCTTTAGGCTAGGTATTAAAACGTATTTACTTGAAGCTTAGTTAAATCTAACCAAAAGTTTAACTGTAAGTGTTGTTTTATAACCTCTGTTTAAGTTAAACTGCAGTACAGTGGTGTTGGCATACCTGACGACCGAGAAAATAAGACGATGTTCTTCTTACACCACAACTTTGTGATGTTGGTAAACCTGCCAGCTTATGAAAAATAATACTCTGAAATAATGGCTATTCACGATGAAAATTAAAGGCAACTTTAAGTTAACGTTGTAGACAGTCATTCACAACGAGAAATAGTAACGTTTACAGTAATAAGTTCGATCACTAGTCTTCTTTTTACACTGCAACAAAATTCTGTTGGTAAAGCTGCTAGTTGAGGTAAAAGGTTAGGATGAAAAATAAGCTAACAGTTTAGCGTCGCAATGAAAAATTAGCTTTGCAGTGACGAAATTTGTGGCATTCAGTGTTTTACTTGGCATTTTGTTGTGCAAAACAAAGTCTGGTATACACTTCTCACTACTTATTACCATTTATTTGGATATTATTCTACAAATGGTTCATGTAAACTCACTTTTCTGTTTACATCAGGTTAAACATGGCCGACATATTCTCGGAGGGCTAGGCGACATGCAACTTTATTAATTTTGCTGGAAGTATGTAAGACCATATGTTTGTGATGCAGAGATTAACTGTTCTACATGATCCTAGATTTTATGTTTACACTTAATTTTCTAACACGTATTGTTACTTGAATAGAAATACAATATTAAAATATATGGTATCACAATTTATGACTTTACCGTGGTTTACTAAAATGCCAAACAGAGAATCCTCCAGCAACTGCTACCAACTTGTGCTAACCCGACCGCTATTTTTGACGCTAGGGATTATCGATAATGACAGTATAACCCTTTAATATAGATATTATAAGATTATAGGAGACACAAGAGGCTCAAATTTTATAAATACACGTTCTTTTATCAACTTAAAGGGGTTGCTAAACTGAATCTCGCAAAATTTGATATTAGGAAGGTGAGGCATAGGAATCGAACCCACGACCACCACAAAGCGAGCCTCTCAGGTTACCGCGGAACTGTCTCGTTCGGTTAAAATTGATATAATATTCTACCTTGAAAATGCGCCTTTTGTGTTATAAATACGTATAGTTACATAATGTAGGTTAAAAATCCAGAACAAATATGTTTTTCATTTGAGATTATTGCAAAATTGGAAATGTGAGATTTCATTCCCTTATGAAACATAATTCCACTGTTAGCAAAATAATGAGGAGTGAGCGACAGTCTAGGTTAATATTACAAAGACAGAGAGAGAGAGAGAGAGAGAGAGAGAGAGAGTGGGGGGGGGGGAGGGAGGGGAATATTTTGGAAACAGTTTAATGCACCATCTCGTTCACAGAGTAAGGAATAATAAATGTTTACCTATGCTCTGTGGTTCAACTGGCTAATGGATCTACACATGAGCAGTAACTTCATTTTGGTTCCTGTAACAAGGTTTCAGTGGCGACTCTCGCTCCAGCTTGGACCTACCTCAGCGTCTGTGAATAACGAATGTTGAAACTGTGCCGATTTATTTAGTGGTGTATATCACTTTTGGCAGAAACGTACTCGCCAGCTCACGCTAGCTTAATTGCGAGCGCGGTCTATTTGGCCGTTGGATATTTTCTCAGAGCATTGTACGTAGAATGTTCTAGAGACGGAGAGAAGTGAACCGTTTAGAATATCCACTGTCGACAATGGTTCTAGTGTTTAGGCTGGCCGGCAGCACTGTTGCATCTGTTTACAGCCCGTCCACATCGTCCCGGCACCCTTCTTGCGGCTTAGTTGTGGATTAGCAGAGACGTGTCCACTACAAGAAGTGGGTATTAGTGCACGGTGATAGATACTAATGGTTTACAATACGTAAACATAACACTGTCTGAGTTCTGACGTCACTGGCTTGTTCTCCACCACTCCAGTCACTTCTAATTTCTCCTCTCTTGCGCATATGGAGTGTCGGGACGATCTGGACAAGCGGTATCTCCAACTGCTTATTTTCATGAAAAACGCCTCATGTTGCCACATAGCTCACTTTTGCACCTCTATCTCTTTAGATATAAAATACGTAGTAATACATTTTTTGTGTTGTATCAGTTTTAAGCACTGGTCTCCAACCTGACCCCCCCCCCCCCACCCGGAGCCATCACATTCGCTGCACATAAAACACACCATGCCTACTTCTCAAGTGGAATTACCAGGTTAGTGAAACTAGGCGAGAGGAAATCGATTTTCCAGGTCAGTTTGCGCTCAGGTAACATGCTTGCTGCGTGGAGTCACTTGGATGAAAAATTTAATTTCAGATATGGAGCATTTTCCACCGTTTTTCTGCATATGCTGCAAACAAGAGCAAGTCAAGTTATGGGTGCGATGAAATATAATTTGTAAATAAGCGAACGGTTTTGTTGTAGACATTGCCATTGTAAGAGAAATAAACAAACAAATGAATTATTATTTATTTATGCCAACAAAATTACTGTTGGTGTTTTTAAACACACAAGCCGTGTGTGGGCAAAGTTTGAGAGGTAGAACTGGAACTTAAAAATTCAATGCCACAACTGGGATTTGAACCACAGACCAACAGTAAGTTTGTTGGCATAAATAAATAAATAAATAAATAATAATTACCATCTGAAGGTTATTTAATTCCTGGGACATAAAGTACTTACAATAGTAAGTCACCATTGGGGTAATTTGTCTCTGATGTGAGACTGCCTTTATGGTTTACCAGGAGAAATACGAACTGGCTTGAGAATTTAATGCCATTCTGGCAGTTTGTCACAATAGCTCAGTGGTTAGAGCAGCCGCCCGGTAAGCGGATGGTCTGTGGTTCAAATCCCAGTTGTGGCATTGAATTTTTAAGTTCCAGTTATACCTCTCAAACAAATGAATGTTCACTTATACAGGAAATTCTAATAAATAAAGGAATTAGACAAGGGAATTCTCTTAGTCCTTTCCTTTTTGACATTTTAGTGGAACGTATAATTAAGTAGGTGAGAGGCATGAGAATGAGAACCAAATCTGACGTATTTGTGACGTGCCCACATGCGCATGCGCACGCACATACACACCTTTTTCCGTTCAAGGCATCTGAAAACAAACAATGTTAGTGATATTTAAATACGAAACTTGTGCTTGGATTACGGTGCTTCCTCTACCACCGCAAATAAGTGGAAGAAAGAATAACAAACGAGATAAACCTCGGCTCACACTCAAATGACCAGAAGCTAATTAAGTAACAGAGATTACGCTTGGCTTTATGAAAAAGAGGTAAACTTTTAGTTGTGTTTTGAGCTACTTTTCATCTCTTTGTGAACATTAAAAGGCTCTGAAGGCTGGATTCGCTTTATAAATATAAACTGCAATAATCTCTTTGAGAACTAGAATCTACTCTTGCAACTGCGGGCCTCAAGTATTTGTTTGGTTACAGGCGTAATGTTTGCAGGAAGATTGAAGCTCTGCAAGTAAACATTTGTGTAGACGCTCAGCACTTCCACGACTGTATTTAATATCGTGGAGGGAGGGATGACCTACCTTTGGGGTAGATTTATCTGTACGTAAACTATGCCCATCTGTTTCACAAGGGCTTCATCCCAACACAAACTGTTCCACCAAACTATGCAAGGAATGTGTGGCTATTGCGGAAATGAAACTGGAAGACCATGTTCAACCAGATATAGGTACAAGTGGAATATGTAATATTATGCAATCAAATAGTCTTTATTATTCCCTCTTGTTCTCTTATTAATATACGATGGTGGGTGTATAAGGTTATGTGAATGCCAAACACGTCTCTTTTTTTATTCCAAAGAGCTCAAAATGTGTACTTCCGGTGAGATCTCGACTCCAAAATTTTGGTTACAATACGAAAGTAGCGAAAGTAAATACAGGAAAGAGAAAAGTTTGTTGTGTTATAAAATCCAGCAGCACAAGACAATTAAACTTTTAATAATTGGGAAACTTTCTTGAATACCAAAGCCTAGGCATTCTACGTGTTTTGTATATACCCACACAAATCCTTGTTTAGAAAGCGGTGATATATCAACTCGCACGTGTTTTTTTGACACAAGTTTCCTAACGACCCAATTAATTCGTGGACATAAAAAAAGGTCACTAATGAATGACAATTTGTAATGCTGGTGTGCGTAGGCTCGGGGCGCAATATCACATTTCGCTTAATTCCTGGCAGTGACGGCTCAAATCTTTGGTGTTAACAGTTGCTGAAATGTAATTCTTGTTTTAATTAGCGACAAAAACTGAAAGCGGTGACATTATCAAAGAATGCAGAGAGTTCACCCATCCTGACATCCCTCTGGGCTTGAATTTGTAATACAAATTACGTTCTGTATAATCCCAAATCCGCTTTAAAGTTACTACAAACTGGGTAATGGACTGTTTTCACGAATTTCTGTTGTAGCTTTCAACATTTTTCATCGTAGTTCATTTTTATATAAGCGTACAAAGAGAACGGAATCTCAAAGCTTTAAAAGATTTGACTATCGCAGTAAGCCTATTTTATTCTACATACCTCTTGTACCTACAAATCTCAACTAACACGAAGAAGATATAGGAATAAGAGTTTGTAAGAATGGGTAGTACAAGAGTAGAGAAAGTCATGTGAGTGCAACACATCAAAATTATTTTTCATTTATACTGCTGTTTGAGACTTAGGTGGAATTTCGAGTTGTATTAAATATTCAATCCGGTATTTATCTTGTTGACTGAGAGAAACGCCTACTACATTTGTCGCCCACGGGATCTGAACCCAGGACCTCCTGAATGCGAGCCTACAGATTACCACGAAGCCATCTCACTCGATATATATGTAATATTACCAGTAAAAACACTCTGCACTTATACCCCTAATATACTGTATGTAAACGTAATAGTTTTCTCTCGTGAATTTATTTGCTGCGAAAAGAAATTTAAAGTGGAAACTGAATGATATACTTTCTGCTTTACGAACGCGGTTTAAATGCGGCAAGGCTTCAAACTTGCCATATAACCTTTGATATGTTATTTATAAACACAGAGAATTTGCAGATTTCAGCGGCGAGACGCGAACTGATTCAATTCTATCCTCTGCTCACCACCAATTCTGCGACATCGATAGACAATTAAGGAAAACTGATTAATAATTTACCAATAAATTTATCTCCTACGCTGGTAATTATCAAACCAGAAACACTAACTAAATATGACTACTTTAACCAATGTTAACATTTCATAAGCCATCAAACCTAGAGTAATTCATACCGGGTGGAAGGGAAGTCATATTAATTTTAACTAGTGGTAGATCTCCGTATTTGGAACACATTTTCTATCTTATGTTTTTGTCTCCGACCATTTCCTACGAGATATTTTAGAGATACGGTGGTACGGGGAATTTCAAGACAATCTTCGTTTTAGCAATTCTTTTTTCACACTTACACATTGTATAGGGCAAGGTTAGAAAGACAAAATAAGACTGAAAAATACAATATCATAACACAGCGATGTCCAACCTTGTCTCATTGGAGACGCTTACGTAATTAACTGCCACTCACTCCTTCAGTCGGAGAGTGAATCACTTGTTGCCTGTGGCGTGTGCAAACAAAACCAGACAGTCAGTGTGCAGTGGCGGACACAAACGGTCACATACCGTGCCTTTTAACAATGTTCTCAGAATGACTTTTACATAAGTGATAAACGGTAAGAGACAGACAAAAGCTTAGGAAACACAAAATGCGAATGTTATTAAAACACACAACTTATGTCAAATATTTTTCCTTTTCAGTGAACCATTTCCGAGATATTCTTTATTATTTGTTTGAATTTGCCAATACTTATAATTTTTTCAAACAGGAATGTGCTCAGTTGGTAATTTAAACCACAGATCTTCCTGTTATAGATAAGTAGAAAAGCAATAACTATTATGGGAACAACACTGGTGTTGAAACAATGTCAAAGCTAGAAGAATCGCCGACGTTTCTCATGTGAATGACAGAAATATTAAGCAGTTTAAACCCATTACGCACATGTCAACATTAAACAATAATTGAAATTATATGCAAACTGCCCGGAGGAGACGAGCATATGCATGCAGCTGTTTACATTTCCCAACTAATTTTGATGCTTGAGTGAAAACGGGACTATTGCTTTGAAGTTCCATTCTCTGATTTATATTTCATTAACATATGCATGTGTCATAATGAACAATGAAAAATGCAACAGATGCAGCTGTAATTAAGTTCGCTTTCAAATTATCATTTAGGTTTCTATGTGTAGTTTACGCTATTCAGATGGACATTCTGAGCGAATGAAAAATAAATAAAATAAAAATAACATCTACGTTATTGTCCCGGCATCTGAAACAACAATAATTAAACAAAACCAAATAAGATTATTCTTCATTTTTTGTTGCTCCTCTGTCCATCTTGCCGCCTCTGTCTTCCTATTACTGTCCTATGTTGTTCTTGCCACTAATTCTATCGGAAGTTGTACTTACTCCGCATCTATCTATTGCACCTTCTCTTGTTCTTCATGTCCTAGCAATATTCCAACCTCTCACGTATCTTCTGTATCTTTCTAATAAGGTCTGTATCCACTGGTTGAGTGTATTGTTTCCTGATGGGAGAAACTACTTTAGATCCTGTTGATAACTGTCCATTGCTTCTTCATCTTCATGTTCTTCTTCACCCCAGGGCTGATAGTCTGTGCCGTCCTCCCTCACTTATTCCCACCTCTTCCTTGGACGTCCAACATCTCTTACCCTGAGATTTATAATTATACACGATCCTGGATATTGTATCCTCGTTCATTCTTTCTATAGGTTCCAACTGTTCTTATGTGCAAACGCTCAAATATTTGGAAAAAAACTTCTAAACTCGTCTTCCTTCATTGTGTCCCATTTTTCTTGTAAGCATTTTGTATGTTATTAGGCAGTTACTGCTTGATTTGAAGCTGCTTTCCAGGGAAAAGTATAGCGTGAATAATGTCAGATGAGTTTTGAGTGCTGCAAAAGGTAATTTGTAATGTTTGCAGAAAGTTGTGTGAATGTTCAATATTAGATTTTGTTTTTGAAATGGCTTGATTGCTAATGACAGATCTAATATCGGCTTCCTATATCACAACTCCCATCTCAGCACGCCATACTGAATCAAAAGCATCAGCTGGTAATCTCCATTTCATCTATTTCAAACAAACGTTCAATCCCATCTCATACACATCAAAGGTATTCATACTGGTCCTGCTTCTGTCACAGAATTATTCCCGAAAAAAAACAAAAAAAAAAAAAAAACAAAAAAAAAAACAAAAAAACAAAAAAAAAAACGAACTTTCACTCTGCCATTGCTCAGCGTAGCAAAGTTCATAAGTCGTTATAATGTGTAGCATTGCAACCCTCCCCCCCCCCACCTCCTCATGTGTTGCACTCACATGACCTTCTCTACTCTAACTATTCTTACAAATAGTTTCTTTTTTTGTTTGTGTGTACTGCATATTAATCGAGATAAACACTTAGATATTTTCTTATAGGTACAAAGGGAATGTGGCAATACGGTATTCTTGAAGCGATAGTAATATGTTTTAATAGCTGATCACCATCTGATGGCGTAGAAATTCCGTTCTCTTTGCGCGGTCAGGAAATAAACAAAATGATTAACGACTTCCCATTTAAGAAAAGTATTGCGTAATTTAGACAAATGTCAAGGACTATCTCCAAAATGGTTCGCACTTCTGAAGACATTTCCAAAAAATTCAAAATAGACATTTCGTATGTCATAAAATATCCTAAACATAGTGTATTTTAATCAAAATCCTTAGAGCCATTTATGACGATAAAATTAAAATTTTCGAAAAATGTTACATTTATTTTTGCGCACGCACTAACACACAAGTACACACAAACACCTTTTACATACCTTTTTGTAAAAACATTTTTTAATGTTCGTTCAGAAAATGCTAAGGGTGTATTGCGAGTGAAACCTCGATATCGAATTGTTGTGGTAGATTAAGTAAATATGAATACTCAACATTCTTTCCATTCTTTATAATCTATTTCACTAAACAGAAAAAGATAGAACTGTAGATCATAAAAGTTACTTTATAGTGAAACTATTTATATAGCGTCTGTTAGACAAACCGAAGCAATTTTATGACATACACAGTATCTTGAATTCTATAATGAACTGGCAATTTTCTATCTGCGTTCTTTCTTTTACATTATCGTAATTATATGTTGTAATCTGCATTGTGGCGTTAGCTAATTTTCTCTGTCACTCTTCAGTTTTCTTGTGCATAGCATTGCAATCAATGACCCTCTTGTCCCTTCAAGCACTCACGAGAGTATCGAACACAGGACTCGCCTTCAAGCCTCTTCTCTCTTTATCTTGCAGACTGACAAGTGAACTAAAGACCCATCACACCGAGGGGGGAGCCTTAGGTGCCTGGAACCCTCATTCAGGAGTTCGTGGGTTCGATTTCCATAACCGACGTTCTTTTTTGGGGCCTGTTCACTGATTTCTAGGCGAATACTTGGAAGGATAATTACATTCATTGAATTTCAACTGAGTCACCTTTCATCCTCATTGGCTGTCTCAGTGCTCTAAGTAGCAACGGGGATTTCGACGAGCATTGGAGAAATTTTGCTTTCTGTAAATTCTGATGCTCCAAGAGGTGGTATAACACTATCGAGTCGGGTGCTGTATATGTTACTAGTGAAACGCAGAAATTTTATAACAGCAAACATTAATAGGAGTTCGTACGAACAAACAGTAACCCTAAAGTAACGTCAGGTTAAAACTAGAAACCAAAAAACCACGTGACTTTACTGGGGCTCGCAACGATCTGACGGCTTCAGAAACGCACTAATAGCTGGGAACGGACCGCGGAAGGCACAAGTCGTATGAAGAGGGCTTTGGAAGTTCTTAAAGAGCTTGGGTCCGTTTAGTTGACATACGTAGTGACTATATATCTGGGTAAAATATGTTGCGAACATTATGTTTAAACCTTTAATTGTTTTCTGAAAAAACCAGAGGAGTGAAAAATATTGTGCATACAATTTGCTATGAAGTAAACATTTGTAGGTACCTTACTTCAAAAAAAAATCTGAGGTGTTGCTCTCACATGACTTTCTCTACTCTAGTACTAACCATTCTTACAAAATCCTACACCTATATAAGAAAGGATCTTATTGCTTATTTCTATATAGCTCCAAGGGGAATATGATAATTCAGTAGACTTTGAGCGATAGTCAAATGTTTTAAAGCTTCAAAATTCCGTTCTCTTTGCACGGTTAACATATAAAAAAATTAACAACGATGTTGCATTTGAAGAAGGTTTTTCCCATACTGACACAAATAACAAAGAATATCTCCGAAATGGTTCACTGTACAAAAAAAAAAATATTTGGATATAAATTGTGTATTTTAGGGAGATCTACATTTTTGTATAGTAAGATTCTGTCTATCTTTTACGGTTTACGAGTTATTTAAAAGTCATCCAGAGTAAATAGGACTATATAGGCTATAGCCTGAAAATTCAAAATATACATTTCATTTATCATAAAAATATATTAAACTTAGGCTATTTTAATCAAAATCGTTGGGGCAATTTTCAAGAAAGTCAAAATTTTTAAAACATTTTCCATTTAAAGGGTAGTTTAGGGTGGAGCAATTTTGTTCAAAATCTTTGTGTGGCATGCTTGAGAGACATTATACTTAAATACCAACAGTGATTTTTAACCGAGTTTTCGTTTTTGGGTTATGATGTACACACACACACACACACACACACACACACACACACACACACACACACACACACACACACACACACACACACACACACACACACACACACACACACACACACTCTCGACATCGAATTTTTGGGTGGAATACAATACTTCCTCTACTTTATGTGCTAGAGAAAGTAAAAATGTTTCAGAGAAATTATTTAAACATTTCAATACGAAGGACTTTTAAAATATAATTGAATTTTGCTAAATTATTAAAACTATGCACCACAATGATTCCAAATTCGGCTCACATCTTAATTTTGAGTGTCCTAACAAGCTCTGAAAATATGGTGCAAATGAATTTAAAAAATAAAGAATTTCTAAAGCTCGGTAGTGTCCCCCCCCCCCCCTTAGTTGTATTCTGTTTTCTTGCTAGCGTATTTTAATAGCGTAAGAGCGAGCCTGAATAGAGGGAGGAAAAATATATCTATGTTCATCTATGAAGACATGAGGTTATCCATTCATATTTAAAGGTGACTGAATGACTAAACGCAGTGATTTGTTCACTCGTGACGAACGTGCTCAAATGATGACGATGTTCGCCCGCCCGCTCGTAGGGGCGGAAAATTTTGCAGGGGACAAGAAAATGACAGCAGAGTCAGGCGTGATATTCCACGTTGATTGACACAATCGATTTCCTTGTCATAACCACTCGAATAACGAATGCATTTTTGCCGTGCATTATTGTTACGACTGCTGCCTGGAACGAACGAACGAACGCCTGTTGAATTTGAACTCATACTGCCCCGAGCCATATTCATGCACATGGCAAATAAAATTACGAGAGGCGGCAATTACATTTAGTATTATAATGATATGCCATTTGCAATTGTTGAACATGACGTTCGTTCCTGAATTGTTAAAATTCCATTCCAGGGATATAGAAGGAGCGTTCACAAACGATTAGAACTGTGATTTTTAAGACATTCAACCACCACAAGAAGTAAACAAATCTGATATGTTGCACTCACATGACTTTCTCTACTCTTCTACTACTTTCGGCCCCCCCCTTTCTACTTCCTGTTAATCGAGATAAACATTTCCAGAAATTATTGACAATTCTGTAGGTACAAGGGCAACATGGGAATATACGGCTTTAACCGATAGTCAAACGTTTTAAGAGCTGGTCACTTTGTGATGCTTTTGGAGGACGAACATTTCACAGCAACGAGGAGTTATAGGTGGTGTAAACTGTTTTCTTGTGCTTGATTGTTACGTGGATTGGTTGAAATATCTCTTTAATTAACTCACCCGTCTCCTTTTTCCCATCTCTACCTGTTCTGTTTGCAGAAATCTCGCATTAATGGATTGCTTGAGGTACACTGGGGAATCTCTCTCTTGCTGAAAGATCAATGGAATGATAAGTACAGCTAACATTCTTTTGATTTCAAATTTTAATCAGCATCTGCTAGCGGTACGTACGTACGATGAAGACAAACACAGCTCTTGTCTCAGCAGTGCTTTCAGCCAAATTAAATATCAGCTTTATTACTGCATAAGGTCTTTCACAGTGTCAACAGCAGTAACGCAAATATCTGCCATCAATGAATGAAATAGAATTACACTTCCCCTTTCACCCAGTTTTCATCTTCGTACTAAAACCAATCTAGTCATATAATTAATTGTCTCTGTCTTTACCTAACATGGAGAAAGTATTCTGTTCGTCCCATATACTGGCGTTATAACTAAGGAGTGAGTGAGGTTGCATTATTGTACTTGTGCTATAAACTTATATGTTGAAGGAGAGAAGGTGGGTACAAATGTAAACAACTGGCGCATGCGTGCAATGCTCGTACAGGTTTTATCAAAAGAATAGCGACTGTTAATATTTTTATTTCGCTATAGAACACTAATGTACCCAGGGGTCATATGCCAAGACAGTATTCTCCCTGCACAAACCGGTCACTCTAATTATAACAATTCAGGTTCTGGATCCCACACCGCAGAAATGGGATACAATGTCTGGTATCTGTACCCTAGTATCGCTGTTTTATATTCCCCAGTGTGCGTGTGTGTGGGTGTGTGTGTGTGTGGGGGGGGGGTGGGTGGGTGTGGGTGTGTGCAGAAGATTCAACAGTAACTAATTATTCAAATAACAAACACAATGCATAGCAAGTTTCACTTTAAATGGATTCATTTTATTAATATACACTCCGTCGTAAAACTAACAGTGCGAAACCATAAAATGTTGAATTTAAAATCTTCCCAAAGTAAATCATTATAATACTTATTGTATTGGATAAAGAAAGCTCTCGTTAGTATGATAAATGAATAGCGTCTTCTTTCTTTAAGTGAATACAAATAAAATTGGAGCCTCTTCTGTGAGAAAAATTATTTTTCGTAATAAATATAAGTACAAATGTTATGCGTTTCGTCGTTTTTAAAATGATTGTCAGAAGTAATACTATAAGACGTCTAACCAAAGAGATCAGACCGTAGAATCATATTTATATGGATTATTTCATAATAAAAATCGATGCTGTACCAAAATACCTAGTGACTTTTCGTTTTTGAGTTAGCTGTTCACACGCACACGCGCACACGCACACGCACACGCACAAGCACGCACACGCATACACACACGCATACACACACACGCATACACACACACGCATACACACACACACGCATACACAAACACTACATAGACCTTCACAAATGCCTTCTTTGGATTTATGGGACCTCAAAATGTGTATTTCCGGTGAAATCTCGTCGAATTTTCGAGTGAAATGCAATACTTCCCCCTACTTATGACATTAAACAAAACTCATAATTAATTATTAGTATCAATACTATGATTTATTAAATTCACATCCTATGAATAGAAACCAGCTAACAAGGTGTTCCTGTACGTACTAGAGAAAGTAAAAATTACCACACTTTTTAAAATCCATCGTGTTTTTAGCGAAAGGCGTTAATCACTTGTTGATTAAAATGTCCGAAACATTTTGTGCAAATAATTCTCTCCATCTGTCATCTTTTTGGCTTCCTTCAAGTTGTTTCTGTAGTCTCATATTTTTTCCTACAAAATATGTAATTCTTGAGCAGTTTTAAGACTCGTGCGAGAATAAACGAGACAGATAATCTCAGAGATACATTTGTAAATGTCTGTTTAAGAATGGGCTTGCTGCCTCGTACAAAAACAAAAGAATGTAGACAAGCGGAGCTAAAATAGAACACGAGTGAAACGGACGTGGGGAAGCCCTGGAAACAAGGGGTAGAAGAGTGAAGAATACTAGCCAACAATGTTATCTGCGATGCCTGTAGGGTAGCAACATGGAGTAGAGAGAACCAGCTACCCTTAGGGCTCTTAGGGGCCCTCATGTTACAAATGCGACCATTCTTCCCACTCAAAACAGAAAAACGTCATTTTATTTTGAAATAAAATGTGAGACACGTTACCTTTTAATGGTTTTATTTCAAAATAATTTACTGAAGTTTTCTTGTGGCGGTTTATTTGATGGTTAGCTTTTATACGATATGTTTTCCGTGGCTAAAGAAAATAAACATTAAAATTCATATAGTTTGAATACGTCTTCCATTGTCTTCAGGATATATTACTGAAAATATTTGATATCAAAATTCACACTCATTACATACTTGTATAACCCCTTATGTATACCGGGTGGAAGGGAAGTTATTACATTAATTTAAACCAGAGGCAGATCTGGGTAATTGGAACACATTTTGCATCTTCCGTTTTTGTCTCCGACCATTTCATACGAGATATTTTAGCTTTGTCGAAAACTACAGATTGTCTTGGTGTCACTTTCACTAGGTCAGTACATAAACAAACACCGCAGTGGAGCGTCTCGTCAGCGTAAACAAACACCATGCCATGTCCCTCCATTTTTACTGTGCGAGTGTAGTCCAATCACAATAGTTATCTCCCAAAACATTAGACGATCCTGCGTCGTGTTTGCAAGCGATCGGCATATTTAGATCCAGAAACTGGTTCAATTCCCTGACCAACCTCATCGCCGGGTTGCTTCACATCTGAAAAAGCTGCTTTAATTCTTTTAAGTGATTAATTATTTCGAAACCCTGTGCGATGTCCCATAATTATTACCGAAGTTATGTCAGAAATAAGTTACTCTACGCATCTTACAAGTAACAAACTGTTATCTTCGTACATTCTTGTGGAATTACGCATCTTATTTGGAACAAAAACCATTTATTTTTTTCGAAATCGCCTGATCAAAGAACAAAATGACATTGGACTTTTTTGTTTTTAATGCTTCTATAAAGCACATATTAGAAGGGTAATAAGTTCCGTTCCACCCGATATTTACTGAACAAAGTGACTCTGCTATCTGGAGGTCCGCGGTTCAAATTGTAACACAGGCAGACTTTAACCTTGTTTGGTGCACCATGTGACCTAAAATAATTTGGTGCTCCTAGGGTTAATTCTTGTCGTATCTCTTACACTTCAATAATGACAAGTTACAAACACAATGACATACTTTTGAGTTACGTAGCAGAAAAAATATATGTTTTTGTAGAAAGCTTCGTTTTTAAACTTATCACTTATCAGAAATCACCTAGTAATTTTTACGAGTGTCACAATGAAAATATTATACACGTATTACCTACATAAGACGTTTTATGTAGTTTCAGCATTAGAATACGTAAAAATAAATTTGCTAAATGAAACATTTTAATGTGTAAGATTACAAATGTATGACGTAATATGGTTGCTAAGCTGATGTTTCATTTGTTTCAACGCTTAGAGAGCAAAATGGAAGGTAGTCTTAAAACTATTGGAAATGTGAATTGTATTTCGCTTGATATTTCGAACGAAGACAAGGGTAGTTGTTCTTTTGGTTTCAAAATAAATTTAATGAGGTCATTCTTGTGTTTGAATATTGCTGCACTTACGAGACCGGCGATTTCAGGTTTTCTTACACAAAACTTCTGCAGAAAATTGTGTTGTGGCGATGATATCATTTCTGTCTTATTCCATGGTAATTATGTAATGATTTTTCTGGCAATAGTGCCAGAAACAGGGTTATTTTGCAAGATTTATGTCATCATATTAACCTGTTTTAATGCTGGTACTGTAACTATTTTAAAACGTTTATCACGATTATCACTAAACAGCTAGCAGAATAATCTGTAACAACAGTTTGCACAAGAATGAGTAGGGAAGGTCGTGTGAATGCAACACATTAGATTCTTAAAGCAGCCTTATGTTCTTTTAGTAGCTACAAGAAGATGCTAAATGGAATTATTTTTGCAAGCAATGAGCAAAATGATTTCGAAACGAAAGACAACATACAAATTACCCAACAAAAATATAAACCGCGTAAATTGGTGCTTTTAAATTTCAATAATGTTAAAATATTACGTATAATTATTTATAGAAAGTAATATAGCAATTTATTAAAATAAATAATCGTTATATAAGCCGTATTAGCAGATGTGGTAAATTTGAGACATGCACATATTTTGTGTATTTTGTACTAAAACGCAGGATCCTATTTCAGTAAATTGAGGCGACTAGTGAAACGCACAATGATTAATTATAGAATCAGCTAGCCGTATAATCTCTGTGCACAATTGAATGGACATAAGAGCGATTTCACACAAGCCCATATGTCGTTTCATGAAGCATAACACGCCTCAAAATTGTGCTATATGAAATGGTAAAGCCCTCGCATGCTAATTGTAGCCTCAGCCGCCCCGGCCCACCTCCCCTCATCCACTGCAATCAGTACGAATGCCATCATCGCTTTTTTGTGTTATGATTTAATTCCTTTTTCGATATTGACCTTTCTGCTAGCACATCGTACATAAAGCCAGAAAAGTGACATAGCAATGAAGTTTTATAATTCGTATTCCAATTTCTGATGACGAATAGAACTGCTAATAATAAAAAAAGTAATGTAAAAGTTTCATGTAATGCTTTTATATTACTTTCTCCGCCTATTTTTACTTTCTCTAGTACGTACAGTAAATAAGTATCCGGCCCAAAAGCTCGATGTCGAAATTTGACAAGAAATTTTAATGTCTTTCAAAGATACGACGCGAAGATTTAAAAAAAAAATTGCTTCACCCTAAACTACTCTTTACATGGAATATTTTTCAAAAATTTTTATTTTCTTGAAAATGGCTCTAACGATTTTGATTAAAATGCCATATGTTTCAGATGTTTTTATGACAAATGAAATGTATATCTTGAATTTTCTGGCTATTGCCCCTGTAGTCGTATTTACTCTGGATGACTTTTGCATAACTGGTAAACCGTTAGAGATAGACCAAATTATACTCTACAAAAAATGTAGATCTTGCTAAAACACACAATTTATGTCTCAATATTTTTTTTAGAGTGAACCATTTTGGAGATATTGCTTGTTATTTGTGTGAGTTTTGGAGAACTTATACTACCTGTCAAATAGAACATCGTTATTCAATTTTTATAGTTAACCTAGCAAAGAGAACTGAATTTGAAAGCTTTAAAAGATTTGACTATCGCACAAAGCCTACTGTATTCCCATATTCCCCTTGTATCTACAAGGAAATAAGCAATAAGCTAATTTAGGTTTCACTAAAACACAGTTTATGCAACAAGTCAACTTACTACTCCATAGATGGCAGCGCCTATTTATTCGCTTTGCTGTAGCATTTCTTTTATTTATAATTATTATGTTATGCACATTTTTCTAGTGATTTTGGAATATTGACTTGTATATTTATCTGGCACTTGTGCAAACGGGACAGAAGCGACGAATAGCAGTCGGGATCTTCCAAATTCTTAAGCACGGATGCTATGGTGTGAGCAATTAATTTCCTGATTGATACTATAATTATAGCATGTGGAGGAAAGTAACTTGCCGTCATCATTCATAATTGCTAATTATAATAACCATCATCAACTTCAACTTCAAGTCGTCCACATCTCGGCTCAACTGGACTACTGGTGGAACGGTACAGCCAATAGCGTGACCTCTCGCCAGGGAGCAGCAAGTTCAAGTTCAAGTTATGTATTAGAAAAGTGTTGGCCTGGTGCCGGTACAATGGGCCCGGCTTACAGGCTATATTTAACATTTTTTTACATTTGGCTTTCTTTATATATACACTTTTTTCGGTGTCTACAAAAAAACCCATACGGTGACCATCTGTAGGTCACCGAGAATAGTTTTCTTTTGTCTTTTTAAGTTCTATTTCGTCTTTATGTTATATATACATATGTACATACTTACAAATTATTTACAGACACATTCACGCACGCATTCACCCACGCACACTCTCACACACATACACACATCTTCACTGGGCACACCAGAGATATGCGTCCCAGCGCACTGCACTATTTACACTATGTACACTGTCCCACGGTGGCAGCTCCTGAATATTTTTCGAGGCGAGGGCCTCTGCCGGAACATGTATGTGGCCTAGGATCGAGGTTGCGTGGACGCGCATTAGTCGGCGAGCCGAGCCGCTTCTAGAACATTTTGATCCTAGTATGCTTGCGGTGCTTCGGCTCGCCTTTGCCAATGTTGGCGATGACGTTTTCGTGGTTTCTAATGCGCGTCCATGCAGCCGTTGCTCGTTTTTCAGCCTCCGGGATGAACGGGATCCTGGTTTCAAGGTGTAGTGTTTGGGTGGTGGTGAGGAGTGGAGCAGAGAGGATTTTTCTGAGCGAGAGGCTTTGGAGGGTTTGGAGATGTTTCAGGGCGGTTTTGGAGGCATTAGCCCAGGCCACACATGCATACAGGACCACCGAGAGAATAAATGACTTATATAATATCAGTTTTGACTTCAGTCGCAACTGTTTACTGCGGAAGATGGGGGCGCACAACTTTAGCCGCTGTCTGCCTTTATTGGCGCTATTTTTTATGTGGGTGGACCAACACATTGTGCGGTCCAAGGTGACACCTAAGTATTTAACCTGCTGACGGCAGTGCAATATTTGACCACCGACCGTTAGGTCCTTTGCCAAAGTGTGACGCCGCTTAGAGAAATGAATTAGCTGGCATTTGTCGGGGTTAATTTTGATTTTCCAGTCATGTTGCCATGAGAGGAAGTTGTTCACATAACGTTGCATTTCTGCAAGGCCGAAACGTGATTTCTATGGTGGTTGTATATTGCAGTGTCGTCAGCATACATGGCGACCTTGCATCTGGCGTCCACTGGGAAGTCATTAGTGAATAATATGTACAGAAAAGGGGACATGATTGCCCCTTGTGGGACGCCAGCCCGCATCGCTCGCTCCCGTAAGGAGGAGCGGCCCACTTGGAGGTAAAACTGCCGTTTTTCTAGAAAATTGTGCAGCAAGTATAGATAATTTTGAAGAGCCGGGAAATTGTGGTGCAGTTTGTAAATGAGGCCATTGTGCCAGCACCGGTCAAATGCGGCTTCTACGTCCAGAAATAGCGCCAACGTTGAAGCCCCATTGTTAAATTGCTCTGTTACATCATCAGTTAGTCTGAGGAGCTGTAGTTCAGTGGAATGTCCTTTTCTAAAGCCAAATTGTGAATTTGAGAGCTCATATGTTGCCGAGACTTGTTTTTGTAGTCGAGAAAGGATACATTTTTCGAGCAATTTACCAATAGTAGACAAAAGACTAAAGGGGCGGTAGTTTTGCGGTTGTCTGGTGCTTTTCCCTTGCTTTGGGAGCATGATAACCTTAGCTCGTTTCCAAGTAGAGGGGAAATATCCTTGCTGCAAACAGGCGTTAAACATCTTTGTTAGTTGTACCAGAGCTTTTCTCGGGAGATGCTTAAGTTCCTCATTAGTCACTTTGTCTGGGCCGGCAGCTTTCCCATTAGGCAATTTCCTAGTGAGCTTGAAAACTTCCTGCGGTGTTATGATGGGTAGTTGTTGCTCTTGCTTCTGCGCCACCCAGGTTTGTACCCATGTCTGGACCTCCCGTTCTAAAACACGGTTGGTAACTGGGTTTTCACTGAATCTGTCTTGGAGACAGTCAGCGAAAACCTCGGCATTCTCCTCTTCGGAGAAGTGCAGGCCGCCTTGAGTGTGCAGCGCCTCAGTTGCGGAGTTAACGCTCGTGGAAACTTTGAAAGCCTTTAGTAATTTCCACAAAGAAGAGTCCAAATGGGTGGTACTCAGCATTTTGTTTTCCCACTGTTCAATTTTGTTGATTTTAATTTGTTGCCGAATAACGTTGCGCAGCCATTTTGCTAGCACTTTATATTCAGGCTGTCGGGTGTATCGCCACAGTTTTGTCAAGCGTCGTCTCAGCGCAAAGAGTTGCTCTACCTCGGGGTACGTGCAAAAACCGGGTGGTCTTGTGGTGTATGTGGTAGCACTTCTCTTGGCTGTGTGTAGCGAGGCAGTAAAGTTTTCAATGGCGACATCTATGTCTGCCTCGCTATAGTATGACAGTCTGGGTTGCGCCATCCCGTGCATTTCGATGGTGAACTTATTCCAGTCGGTATCTGCCCTCTTTCGAGGGCCAGAGACACCGGCTGAAATACCACCCTGTATGTCGAAATGCACAGGAAGATGGTCGGAGTCCAGGCTGTGATACACAGTTTAACAGTGTCGCATTTTTTGTGAGTACGATGTCCAGAATCTCAGGGTCAAAGTACCCTGATCGATGCCAAAAGGTCGGTTCTGAGGGAAGATGTACCTCAATTTCGTCATTATCAGTTATAAGTTCAACCAGGAGATTTCCCGCCGCGTTTGCCCGGCGTGAAGATCGCCAGGGGTGCCGGGCATTGAAATCTCCTGCAATTATAACATGCTCCTCTAAAGCGAAGATTTGTTCGAGGTCTCGTATGAAATCTGGGGAGTTGGGGCGCCGATAAAGTGCTACCAGCATAACCGTTTTACTATTAACACATGTTTTAAGAGCCGTGCACTCTAACGCTGCCAGTGCAGGTAGCGTGACAGGAGCATGAGCAATTGAGTTTCTCAGCAAAATAGCAGTCCCTCCCCCCTGTCTGCCAATTCTGTCATTCCGGAAAATTTGGTAGCCCTGGAGCTTAAAAGCGTGCTCTTGTCTTAATTTTGTTTCACAGATAAATGCGACGTCAATTTTGTTACGCCGTAGGTAGTTTTCAAGTTCGTGTTGCTGCCTGTGGATGCCATCTGCATTCCACAGGAGTGCGTGGGTTCAAGTTGTACTTCCCCTTACATAGGCCATTTACTTTAGGAGGGTTGAGAGGAGACATATGATGGTTTCTATTTTCTCCATAGTGCTTGTGCAGCTTCTGAACTTAATCAGGAAAGGCTGCAGTTTAGCTAAGAGAGCTGGGAGGTTGAGCTCCCTGAACAGGTTTAGGATTTCCCTTAGACTGCCCAAGTCTCCGGTGGATGTTTGTGGGGTTTGAGGTAGTGGAGGGGGACCATTTGGTGGTGGCATGGAAACCTTTTTCCCTCCGGTGGCTCCAGCAAAGGAGACGCCTGGTTGAACCGGGGCCGGGTGTTCAATGTGTCTGGGCCCTGGTTGAGCACTTGGAGTGGTCCTGGCTATGGTTGCCAGTTGACGGCGATGGCGTTCGTTTCTGAACGTCTCGCACCCCCTGTAACTGGCAGGATGCGCTTCCCCACAGTTTGCGCAGTGGGGTTGAACGTCCTGCTTTGCCTTTTGGGGGCAGTCAGCAAGGCGGTAGAGGCCACCGCAAAGGACACACCGGGAGGTCATCTGACACATTCTGTAAGTGTGCCCTAGCTGTTGGCAGTTATAACACTGGGTGATGTTGGCATTAGTTCTCAAGACCTCCACGGTGACCATCATATGGCACACACCTCTCGTTCTTGAAGAATTTTTTGGTTGGTGGTGGTCCTGTCGAGACTTACTTGAAACATTGGCAGAGGCCTGCCGCGGGAAATGAGCTGACGTACCTGGACGCCGGTTTACGCCTTCTGCTCCAGGTCCTCCTTGATGTAGTCTACCTCCATATCCACTGGGAGACGTTTGACTACACATCGCAGAGGCTGGTCGTTCCGGGGAGTGAAACTGAAGTTTTCTACTCCGGCATCCTTCAAGAGCTGCATGGTTCGGTTGGCGTCCTTCTTGTACTGGAGGAAGAGCTTGAGGCAGTCCCTCGTGGTTTGGAGTTTATAAGCTCCAGCTGGCAGGGAGTCCCGGAGAAGCCGGAGGACCTTAACTGTTTGGGTTTTGTCCGGGATTATTATCCTCGGTGGTTTCTGGAGCTCGGGATTTTGGGTGGGGTTCTGCGTAGGAGTGGGAGTGGCAGTGGAGGTAGAGGGTTGTGGTGCGTTTTTTTTACGTGTCGTTTTTAGCGATGGCGGTGGTCTAGTTGATCGTTGTGGTCCAGGTTGTGGTAGGTTTTGGAGTTTAGTTGTTGCGGGGGGTAGGTCCTCCGCCTCATCTTTGGACTCTGCATCCTGTGTCGCCAGGGGTGCATATTGGTTTTTCACTGCAACTTGTGGTGGCGTCCTTTGGTGGTTGATCCGCTTGGCGGGCTTCCGGTGGTGACTCTCGCTGTCGGAGTCACTGTCCCGGCTTCGGTTGAGTTGCCGCTTCTTTGAAACAGGGACGGTTTTCCAACCTTCCCCTAGCTTCACAAGGAGCCTCTTCTTTTGGGCATGCTCCTTGTAGCAGAGTCCGAGGGCCTGGGCGACTTTTGAAAAGTCGCTGGACTCCCCATCCATCTCGCTGAGTAATTGCTGATAGAATATTGTGACTTTTGGTGGGTGTAAAGTAAAGAAGACAGATGTAGTCGAGATAAAGAAACACTTTTATTTCTGTAAACAGTAACTTGTACACACGTTGCAACAGCAAGAAAGTCTTTTCCGATTCTCCAACAGCACGACTCCGAATTCGTAACACAAAGAACTGTCCCTTCTCCGTCGGCACAACTCTTCACATCGTCTGTCCGTCTCCGTCGGCACGACTACTCCACGCTTCACATACGTCTGACTGACTCTTCTCACACTTTACCGCTATTTATATCTCCCAGGCACTATTCTGGAAAGTTCAGTTATTGCGCTGGAGTACAAAGCGGAAGATTCCAGAAGCTTCTATCCTTTTCTGTCTTTCGGCAAGCGCCCCAACAATGCGGCCATTCTCTGTCTCTTTCCTTCGGCTCCTTTGCGGTAGTGCCGACAATAATGCGGTGGGTGACACTGCTGTTGTCGGCAATTAGATGCGGCGGGCGCGGTGAGATCAGTAACTTCTTTCTGTAGGTTATAGAAAGCCTTGGCCTGTCGCTCCTCCTCCTCCAAGTTTTCGGCGTTGGGCGCTGCGACCAATGATAAGCAGGTGGGCGGATCGTTGGCAGCTATGGCTGGACCAGCTGAGGTTATAAATACAGCTGGCAGAGCTGCAAGAAGTCGCCATTCCCCCCTTCTTGTCTCTGCTCCCAGTCGCAAGGGCTTCTGGGAGCTTCCACTTGGCATGGGCACGCTACGCGATGCGCGCCAAAAACTAGCGCACACACGCTTGGCCCACGCTAGCTCGTAAAAATAAAATTACACTTCTTTTAGTGCTAAACACTGCCTCTGTAGAACACTGTAATTACTCTTAGTTGCACAGGGGGGGGGGGAGGGAACTATATACACGGGACACTTATGTACACTTCACGACACATTACTCACTACTCTCAGGAGAAGTTTGGAAAATCCCGTCTGGATGTACACAGAGTAATTTTTATTGAAGCACTCTTCACAGTCACAGTCACTTGTTATTTGAACTCGCCTTTCCCGCGAGAAATGTGGCGGTTGCATCCCCAACAATGATCCCGCCAAACCGTTACACGTGCTTGTTTCTCGTGCGCGCTAACAAAGCACCTCCTCACTCACTCAAAGGAGACGCTCAACTCGGGGAGCAGCAGCTTCACGCCAAATTCTAAAGAGCTCTTGCCAGCCGGCGCCACAAGTCTAGGAGTGTTCTATAGGAGACCTGAACAGCAGGTTTTAGAACACCTCAAAACTGAAGAAGAGGACCACCAAGGCAGCTTTCCCGGAGCTGCCCCAACACGGGATCGGCAGTGGGCATTGACCTGTCTCGTGGAAGAGGCTCGTAGAGCTCTTCCACAATCCACCCAGGCAGGAGGAGACTCGGTACTACTGATTGACAGACTGACGATACCGCAGGCCCACAAGGTCATAGCCATGGTTCCGGACTCAGGTCTGGACCCGGGGTTCGCCCCACTAGGCGCGTCGAAAGGCGTCCGGCCCTCTGTGAGAAGCCGAATGGCACCTGCATTGACCACCACTGAGAAACCGAGTACCAACGTTAAGGTAAGACCTGACTCGATGGTTTCATCACCCTCACGCTCTACCTCGAACCCCTCACCCGTTCCCCGAGTGAGCATCGCCAAGGCGAAAGCCAAGGCGCTTACTAGGGCCAAGACCAGGCCGAAGGTTAAAAAGGCCGTGGGCCTTGTCAAGCAAGGGACAGTCGTCCCTTTAACACCACCAGCTCCTATCAACCCAACTCCAGCACTGCCGGACGACGATGGCTTTGTAGTGGTACAAAGCCGCAGGAAAAGGTCCTCTGGTTCAAACCCAGAGCGACCCGCTCCTTCACCGGGACCTGCAGCGTCCCCCCAGCACCAAGCCGCACAAAAGGTGGGAAAAATCCCGCCAATTGTGTCTGACCCCTTCCCTAATCACATCAAAGTGATGAAGGAGCTCAGGGGAAAGTTAAAGGCAGAATTTCCGGCAACGCGGCATCCAGGGCGCGTTGTAATCCGGACCACTTCCTCTGAGGACCATGCGGCCGCAAAGGAGGTGCTGAAAGCGGGTGGAATTAAATTCCACACGAACTCGCTCCAGCGACCTCACGTGGTTCGCAGGGTCATTAGGGGTCTTGATTCAAAGACAGACCCCCAGGAAATCCGTGCCGACCTGATGGACGAACACGGAATCGAGCCGCGGTCCGTGGTGCAACTCACCACAACAAAGGTGAAGGAGGGGAAACCCACCAAGGTGCCCCTACCACTATTCCTAGTGGCCATAGAAAAATAAGGGGAGGGAAGCCCTAAGATTGACCAGGTGACTCGTCTATACCATACGCGAGTCACAATTGAGCCCTACCAAAGGCAGGGAGGGGCCGACCCAGTGCTACAAGTGCCTGGGTTTCCACCACTCCAGCTTTGCCTGTGAAAGGGCTCTCAAGTGTCTCCGTTGTGCGGGCGAGCACCTGGTAAAGGATTGTCCGACACAAATGGAAAATAAAAGGTGCGCCAACTGCGATGGATGCCACATAGGGATCTATCGTGGGTGCCCTAAGAGACTTGCAATTATGCAAGGCAAACAGGGCAAGGCTACCGCCGAGGTTAGGCAGGGGGTCTCTTTCGCTAAGGCCATGGCGGGACACGAAAGTGCCCTCGCGCAGGCCGAGGCCGCGGAAGTGGCCCCAAAATACCAGGTTGTCGCTGTAACGACAACGCCAGTCCCGGAAAGCGTCACACCCAAGGTTGCGAGTAAGGAGGCTGCTCCAACACTAAGCGTCGCTCCCAAGGAGAAACGTCCCCCCAAGAAGGGGAAGAAAAAGAACTCTGTGGCAAAAACCACAGAACAACCTGCTGTGGTGGAAGTTAGCAACAAAACTGTTGCGAAGCTTCCCCCCCCCCCCTCACCAGCATCTACAGCTCCAGCTGCGTCAGCCAATCAGCGAGCAGCAGAGCCCGCCAATGCTGGCCCGTCCTCCCGGACCGGCCCAGCCAATCCCGAGGGAGCAGTGCCTCAGAACTCTCAGCAATCAACCTTGAGTGACGCATTCGCTTCCGAGGACCTGAGTTCATTTAGTTTGCAACCTGGTTTACCGACTTGGTTTCAGCGTTCCCTCCAGGTCCTACGACGCTGCAGGGACGTCATAAACAACCCCGAGATTTCCGCTGTGAAGAAGCACTCCACGAGCTCTTAATGGCGCATAGAACTGTGCGTTCATTTAGAGCTGCGTTCTGGAACGCAAATGGAATTAGGGACCAGAGACCTAGCCTGTTGGAGTTCGTAGACAGTCACGGGATTGATATCCTGGTGGTCTGTGAAACGCACTTGCACGCCGGTGTACAGTTTACCCTACCAAGTTACGCCGCCCATCGGTCTGATCGGGTCGGCCGACAGGGCGGTGGTACTGCCATTTTCATTAAGAACCATCTCACCCACGCTCCTTCGTCCGATATGACACAATGTTGGAGAACGTTTATTCAAAAAAAAAAAAAAAAAAAACAAAAACAAAAAAAAAAAAAAAAAAAAAAAAACACACGCTGCAGTTACCACTCCTCCGCTACAACACCTGGAAGCAACCGTCATAAGGCTATCCTTGGGCGGGAACGACCTAGTGCTTGTGGCGGTGTATGACCCGCCGGATGGGCGCTTCCATGAACCGGACATCACGGTACTCCTGAACCCACACTACAGGGTTTGCATTGCAGGCGACTTCAACGCAAAACACCCAAGCTGGCACAGCTGCACCTAGAACGTGAAGGACCGGGGACTGTACCGTCTCATAAGCGGGAACCCCGCCCTTCACGCGCACGGGCCGAGAGGTCCAACTCACTACGCGGCACGCGGCGCCGCGGATATCATCGATTTCATGATCATCAAAAACATTCCATTTCACTTGGACCTCTCTGTGATTAACCCTCTGGACTCTGATCACAACCCTGTTCTGGTCGACTCAGACGTTAATCTCACTGCGCTGGGAGTGCCGGACTGGGTGGAAGAAGTCGACTGGGACGCAGCCGTCCTAGCCCTTCAGAACTCCGTGGAAGCACGTCCTCGAATAGACTCGATAGAGGCTCTCGAGGAGGCAGCCGCGGGGTTTTCCACCTCTGTCCTAAATGCGGTGCGTGCTCACACACACCGCATTCCTACCGATGCACTAAACTCGACATCTATCCCTGTCCCACTGAAACGCCTCATTCAAGCAAAGAATGGTGTCAGAAGGTTATGGCAGAGATTCCGTCATTCTAGGATCGGAGTAATACACCAGAGGTTCAAATCCCTGGTGAGACGACTCCTAAGAAAACATAGGCAAGCAGCTTGGGAAAACACGCTACGTCACGTAAACCTCCAGGAGAGGAAACCGTGGCGCATCGTCCGAGGCTTGCGGAAAGATAAATCTGTACACCAGTATCCTGTGCACAGCCCTCGGGGAAGACTTGTCTTTGAACCGAGGGAAAAAGCAGAGGCGCTAGCAGAAACTCAATTCCAGCCTAGGGAACATCCACAGAACGATGCCCACACTGACCTCGTGGAACAGGCGGTAGAAGACTTCCTAGAAGTCGGGCTCGCGGGCCACGAGGAGTTCCATATCCCGATAGTTACCCCACGCGAGGTAACTAACACCATCAAATCTCTAAAAGCCCGAAAATCCCCTGGACAGGACCGTGTAACAGCGGAAATGCTCCAGCACCTTCCCCTTAGAGCCGTGATTCACATGACCCGAATTTACAACGCATGCCTCAGCATGCGTCATTTTCCAGTTGTCTGGAAACAGGCGCGTGTGGTGTGCGTTCTAAAGCAGGGCAAAAATCCGGTTTTTCCGTCTAGTTACCGAGTTCAAGTTATTTATTGTAAAAGTATTGGCCTGGTGCCGGTACATTGGGCCCGGCTTACAGGCTGTATTTACATTGATTTACAGTTGACTTTGTTCATATTTACAGTTGTCGCTACATACAAAAACCCATACGGTGACCATCTGTAGGTCACCGAGAATAGTTTTCTTTTGTCTGTTTTGTCTTTGGGTTATATATACATATGTACATATTTACAAATTATATACAGACACATACACGCACGCATTCACCCTCGCACACACTCGTACACACATACACACACACACGCACATCTTCACTGGGCACACCAGAAATAAGCGTCCCAGCGCACTACACTATTTACAGTTTTGACACTATATACACTGTCCCGCGGTGGCAGCTCCTGAATATTTTCCGAGGCGAGGGCCTCTGCCGGAACATGTATGTGGCTTAGGGACGAGGTTGCGTGGACGCGCATTAGTCGGCTAGCCGAGCCGCTTCTAGAACATTTTTATCCTAGTATGCTTGCGGTGCTTCGGCTCGCCTTTGCCGATGTTAGCGATCACGTCATTTTCGTGGTTCCTAATGCGCGTCCATGCCGCCATTGCTCTTTTGTCTATTGCCTCCGGGATGAACGGGATATGAGTTTCGAGGTGAAGAGTTTGGGTGGTGGTGAGGAGTGGGGCAGAGAGAATTTTTCTGAGGGAGAGGGTTTGGAGTTGTTTGAGGGCAGTTTTGGAGGCGTTAGCCCAGGCAAACACATGCATACAGGACCACCGAGAGAATAAATGACCCTTATAATATCAGTTTTGACTTTAGTTGCAACTGTTTACTACGGAAGATGGGGGCGCACAACTTTAGCCGCTGTCTGCCTTTATTGGCGCTATTTTTTATGTGGGTGGACCAACACATTGTGCGGTCCAAGGTGACACCTAAGGATTTAACTTGCTGACGGCAGTGCAATATTTGACCACCGACCGTTAGGTCCGTTGCTAAAGTGTGACGCCGCTTAGAGAAATGAATCAGCTGGCATTTGTTGGCATTAATTTTGATTTTCCAGTCATGTTGCCATGAGAGGAAGTTGTTCACATAACGTTGCATTTCTGCAAGGCCGAAACGTGGATTTCTATGGTGGTTGTATATTGCAGTGTCGTCAGCATACATGGCGACCTGGCATCTGGCGTCCACTGGGAATTCATTGGTGAATAATATATACAGAAAAGGGGACATTATTGCCCCTTGTGGAACGCCAGCCCGCATCAATCGCTCCCGAGAGGAGGAGCGGCCCACTTGGACTTAAAACTGCCGTTTTTCTAGAAAATTGTGCAGCAAGTATAGATAATTTTGAAGAGCCGGGAAATTGTGGTGCAGTTTATAAATAAGGCCATTGTGCCAGCACCGGTCAAATGCAGCTTCTACGTCCAGAAATAGCGCCAACGTTGAAGCCCCATTGTTAAATTGCTGTGTTACGTCATCAGTTAGTCTGAGGAACTGTAGTTCAGTGGAATGTCCTTTTCTAAAGCCAAACTGTGAATTTGAGAGTTCATGTGTTGCCGAGACTTGTTTTTGAAGTCGAGAAAGGATACATTTTTCGAGCAATTTACCAATAGTAGACAAAAGACTAATGGGGCGGTAGTTTTGCGGTTGTCTGGTGCTTTTCCCTTGCTTTGGGAGCATGATAACCTTAGCTCGTTTCCAAGTAGAGGGGAAATAGCCTTGCTGCAAACAGGCGTTAAATACCTTTGTTAGTTGCACCAGAGCTTTTCTAGGGAGATGCTTAAGTTCCTCATTAGTCACTCTGTCTGGACCGGCAGCTTTCCCATTAGGCAATTTCCTAATGAGCTTGTAAACTTCCTGCGGTGTTATGATGGGTAGTTGTTGCTCTTGCTTCTGCGACACCCAGGTTTGTACCCATGTCTGGACCTCCCGTCTAGTTACCGATCCATCAGTCTCCTACCAGTTGTCTCGAAAGTATTCGAGAAACTGTTCCTGTCCCGCCTCGGACCTCTATTGGAGGAAAAAGGTCTCCTATCGGAACACCAGTTTGGTTTTCGCTCTGGCCACTCCACGACTGAGCAACTACTGCGTGTAGCGGAGAAAGCTTCCCTGGCTTACCAGGAGAGGGCTAAACCGGTGGCAGTGTTGCTTGACGTGGAAAAGGCGTTCTCTACCACCTGGCACGAAGGGCTTGTCTACAAGCTCATACAGCATGAAATCCCCCCTTCATACATTTACTTGGTGGCTAGTTTCCTACAGGAACGTAGCTTCCGAGTGAAAGTGGAGGGATCATTCTCTAGAGAAAGGGCCATTGGTGCAGGAGTCCCCGAGGGCAGTGTACTGTCACCGGCACTCTTTGCAGCTTACATGGCCGATCTCCCCACGCACCCAAACACACACATCTGTCAGTATGCGGACGATCTCATGATCTTCGCCACTAACAAGAACCCGCGCTACAGTTACCACCAAGTACAAGCCCACATCTGTGCCATCAGTAGTTGGTGCGAGAACTGGCGCATGTCTATTAACCCAGAGAAAAGCTCTGCGATTCTCCTGGCGAACACGTTGGCAAACCGGCTCACGCGGGACCTTGTGTTGCGGCGCCGTCGGATCCCCTGGGTCACTACGGCGAAGTATCTCGGAGTCACGCTGGACCGGCGGCTGACGGGCATTAAGGATGATCTATGATACTGGCTGGAGATTTCCTCCCAATATCCTCCATGAACATTCCGGCATCCCGTACATTGTCGGCGTGATGAAAACTCGAACAATGTACAACAAACTCCAGAACCACCCTAACCTCTGGTGAACACTCTGGGACAATACGACCAGAGTCAGCCGCGCCGACTACCATCCAAAAGACTACCAAAGGACATCTTAAGTCCGGCGGTTTAATTTTGAAGATGGGAAAGGCGAAAATACAATCTGTATTCAAAAGAGAGAGAAACACCTGTTTCAGTTCACCTCTCAGTGAGTGACTGACGGCCACAACCCTGGTGGGGATTAGCGCGTCACCTGATTGGCTGGAAACGGCCAATCAGAAGCCGCGCACAGCCTGCTTGTGGACCAATCCCTGCGAACCACCCCTCCCGCCCCTATAAAAACCCCTGATCCTAGAAATTTCAGTCGCCTCACAGCCGTCACCGACGTAACAGGACGAATCGTCTCAACATGGGAAAGGGGAGCAAACAGAAGACAGCATATGCCGGTAAGCCCCCCGGGGGGGGGGGAACCCTGGCCGCAAACCGCGCTTCTTCTAGACCCAGGACGTAGAGGAAGAGAGGGCAGGAGATAATTCTCCACCACCAACAACACCAGCCGCATCACAGCCAGCAACACAAAACGCCGAAGAAATGCCGCCGCCGCCGCCGCCGCCGCCGCCACCACCACCACCACCGGAAAACGAGCCAACGCCCGCCGCAACACAGCCTGACAACACTACCGACGAACTTCCACACACCTCTCGACAGCCACGAATACCAGACGCACAAACGGAACACAGCCGCACCCTACACCGCTTTAATGCAGTAGTCCGGGGAGTTCATAGGCAAATCCCGGACTCATTGTTCCTCAGCGCCGCTCAACAACTATGGTCATCTGCGACCCGTGTGGAGAGAATTCACACCGCCAGGAGGCCGTCACCACTGGTCAGACTGGTGTTGCTGGACGAAGCGCACTTCCGCGCTGTCCTTCGCGATGGGTTGTCGGTCCTCGGACAGGTGCTCAGAGTGGAGGAAAGCCGGGGCGCCCGTCTCATGCCATGCCGGCGCTGCTGCCAGTATGGCCACACAGCATCGACCTGCACAGCCGCAGCCCGGTGCCACTACTGTGGCGCCGGCACACTGACCACCCAATGCACCGGACACAGCATGGCACACGGCCCTGTGTACTGTGCGACATGCAATCGCAAGGGCCACTACACAGGGCAATCGGTGTGCCCTAGACGACCGAGCAACCAACAACCGCACACTACTCGGACCGTCCTGAACATCACACCACCACCACCACCAGCCGCACAACCAACTTCCAGAACTACACAGGCACCACTACAAAATTCCACTGGACTACTACAAGAGCTTGTTGGCAGAGTAGCGTAGTTGGAAGACTCAGTCCGTCTCATGACTGATGAGATCGCCCGACTGCGTGAAATCCAACAAGCCACAGACACAGACAAGAACTACCTGAAGACAAAACTGGAGAAGATAGTTGAGTACCTCAACAACACCAGGACCATCACCTCCCACAAGCAACTCAGCGAGTTGCTAAATGGGCACGCGAGCACCATCATCACCGCCATCAACAGCAGAGAAGAGCGCTATTCCAGCGCAGCCTCACCTTCCAGAATAACAGCCAGCACATCACGCACTCCCTCCCCGCCACCACACCACCCCTCTACACACACCGCACAGAGACCTCCCTACAGGGACAACAGAACTACCAGAAGATGCAATTCAGGACCGAGGGAAGCCACCAGAACACCGCTGTCAAGAACAGCACAACATTACACCACATGCCGGAGGTCCCTGTCAGGGCGTTGATCATGGCAGGAGACCTACCACTTCCACCACCTTTCTTTAAACAATCACCCACAAACCTCCGGGTGCGTAAGCGGTACCGGACCAAATTAGCACCCAAAAAACAAATAAAAAGAGACCACACAGAATAACCTATATATTTAAGTTAAGTTAAAAAAAATTGACTCCTAGTGTGCACATCCCCGTAGCGACACAATCGAAATCATCGCGCAGGTTAAGCCGTAAGACGGCCAGGTACTGAGGTAAAGACACTCGAGCGGGGGAATCAGCTTCCCCGCTCGACTCGAACTGCCTCTGGAGCCATCATCCTTTTGTCATAAAATGTATACCTATGTCTTTGGTTTAAAAAACATTAACTAACGCAACTAAAGAATAGTCATCCTTAGTTATAATTTATCGTGTAGCAATCTCATTTTTAAAAAATCTGATGTGTTGCACTTATATGACCATCTCCACAAATCTCACGTTTGGTTTCCTGGGTTCGATCCCAGGCAACTGCATGTGAGATTGGTGGTGGAAGAAACGGCGCTGGTGTGAGTTTCCTTCGGGTTCTCCGGTTTCCCCCGCCATGTCATTCCACCGGTGCTCCATCTTCATTCCATGTATCATCAGTGTCACCGCCTGCGGTGCCGTAGTAGTAAAAGTGGGCGTTAAACACTACAAAAAACTCCTCCACTCTTCAACAAAGTATCTTGATGAACCCTTACTTCTCTAGTTATTTCACTTGGAGAAAAACACTTGCAGAAATCATCTTTTTGCATATTTCATTGTACAAGGGTATATAGTAGGCTTTAAGTGATAATCAAATTCTCAAGAACTGCTCGCTATGTGTTGGCTTTGGCCAGGACATAAATGTCTTCCTAATGGAGAAAAGTATAAGTATTTAAAAATGCAAATAATAATAAAGAAAATCTTGAAAATAGTTAACTGCACAAAAAAGCATAAATAATGTGCTTGAACAAGGTGTATATTTTTCGTGCAGTAAGGTTTTGTGTATTTTTTTACGATTTACCACTTATGTAAAAGTCGCTCAGAATAAAGATGACTTCAGAGAATATTCCCAGAAATTTAAATACCATTTGACATTAAAATACCTTAAATGTATTGTACCTCGTTAGAGGTGTTTTGGAGAAAGTCGACATTTTCACAAAGTTATCCGTGTAAAGCGTTGTTTATGGTGTAAGGTCTCAGTTGAACAGCATAACAAAGAATAAAATGGAACCGAGCTTTACTTTCTCATTTGTATGGGCTGTACGTTTGCTAGGAAAACAGGCACTTGCTTTTCATGGTCGCAATGGGAATGAAGGATTTTCACACGGAAGGAACTGTGCTGAATATTTAAATTAATTAGCAATTTGTGACTCTTTCTGAAAGAGGACTGGGAAAAGTCGACTGTATTTCGTGCAACTTCTCCTGACATTCAGAATTTCAATTGTGACTGTCGTAATGCGACATGGAACTAAGAAGAAAATTTTTCACACCCTCTTTGTTTCATTCGTATCAAATTAAATTCCTGACAATGATAGTGAAGACCAACTCTCTACAGTTCTTTACATAAATCTTGATGAAAATGAGGAAGAGATGTTTATTTGATTTACAGATGTAAGTTCTGACAGAAAAGTAGAATCTCTTTTGAATCATGCTCTCCATTTTGACGAATATTTCTGTATTCCAAGGGAGCTGAAGATCTTCAAGAAAATCTCCCAACCCCAGACCAGCGTTTATGTGAAACATTTTTCTAAAACTTTTATTTCCCCAAAGTGGCTCTACGATTTGGATTCTAATGCCATATGTTTGTTATATCGTTATGCCAAATCAAATGTATATGTCGAATTTTCTGAGAAATACTTCTCATTCTGAATGAGTTTAGCATAACGGGTAAACCGTAAAAGATACACAGAATCTGACAATACAAAAATGTAGATTTCGTTGAAAACACAATTATGTGATAAATCAGCATAGTATTCCATAGATGGCAGTGGTTGTTTACTCGCCTTAGGTATAGTATTTATTTTATTTATAATTATTATGCGGCATATTTAAGTAGATATTTTGCAGTACTCTATTTTATATTTATGGGGCACTTGTGTAACTTAAGAAAGTTGAGGTCAAACAGACCCATGGGCCAGATTTGCAGTCGAGATCTTTCAAACACTAGGCACGGATGCTACTGTCTCAGTAATTAACTGGAGCCTCTGGAGCTTCTCTACCATATGCCATGATACCCATTCCATTCTTGTCCGATGTCAACGTCGGACCAGATTGGACTGGTATTCATGGCATATTAAAGAAATATACAGCAAAATGTAAGTATTTGAAATACGATGATAAAAGTTAGCATGCTGGGCAAGCAATGAAAGGTCCGTGTTCCATTCGTATTTATAGAGATTTAATAATGGGAAAAGTGGTTCTGTTGCTGATTAGAAGAAACTTGGTCAAGCACTTGCCTGAAGAGCTCTTGGAAGGGTGGGAATTTTCTTTAACTAGGTTTATTGCCCATCCTTCCTAGAGTCTGGAAATATTAATGTTATATAAATCCAAACATCCAAACCACGTTAAGCGAGTGAACACCATTGCCGCAATTTGTTCCAGGAAGTCAAAAGTCGCCGATATGACCTTTGATGCTAAAGGCGCACATAAAGGAGTATAAAAGGCCTGGAAGACCAGAGGTAATCCGCTCAATATGTTCCTAAGCTTAAAAACTTATAAAATTTACCGAAAACGAAGACTTCATAGGTTATGAGCAAAGAAGGGGGGGGGGGCCGTGGGCTGATAGCTGATCCTGTGTAACACAATGGACGGGGTTAAAACTAAGATGTAGGGGAAATTACACATTATGTCAGTTTTCCCCATCTATGCTCTGCATATAATCCACCACATGCAATTTTTCTCTCTGTATAGGATGAATATAGATTTCAGTTGTTTAATAAATAAGTGCCTGTAGTTATAAATCTCTAATTAATTAATACAATGTTTCAGTTCTGGGCGACGAGCAGGAATACAGACTTACACGCTATCTCATGGCCAACTATGATCCCTCTGTGCGGCCAGCAGAGAATTCTTCAGAACCCCTTAAAGTCGTCTTCGGAATATCCTTGCATCACATTATCGATGTGGTAAGTATGTTTATTATAATTGTTCACAATATATGAATACTTTAAAGCCCGCCTCTGAGGTGTGGTGTTAGCGTGTTTGCCTCAAAGTCAAGAGGTCCCGAATTCGAATCTCGGGTAGGGCGAGTTATCCAGTTAACGGTTTCCCGTGGTTTTCCTTAATCCTGATATAAAGTATACTTACAAGGAAATACATAAAAAGTATTGTTACAAATCCAGCAACTATCTTAATGCCAAGGGAATATAGGAACACACTAGGCTATAAGACAGACACTGGTAGGATTTGACTGATCGAGCCTTGCTGTGGTTCGCTGCTAGCTAATTGTTAGAGCCTCAGCGCGGCTCTCGGGTTACGTCAGTGGCGTGCTATATTGATGACACTACTAACTATACAGCAGGTGAAATTTACCTGAACTTCCGTTAATAATGAACCAATATTCTACATTTATAGCATCATAAAGTGCATGTATGTAACTACAGACAAGTTTATTCCAGTTTATCATATATAGTTCTGTGTTACACTTACAGCAGAATACTTTCGCTCTGTTTATCTACTTGCCCGCCTCGGTAGCGTGATGATTAGCGTGTCTGCCTCACGTTCAAGAGGTCGCGAGTTCGAATCTTGCTTAGGGTAAGTTATTCGGGTAAGGTTTTTTCCGAGGTTTTCCCTTATCCTGAGAAGACGAATGTCGGATAACTTAAAAGCTCCATGGACCTCGGGCTCATTTGAGCATCATTTCACCCATGTCATTTCATTCATTCGTCCGATATGGCACAATGTTGGAGGACGTTAATTCAAAAAAAAAAAAAAAAAAAAGTTCATCTACTTGATTAATTATTTTACACCTATATGTAGAGCCACTTAATCAGAAAAACAAAAAATAGAAATAGCTTTTCTACATTTAACTGATTAACCCTTAAACATAATAGGAACAAAATTATATTTTATAATACAAAAACCGAAGACAGATCATTCAATTAGAACAGTTAAATGTCTAACTGATGAGAAATGATAAATTAACTTATATTAAAAGTTTTTTTTTCTGGTTAGTTTTCTGTTGACCAGCCTATGAATATTTGGGGAGATATTTCGTGCTCCCTTGATTCTAAGCACTGTATTAAGATTTTCATCAAGAACGCATATAAATTTTGCTGTGTCGAAAGTTGAGCCTCCATTCATATCCACTACTGTGACGTCACTGGTCACCGCTCGGCAAGCAAGCTCTTGGCTCCATCTACTGCCCACCTCTCTAGGTGTACCTGCCGGTGCCTACATTAAGCGATAGTCAGAACTTTTAAGAACTGCTCACTATGTGATGACTTTGAGTTTGTAAAAATAGTACGAGTAGAGAGAAAGTCATATGAGTGAAACAGATTTTTTTTTAAAGAGGAGACGAATGCTTGTGTCAGCTTATTACATACAGGAGAGAGCAGATAAATTATTCATATTAGGCACCAACAAGGGCAGATTAATTTGCAAATACAGTCGCGTTGGTATGTCCTGGTTCAGAAGTTGCCAGTTGTTTTTCATCTTCCGGAGTGAAGGTCCTCTGAGCACATGTTTTCATGCGTTATGTTTCAAGAGCATTAGCGTTGTGTCTGTAGTGAGAGAAAGCCACTTTTAGCTGCTGCTACAAAATGCAAAAACAACAGATGGTTCTGAAAGGGTAAACAATGGAAATTTGTTGGTGACAGAGACGATATTACTGAGATGTGACCTTCAACCTGCCACGCGCAATATTATTCTCTCTGCTCTTAGTTTCACGCTCTCTGGGATGGCAGGAATTGGTACAGGACCTCAGTGAATGGTTTATGAGCCCTTGATGGAAATTCATTCACTGCACAGAAGCCTTGTGAAACACTGTCCTCGGTAATTTCACTTTCTCTAACCTTAAAACATTCCACTCGAAAATGTGATATCTGAGCTATAAGTTTGGAGCTCGACGAATTTAATTTGCATGAATTTCTCTACCCACTGCTCATTTTTACATATTTTATTAAACTGTTATTACAATATTTGGTTTAATTATCATAAAAATATTCAGTAATTTACAAACTAAAAGACAAATACTATGTAAAACAGTTCCTAAATGAATAAGAGTTACACAAGTGAAAACAAACAGAATAAGTTGATTAGATAAAATTATTCAAATTACAACATTATCCAAGTAATATAAGACGTCTGACCCAAACTCAGAAGTTCAGACCGTCAAATGATATTAATTTGCACTATTGCGTAAATAAAATATGATTTGAAATACTATATTGCAAAGATTTGATCAGAAAAACTTAAATTTTAGGGAAAAAAAACGAAAAAAACCTCAAAATATCTATTTCGATTAGTGTAGCACTGAGCTGCCAACTGAGGAAGACGAAACCTAGAACCACATTTATATTAACCTTCTCTTGTTATTACAGAAAACCAGTTTAAAAACTCAAATAAATCTCTCTTTATTTTTAACACTAACAAATAACTTTTCTTCTGGAAAATATAGTAATAATTATTATGAAAAGAACAACTATTAAAAACACGGTTGTAAAATTAAAATGTAGCACTGTTTTGATTGTTAATCGGTTGTATTGCGTAATAAATTGTTCTTCAGCGATTTATGGGATACAGTTGGAGACACTGATAAACAAAAGAATAACCTAGTGGTAATGTGTACAAAACAAAAGAATAACCAGGTGATCATTTGTATAGGTTAATTTAACCCCTCTGTGTATGAGATAGCGATATTAATATCCTATTTACAGTGTGGGTTAAAGGAGACTAGAAGCATTCTAAGTTTTAAATGATGTTAAAAAGTATATGTTTCTATTTGTTTCGATTAATCAAGAGAAACTTTTGCAACAATGGTTTCATGTTTTCTTATAGTTTAAGAGAAGGACGGGAGGCTAAGAGGTAATGAATTTTCAATAAACCGATTCGCTATATGATGGTTTTGAAATTCCAAACTGCTTGCACATCACGAGAAGCAAAGGAATGGTGGCTTTTCCAAAACATAACCACTCTGCCCCACTCCACTGCCAAAGACGGATTACTTTCAGGCATGGGTTTTACAAGGTTTGTGGTTTAAAAATATAAAGGAACCACAAGACGACTACATTGCCTCTCGTCCTGTTTATGAGGGTCACCTTTTGTTTGCTAATGGTTACAACCGAGCGACAAAGGAGACCGATTCCCTCTTATATTTGTCATGTTTTGGGAAAATGTATAGCTAAAAATGAACAAAAGTAATAGAAAATTGCAAATGTCAACGGATATCTCGAAAATAATACCAAAAATATTATCTCTGGCATTCACATTATTTTCTGTGTTAATCTTTTACTGTTCACCAGCTCCAGTCTTAGAGGACTGAAGGAGAGAACAGAGATAGTGCATTCTTCCTAGACAACGTTGCTGCTGGTTAGGTTGCCAACTTGTCTCCAATGTTATTCTCGCAATGTTTGCACGCCAGTATGCTAATATCTCTTAAATTCAGTTAAAAATTGGTCGAGTCACTAGTGTTATCTCGAAAGTAAAGAAAAAAGGAGTATATAAATAAATAAATCCCCGCCTATAAGTGATGTGAAATCTGCCCTGGGCTTTAAAGCCTAACCCATGAAGTACAAAAATAATAATTTATTATTATTAGAGTCCTATGTGCGAGACTTACTGAAATATTTATTTCTGGTGCAGAGTTGATCCAGAGTTAGGTTCCTTATTCGCAACTACTGCACTATGCATGCTGGAATGGCTGTGCATAATACAGCCAGTGCTTGACCTTCCCTAATATCCACGTGATAGTAATCTAGGGTAGTCTTTGGAAGCGGAAAGCTGCTGAAATACTTCGCCTTGGTGATAATGAAGGCAAATACAGGATTGATTTTAGTTTTATTGTTAAAGTGCATTACTTGTGAAATACGTGAGTAGATGCGAATACCTGTCCGTTTGCATGGTACAGAGCAGGGGATATGATGTGTGGAACATGGCGAGCAGGAAATTATTGTTTTTCTATCCGGTACACAGTAGATATCGGCAAGCTGGTCGAGGATTTGTGCTACAGAAAGCGCCATAGACTCGCGGTAGAACCAGCCCCAGTGGCTATGTTTTGTTGTTTTGTTTTCTCACCACTAGCTTGCGCTGCCAGTCGCTTTGTTGCCACTCTCAAAGCCGGATATTAATGTGTTTGTGTGTTTCTCCATGACGTGCTAAACATTGCGTTTTTATTATTTTTTGCCTCGCTATGCTTGTTGTGCTTCATTAGATTAACGTGTAATATCAAAATATTGTAAACTACAAAACAAGAGTTAGAAAACCAACAGTGGATAAAGTTTCTTTATGACGCTTCTGAAAATAAAAACTACCCACAAAAGTGTAATAGGATATGGGTGCGAGCGACTGAAATGAAAAAAGGAATCAATTTTTATGATTTTTAATACAGCCAGTAAAATGTGGCAATGTGAGGAATTTAGTATTGCAAAGTTAATTCAAATTTTTCATCTGGAAGTAGCTGTTTCTGTATACAGAGTCAATTTCGATTCTCATCGATCGTCCACACTGACCTTCGGTTTTCTTGTGGTTTTCCTTGGTTAATGGGCGAATGTTGTGGTGGTTTCTCAGCTCCCATTATTTTCCTTTCAGTGCACCTCCTTCTCATCTTGCATGTTTCAGCCAATGGCAGTGCAGGAGAGTTCGCGCAGATGTTTATTTAAGGGAAATAGTACCAGAGGGCTGCTTTGCCAACTGGTCGTTCATCTGACAAGGGGTACGTGTCTTCGGGCTTGAATTGTAAAACACTTCTGCGCGTTTCTGTGTTTTATCTGCTTTCAACATGTAGCCTCCTGTAATTCCTTCATTTCATGTTTTCTCCCTGGGGTGGGGTGGTCGACAATTAGACCTGACCTAACATGTGCTACCTCAGGTATACTTAGAGTGCCCTCTTTTTGGATATCTTTACGGAACTCATGCTGGAAGAATTTCTAAGAATGCTAATGGTTATAGTGTGAGTGGGTGCGTGGGTGAGTTTGAAGTGGATCAGTGGTTGCAAAACAGCAAACAAGTCCGACGGGAGGATTAAAGGTCTAAAACTGTCTCTGACGCTACTTAGACTCTCTTAATACTGTTAACTCAATACTCGACTCTGAAGAACTGCTCCAACACAGGCTCCCTCACCCGCTTATGTAGTGGAGACTAAGTACCGACGAAGTCTTTGGAAAGTACACCTTTTCTCGAGAAACTTCTCGTAAACCAGCCGGCAGTCGAAAGATTATCGAATAGTCTAAAATCGGTCTTTGCTCCGGCCGGTCTATTGCTGTCTTGTTTACCGGCCACGCGTTGCCTAGCAGCTAGTGATATGAGGTGCCTGACCTTGAGCGTCTTTAAGGCGTGCGGTATTGTGACGTCGAGCTCGGCGCACAAGGAACCGACGCACCCAAGCTACTTCACAACACATGATAGGCCGGCGAGCGGGCAAAAGGCGTTCAAGGTCAGGCTGCCTCGCGCGACTACAGTGTGTATGTGACTCAACAATGGAAGCGGCAGAAACAAAAGGGTTTTGGAGAACGTTCGTGAGACTTGTGTCATTTCCGGTGCATGTGTGTGTGGAACTCAAGAAAAGTCCGTGTGACGTCATCCGCAGTATACAAGGAGGCTAGAGAAGAGCAGTGAATTAGTTTTAGAGTTGAGTTATGGACACGAGTCGGTCAGTGTGCCGGTGAGTGTGAGACAGCTGTGTGTCGTCGTGGTTAGTATTTCGTAAGAAGATTCAACTATCGTCGCCAGTGATTGTAACGCCGTAATGAGGGTATGAGATACAGAGGAAGTTAAGAAAGACACTAAAAGGAGTGAGCAAGGTTACGAGAAGTAAAACGTTGTGAGTTGTGATAGAAGGAAAGACTGTAGACTGGGTTAACGACGAGATGAAGGCTATGTATTTGTGGTAAAATGTTAGTACACAATAAAGTGATAGAGAAATAACCGGAGTGATTTTGACGTTTTGTCACAGTACTGACCCGCTATGCCTTGGGCACAACAAGTGGCCCGCTCCGTGGCATTGCCACTCAGGACCACTGCTTTCCGGGACCTACCTCTTTCTATAAATGTTCTAGGTTTAAATTTATGAACACAAGCTTGGCGAGGTAAAGGCGGGTGGACAAAGGCTAAAAGCAGATACGAGTATAATTAACTCACTTTATTTATTAAATTATATAACTTGTAACACTCGATACATATTTTAAAATCCCTCGGGACGTCTTTCCTTTGTTCCAATTCTCATTTAACGCGTTGCCCGTCGGCAATTTAGGGCTTACAATAGTGGCAACCAGGTTCCCATCAGCTACCACGTTATACCTTCGTCGAGAGAATTCTCCAGAGAGACATACGCAACCTTCAGTATCACAATACAAATTAAAACTTCGGCGGTCGGAGGTCATTTTCACCTGATTAAGAATCGGTCACACGCGCGCCATTCACCTGCGTGGCGACCCGGCCCCTGTGTATCCAACGTGCAACGCACAACTCTCCATGACGCACTTTTTGACTGATGTCCGCGATATGCTCGAAAGCACCAGTCCCCTGGCCTGGGTTTTAATCTGCAGTCATTTTTTTCACCTTTTTTTTCCTGTCCTGACAAAACTAAGTGCATTTGTAATATGGCACAGAGCAAAAATTATAGACTAGGTAGTTTACAACTTTATAACTCTACCCTTGAATTTTCCAACCCCTTATAAATCTGTGTTTTTTAACCCATCAAGTCAAAATATTGAACATGGATCAAATGCTAAGTTAAGTTACAACTTTCCTAGAAAATCTGCTCAGCCCTTAATTTAATGGTATATTAAATAAATGAATGAATGATAAATGAATAAGAAAATTAACCGTTTATGCAGTTTAGAGGTATTTTTGGGTGTGTTTAAAAACATGAAAAGTATTTGAAGTCAATTTTGTGAAATAATTTGTTGTATTTAATTTTTAAATTATTTTTTCTTTAGTATTTATAGCTTTATCCCTAGAATATTATGTATATATTGTAAATTAACATTTTGGCAATAAATAATATCTGGGATAATCGCCCTAGTTTAATAAATTGGATCCAGGATACAGCATACAGAACAAAAGTTTAGACCCTTAGACTTTAAGAATACAAGTGAAAATTGTAGGTTGACTCTAAAAAGCCACCCCATTCTATATTTCCAACCTTTCTGTTACAGAGCACAGCCGGGTAAAACAGCTATTTTTGTATAAATCCAATTTTGGAGCTGACCCCAGACTTCGCCTATGGGGATGATAAAAGATTGTTTTACATTGATTCGATATTCAAAGTCAGTGGAGAGCGATTCAAGAGATCTTGTGAAGAACACTTAGGGCACAGTGATCCAAACGGTATCAGATGGTGAAATCGATTGTCAAAGGGAGCGTGCACCTTGTTAGTGTGGGTCTGTCACAGGAAGATGACAGACATACAGTATGTGAATAATACGATATCCTTACGGGTGTATCTTCTCGTTAGCTTCAAGCGTACGTACGTACATACATACAAACAGACCAGAATCACGTTTCATATACCACGGCTTCTGTACCAAACGTCGCCCCAAGCTGCAGCAACAGAACAGGCGACCATAACACGACTAAAAAGACTTATGTGTTTGCATAATGTTGCAAAAAGAGTGAAAAATTGTGAGTTTCGGATTAAAAAATCTGTTTAACTACATTTATTATTTACTTATCTATTTATTTACTTATTTGACCATCTCCGTAGTGGATTTAATAGCGCGCTTGTCTCTGGCGCGGAGGACCCGGGTTCGATCCCTGGTACCAGCATGGAGATTTTTCCCCTGCTGGGAGGTCTGGTACGAGTTGCACTCAGCCTCGTTAGGTCCCGTGGGGACCAATTGAGGAGCTACTTGATGGAAAAATAGCGGCCTCAGCTCGCGAAGGCCACATAACTGGCCGGGAGGACTTGAGGCGCTGACCACGTCCCACCCTCCAGTACTGCACCCCATCAATGATGCCTGCAGTGGGCAGAGGTGGGGGATGCAGAGGCTGGGCGGTAAGCCAAGGCCCTTCCTGTGCAGGGGTTTAGTTTTTTTTTTATTTTTTTATTTATTTTTTTTTTTTTATTTATTTATCCATCTGTCCACCCGTCCATCCCTCCAACCCTCCATCCCTCTGTCTGTCCATCCGTCGGTCCGTCAAGTTGTTGGTCTGTCTTATTTATTTATCTATAATGTGAACATTACGGGTTTCCCCAGTTATAACGTTCACTTAAACTTTACAATATCAGTCTAATTACATACGAATGACTCATTTGGTTAGACGCTGACCCTGACCTACTGATCCCAAGGCCGTAGGTACAAATCAATTGCCCATAGAAACCCATATTGTAGAGGGCGTTGGATTTAAAAATATCTCCTTGATATTATGTTCCGCTTATTTAGCCTTAAATATCGATATTTTCGCATTGTATGTGCATATTAGTGTCTATTATTTAAGATCTCAGTGATTATTGACAGTGGAAGTGAAAGGATCACGAATTTTCATCTGAATTTATTGTTTTTGAAGTACTGAATTGTGATTACCATTGCTCAGTGCGTGCTTAAAATTGGTTATACACGACAATATTGCATGTTTACAGACTTTAAATACTTCCAACCGTACTTGTACTGTGTTATTTGCGTGTGTTCATAATAGTGTTTGTTTTTCGTTTTTCTTTTCCTCTCTTCTGTTTAACTAGTTAGGTTAAAGTGGACTTTTAATGAAAGTTTATAACCTCCAAGTTTGCCGATAGGCAGCGAAGAGAGTGCACTGCGTAGAGTTAAGACTTTCCTTAAACACCATAGCTGTTCCCATTGATACGGGGCAGCTTATTTATTCCACGATGCAGCAGCGTTACCAAACTGAGGATCAGTTATCTCCTCTACCGGGACCAACCCCAGCTCCTCAAACCACATCTAGTAGCTCCCAGGGAGAAGCCTCCACTTCATCACACTGCCAGCAAACTCAATCCGTACCCGTTTCTTCACATTGCTCTGGTAAAGTGCAGCCTATGGACTGTAGCTTGTCCTCTGCCGCCTTTAAACCACGCAGCCAGGATGGTTGTCCACGTGACACCAAGAGGAAGAAACTGGGTTCCGTCACAACTGATTCTCCTTTCGCTACAACCAACCGTTTTGCACCCTTGGCTACCATGGATTCTGAAGATGGAGATCGTGGTGTACCTACGCCTACTGCTTCTGCTTCCTCATCCCAAAAGCCACCTCCCATTTATGTCTCTAACATACTCAATATGAACACTGTTATCAAACATTTACAAACATCCAATGTAGGCGCTTACAAGCTTGTTACACTGGACAGCAGCAAGGTCAAATTCTCTTTCGAGACTATAGACGGTTATCGTGCAGCCATACATTATTTTGAGACACAAGGCAGAATTTCACACCTACCAAATGCGTCAGGATCGTAATCTTCGGGTGGTTATTCGTGGGCTTCACCCCACTATTGACACTTGTATGGTAATGCAAGAATTAAACTCTCTTGGGTATTCACCTGCCCAAATGACTCCTGTTTACCATCCCGTAACAAAAGTGCAACTGCCCCTCTTTTTCTTGGATCTAAAGCCCAATCCTCTCAACGACGACATATATAAACTTGATCGTTTATATTACACGACGGTAAAAGTGGAGCCCCGGAAACCCAAACGGGGTGTGAACTGCCAGGAATTTGGACACAGCCGTAATTATTGCCACAAGCAACCACGTTGTGTCAAATGTGATGGCCACCATCCTACTGCACAGTGCTCTAAGGCTCCTCACACGGCCCCTCTGTGTGTGAATTGTAAAGGTCCACATACAGCGAACTATAAGGGTTGCCCTGTTCATCGACGGCTCCAAGCTACTCAGCGGTCTCACTCTTATCCCCAACGTACGGTTTCTGGTGTTCCTTCTGCAACTGTTCCTCCGCTACATACTTTCCCTCGTTTGGAGCCTACCTTACCTACTTCTACTGGAGCTGCCTATCCTCGTCCTCCTGTATCTAATGTACAGCCTCTATCGTCGCATCCAGATTCTCGGGGTTCACCTCCCGGTGCTTCGCAGTCCTGTGGAGCCGCAACCCGTGAGTGTGAACCAAACCGTTCTCCATTGGACTGCTTGATGGCTCGACTGAATTCTATCTTTGCTATTCTACAGCCTCTTCTTACTATGCTGCATCAATTGATTCCTGTTCTGCTTCGCATTCATGGCTAATTTTGTCCCCACTTACATTCGAATCTGCACTTGGAATTGTCAGAGTATCACCAATAAGTTTCACAAATTATTACACTTCCTTACGGTTTATGAAGTAGACATCCTGCTCGCCACAAAAACCAAATTGACTCCTCACATACATTTCCACATTCCTGGCTATGATGTATATCGTGCAGATCGCCCTAACTTGACTAGAACGGGTGGTTCTACATTGTTTATCAAAACCCGATTGGCTCACCATGCCCTTCCGCCCATTTCGGAAGACTCCCTCCAGGTTGCTCGGATTCAACTGTCCACTACTTCCGTAAACATTCAAGTTGGATATTTTTATTCTGCTCCTCAGAATCATGTTAGTCTCGCCGATTTCTGGAGTATTACTCATGCTTTCAAGGCCCCCTTTCTAATCGGAGGCGATTTTAATTCCAAACATTTGGGGTTCGAACCTCTCAAATCCTAGAGGTAAACTTTTACACACTGCAATTCATCAGTTACACCTAGATGTAATCTGTCCTCCTGAACCCACGTTCTACCCGCACAATGGTGGGACTCCGGACGTGCTGGATTTCTTCATTGGACGTAACATTTCCCGTCATTGTTCCCGTCTTTACGTTTTTCACGATCTGAGCTCCGACCATTTACCAGTCCTGCTTACTCTCTCTGATGGCGTGAAGTACAAGGACTTCTTTCCGTCCCTGGTACGGCATCCTTTTGATTGGCCTTTGTACACCTCTTTGCTTGCTGACCTCACTGTTACGACAGTGCCGCTTAAGTCACCCCGTGATGTTGATGTGGCTGTTTCTACCCTGACTCGTAATATACAGTGTGCAGCCAACCTTGCCAGCAGCAACATCCACGATCTCCGTCCTCGGTCTGTGACTTTCTGCTCTCCTGAGATTCGTCTTCTGCATTCCATCAAGAAGGACTGTAGGAAACTCTGGGAACGTATGCATTGCCCACTTCATAAAACTAATTTTAACCGCGCTACTTGGGAGCTGAAGGCTGCTCTACGTGCTGCACGCAGTAATGCTTCTGAAAGCAAACTTCGAGTCTTAAACACCCGCGATGGATCCTTATGGCAGAAGACTAGAACTTTGACACGCCATTCTGCTGCCATACCGCCTCTTAAGATTGGCAATACTTGGTTTTCTACGCCACTTGAGAAGGTCAACCTGTTTTCTGAACTCCTGGCACGACAGTTTTCACCCAATCCTGTGCTCGACGTGGAATTTAATCCTCGAGTGGAGGAATAACTCACGCAACCTTTATTACTCACTCCTTTTCGACACTACTTTACCCCTGCTGAAGTTAAAAATATCATCGTTCGCTCCTCACCTCACAAATCTCCAGTTCCTGATCTTATTGTGCAACCCTTATTACTTCATTTTCCCCGGAATGCGCTAGTCCTACTGACACAGATCTATAACACTATCCTCCGCACTGCTCATATCCCTCACCAATGGAAGCATGCTACTGTTATCCTTCTTCCTAAACCTGACAAAGCTAAGAATGATCCCCACAATTATAGTCCTATTAGTTTACTCTCCCTACTCTCCAAAATCTTCGAACGTCTCCTGCCTTGCCTCTTATCTCAGCTGGTACAAATTATCCCTGATACTCAGTTTGGATTTCGCCCTCTTCACTCCTGCTCTCAGCAGCTACATCGCGTAGTTTACATTATTCTTGATACATATGAACATCTATCTGTGTGCTTAGGATTGTTTTTGGATACGGAGAAAGCTTTTGATAAGGTTTGGCACAATGGTCAGTTACTCAAACTCAAACCGCATCTCTCGGACACCTATTTCCGCCTCCTAAAGTCCTATTTGCTTAATCGCACCTTTTCCGTTAAATATGAGAGCGCCTTCTCCAAGGCCTTTCCTATTTTCTCTGGTGTACCGCAAGGAAGCGTACTAGGCCCCTTATTATATCTGGTATATACCTCGGATTTTCCTAGTCATCCTCAACTCACCATCGCTCACTATGCCGATGACGCGGCGGCTCTGTGTGTGGGTACTTGTGCTGTGACTGCTAGCCACCTTCAGGACTTCTGCAATCAAATTCAGTCTTGGTGCCGACGTTGGAGAGTGACTATGAACGCTCATAAGTCCCGAGTTCTGAAGTTCACTTACAAAAAGAACGTGACCCATCATCCCCTTTATCTCAATGGGACGGAGATACCCACAGCGACTTCCATAAGATACCTCGACCTTATCTTGGACAGCCGGCTAACATGGGGTCCCCATCTCTGTAGTCTAGTGCAGAGGATTCGTCATCGTATCCGCGAAGTCCATCATCTTGTGTCTGGTTCCTGGCCCTTACCTTTGCGGTACAAGCGTCTGGTTTATACTTCCTTAATTCGACCCATGTGGCAGTATAGCTGTGCCATTTGGGATTCTGCAGCTCCATCGCAGATCCTGAGGATCCAGCGTACACAGAATCGTTTTCTACGCCTCATAACCGGCGCTCCCTGGTACGTGCGCATGCTGATATAGGTCTACCGGAGGTGATGTGTATCCTCCGCATCTGCTACAGGAGACTGCATCAATCCTGTCTGCGCCATCGCAATCCGCTGCTGCGCCATATTTATCTTCTTCCTGAACCTCTACGATGAAGACTAAAGCGTCGCTGGCATTCTGATTTGCGACTGAACATTTAACTCTATACAAATGTTTTTTCTGTAACTGTTTTCCCTATTTCTGTGTAACATTATTGGGACTATCGCTGGATGGCACCCCAATTACAGGTGCCATTGTTGTTCTGTATATAGCTTAGCTCAACTATATTGTACCTAATTGTACAGAAGAGTTTCCTTTAATAAAAAAATAGAAACCTAGTGAATAATATGACACTTTAATTCCCTGGAATTCCTTTGCTAGCTCAGCACACAGCTTTAATTAAATGTCACTGAAATAACGTACCTACTAGTAGAGACAGGACCTGTTTCTAAATTATTCTTTACTTGTTTTGCTCCTAAATTTTTATATTTCATCCAGCGCACTTCAGAGCTGACGCATAGATATTCCGTGGCATGTAGATATAATTAAAAGATCGGGTGGAAATTACATAGCTCGTCTTTTGTTATCACGTTTCCTGCTAGTTATAGATTGCTTGTCTCATCATCGCGTCGCCCGTTCTTAAACAAATACGTTAATCAGTACACGGATTCACTTGACAAATATTAATTAAAATCTAAAGCCCTTCATGCTGCAAAATAAACAAACACGCAACAATAGAACGGTTCGTATAATTCATGTTATATAATACATGGTGACGTGAGACTTCCCTGGATTTCGTTTTGCGAAGTATAATATCGGAGGGAGGCTGGTGCAAGTTTTTCAGGATAATCAACTTGTTACGCAGGAAATTTCCATCACCACGTTTTGATTAAAAATTCAATTGAATTACAAAATCGCATCACGAAGCGTTAGCCATTAACCACGTGATTTTTGGAACTTTCTCTCTTGTATATTAACGTGGTATGGCAATAACAAATGTGATGTCTTTTTCTGCTGGGATTCAAATGTAAACCAGAATATGTAACAGTCATAGGACTTTCTGTATTACAATTTCATAAATATCAAAGCCACCCAATGTACTCTACTATGTATAATAAGTAGAGGAAGTACTGTATTCCACCCAAAAATTTGATGTCAAGATTTCACTGGAAATATGTTTTGAGGCCCCTGAATCCCAAAAAAGCATTTTTAGAAAAAGGTCCATGTATGTGCTTGTGTGTCTGTCGCATAAAATTCAAAATTGGTATTCAAGTCCAACATCTTCTAAGGATGTGACACGAAGATATTGAAGAAAATTTCTCCAACCTAAACCACACTTTACATTAAAATTTTTTCGAAAATTTTGATTTTCTTGAAAATGGCTCTAACGATTTTGATTAAAATGTCATATGTTTGAGATATTTTGATGACAAATGAAATGTATGTCTTGAATTTTCTGGCTATAACCTATGTAGTCCTGTTTACTCTGGATGACTTTAAAATAACTCGTAAACCGTAAGAGATAGACAAAATCTTGCTATACCAAAAATGGTAGGTCTTGCTAAGACACGCAATTTATGTCTGAATAAATTTGTTTGTATAGTGAACTATTTCGGAGATATTCCTTGTTATTTGCCTCATGTAATGTGACCACGAATTTCCATTTTTCTCGTGCTAGGTCTTCTCACAGAGCTTCCTGCTGTTGGGGCGACGCTCTGAGACATGACGTGGCAACAACTTATGAACTCGACTTTGTGATGTTTCTCTCATATTTAAATCTTTGTTTATAATGGTTTTAACAGTTTTTCGGGACAATTCCAATTTTTTTTCAATGGTCGCTACAGGTGTTGGGGTTGACAGTTGGAAGCGGAGTATGGCTTTTTGTTGGCGTAACTATTAAGGTTGACAATGACCTCCGCTAATTAACAATGTATAGATGACTTCTGTAGATTGCCCCTGCTGCGTAGATGGAACGAAGAATATTCTTATCTCAGGGTGTGCGCAGGTTTTGCGAAAGGATGACACTGGTTTTGAACTTCAACAGATTTTAATTATGCATCACATTTATATACTGTTGCGAAGAGATATACCAACCAATGTGTGAAACTGTGGAGCTATAACTCAGCAATCCACACTAAAGATATATTAATACACTTTTATAAAAACTTCTGTTTATTCTTTGCACTTTACAAACTTTGAGGTACCATTCGCATCCATCACTGTTGACAGACAAGTCAATAGTGACGCTGGAATCGGAATAGACGCGACTTTAAGTCTTTTTAAAAATGCCTTTTTCTAAAAATGCTTTTTTTGGATTCAAGGGGTCTCAAAACATATTTCCGGTGAAATCTCGACATCAAATTTTTGAGTGGAATACAATACTTGCTCTACTTACCAGTAGAGAAAGTAAAAATAGTGGTCTCTGGTTACGAAGAGTACATATACGGACTCTAGAAGTGCACCTACCTACGATGGGCGGAGGTGGGAGACACAGCGGCCGGGCGGTAGAGCTTCGCACGGAAAGGGCTCCTGCGGTATACGAGCCAGCTATATGCTGGTTTATAAACCCTAAAATTTTATAATAACACGATGAAAAGCAATCCCAGGTTTAGTACTTAAAAATTCAAAGTCATAAAAAGTCAATATTTCCGGAAATGGTTAATGCTATAAAAATTACACAAAGCGCTCATATTACTTAGATTTAATTAGATTTTTTTATAGTGTGTAGCTAGTAGAGTTTATCAGCTACGCAAAATCATACAAATCATTTCCAATGAACAGGTGTTAGCAGACTATTCGGAGAAAATGCAATGACACTTTATTAGTATATGAATATGTCAAACAAAATCGTGTGTTTTTAAAAGGTCAAAAATAACAAAACATTTTCAACGCCATGAGTGGAGAGCCAGAGGCCAGAGGCAGTTCGAGTCGAACGGCGACTGAGTGGAGATAAATTCAAGATCATACACCACCAGCAGCCTCAGCCACAGTATCTCACGCAGCAGCCGAACCAATAAACAGAGACCGCACCAACCGCTTACACATCTAGGCGTATAAAACCTGTGAAACCAAACTACTCCGTATCAGTCGCCGCCGAGACTAGCAGAGTACTACGGTCACGCCACTGAGAAGTTCGATGCAGCTTCAAACGAAACGTCTAGAAGGACATTTTCCACTAGACCACGGCCCGCAAGACCGATTAATCATGTTCTTTTGATGCAATGGATAGTTCAAGACTCTCCTTTTTATTATATATGCAGTAAGTTTGGGTATATTCTATAGAAATTAAAGGTAATTCATAATTTAATATTTTTGTGATCCATTTTAAGTAGCTATGCGGAACATGACTGTTTCACGCATAAAATTCTGTTAACCTATCCAAGATTATTATTTGCAACATTGGTTACTGTATTTGCTGAAAGGTTAATTAAATTGTGGCTTTTAAGAAATTCATGAGATGAAAGTCCAGTAAATGAACGTACTATTTGCACTTGCAGCGGGAAATTTCACGAGCGTGTTGTTTACATTCTCGCAAACACGTGAATAACGCAGAAGCGTAACATTCTGTAAACTTGATGTCGCGTTGATTAATGTTACCAGTATCAGTGTTCACGAAATTAAACTGATTCTCATAATGATTGTGGTTGCAGTTTCGAAATACATAATGGTAGTTTTCTCTTTGAAGTGTTTGTTAGGTTTCAAAGAAGTTAATTTCTTTTGTTTTTGTTTTCTTTGGGGTGCTGCGACAGTTCTGTGTTGATATAACGAGCTATTCCTTTCAAGTAGCATCTGGAAAAAACGAGATAATGGGAATCTTTGATGTTTTCCTCGCCTATGTGAGTGACCAACCTGCGACGGTGGTGTAGAAAATATCTGTGGGATCTCGGGTAAGAATTATAGCAATAACAATCATAATAATAACAACAGTAACAATAATAATATAATAAAGTGACGCCCGTTGGTAACCGCCATTAAAAACGCTCAAGTTCAAGCTACCTCATACCACTGTGCGGTGAGTAAGCACTGTAACAATGGAGCAAAGATGATTCCACTACCCCAAAAAGTTGTTCGTGGACGGGGATTGTTTATGAAAAACAGGTGAGAGAAGTCAGTTTTTATGACATCAGTCGAAAAGTGTTGAACGAGGCAGCTGTTAGCAGTTGGTTTTAAGAGAGAGAGAGTGTGTGTGTGTGTGCGTGCGTGCGTGCGTGCGTGTGTGTGTGTGTGTGTGTGTGCAGTCAGCGTTGCGAGAAATTTGAGCGTGAATAGTAGAGATAGTTTTGGATATTTAGTCGTCGTGTCAGAATTGTTTGATGTGTGAAGCAGTTTTAGTGAAAGCTAGCTGTTATTAGACAGAGTAGAACTGAAAGACAGTGAAGTACGTGTCAGGGTTATGAGAGGGCAGAACGGTTGAGTCACAAGTTCACGTGGAGTTGTAGATTGTGTTAAAGATAAATCTTCTTACTAGTAATTAATAATACTAATCCACAATAATATATTCGTAAATTAAATATATAATTCCTTTCATTTATTTAAAACACTTTCCGTTCATTAATCACCTTACAGTTCATTTATTCTGGTCTACTTGTACCCTTTCATCTGCCCACTTATTTCATTACACTTCTCTTGTTCTTCACCGTTGTCTTCTCTGTCTTCATCAACACTTCCTTTGATCTCCCTGTGGGTCCTAACCCCTCCTAGGTCAAATCCAATATCTCCACTGCTTTAGTTAAGCGATAGGGAGTAAAAACCAATGTTGGTTTATGACGTGCTTTCCCCAACATCATTGATAGAAAGAGGCGAAAGATCTACCCAGGAAAATACAATGGATTATGGCTGATGAAGTCATAAAATCAACTTTTCTGCTTGAATTTGCTTTTGTCTGGCTACGATCGATATCAGCAACACTTTTATCGTGTACTTTATTCACTCAAGTTGAAACCTTCCAATAGGTTACAGTGTGTTTAAAAGCTTGATAATTCTTCCTAATAATTTACGCCTTCAGATCAGTGTTGCCAACACAAATTCAGTTGCCGATTTCAATGTTTAAGCTCGCAATTAAACATATCTCCGCACATAACTTCTGTGACCAAACTATTGATACAGTAACAATCATACGATTAGTGTATTACTGAATTAATATATTGTGATAGATATTTTAAAGTAAATAACTAAGTACTTGCGGTTTATAGTAAATAGCTTTAATTTACTTAAAGTTTATATTACATAATGTTTTTGATATAATAAACCCAAACCCTGTTGTTGACACAAGTGAGTGCATCAGAGGAGCAGAGGAATTCTGAACCAGAGAGATATCAGCCCAAACCCTGGTGCGAGGGTGAAGAAGTGGGTGATACTGTGACGCCGAGCGGAAGCATTTCAGAGACGCTCAAGGGCAAGCTACCTCATACCACTGGGCAGCTCGTAAATACGTGGCCGACTAGAATGTGTGTGGCAGAACAAAGTTTTTCCAAACTGTTCACAAACTTTCTGCTGTCGGCTTGTTTGTGAGGGACTCGAGAAAAGGTGAATTTTGAGGAAATCTGTGCTACGTCCTCCTGGTCTTATGAACGAGAGCGGCGATGAGAAAAGCAAGAGCGGCCGCGCCGTGATCGAGTGGTTAAACCATTCGGCTCCTACCAAAGCGGCCCAGGTTCTGTCCCAGGCGATCGCATGTGGGATATGTGGTGGACGAAGTGGTTTAGTGGCGGGTTTCCTCCAGGCTCTCCGGTTTACCCGCCATCTCATTCCATCGGTGCTTCATCTTCATTCCATGTATCAGTGTTACCATCTGTGGTGCCGCATATAGCAAAAACGGGTGTTAAACACTACCAAAAAAAGAGAGGCGAATTCTTTATGAGGAGTCGTGAATGTTGAACTAAACGGCTGTTGGATTTGTTGTGGGAAGCAGATTTAGTGAGTGTTACCGTCGAAGCCAGCTGTTGCATAGAGAGAACTGAAAGACACAAAAGTGTGTGAGTCGAGGATACGGAAGGACAGAACACAGTAACCTGTGTTGACAGTAAAACAGAACTGTGTTTTTCTGCTTCAGTTTGAGTAGGGAAAATAAAATGACAGAAAAAGTGACTGGAATTGTTATTTGTTACACTGGTGTTAGGATGTGGTGAATTTGATAAAAGGAAGGGTGACTGTGGGACGGTTGGTGGTATGAATAGCGGGGAAACGAAAAAAAAAAAAATCCGCCCAGATACTGCTTCGTCCGCTTCAAATCCCCCACGTGATCCCCTGGGATCGAACCTTGGCCTCCTTGGTGAAAGGCAAGTAGTCTTACCTATTGGCCACAATGCTGCCGAAATACAATTACCTACTTGCAATATTTCACTGTATTTTAAACCGTTAGGGAACAGTTATCATTCAGAAACTTACATTTACATTTCTACAATAATAATATTAGCCATACGATCCACTAAATTTATTCCAATTTTATTATTGGGGCAGTTTTCGCTTGGAAGTAGGAATCGTTAATTATTCAAATTGGGTATTCACCATGAACTCGACCAGACTGAACCAACATCGGGTTGGAAGGTCAGGCCAGCTACGGAAGGGTCTTCAATACGTTTTAATTTACCCAGGGCAAGAACACCGGCGTTCAAGTTCACAAGCTAACAAAAGCTTCAATTTACTTCCGCGAGCGACATTCTTGTTCGAGCGGAAATCGAGCTGAAGTAATTTACTTTGAACTTCCACTGCAGAAATTTGTGGGGAAAAGATAATACACAGGGTGAACAAAATACATGTTATTTGTTCAGAAAATTTTAGTTCAGTGCTTGTTGAAGGATGCGTTTCTTAATTTTGTGAGGATTCCCTCCAAGCGGAGAGTGCAGTGTAAAATGACAAAAATGACATTTTCTGTTTAAAAGGGAAAAAAATTATTTGATTCTTTCTGATTCAGAATACACATGATTTATTGATCATTTAGAACGCTTAACCCTTTAAAAAATTTAGTTTGTCTCTGAATCTCCTTAATCGTTTAAGTGCCACGAGTAATTTTTAAACTAATTTAGTGCGGTAAATTTGGTTACTTTCTGTTCCGTTAGAGCTGTTGGCTGCACTGAATAACATATGTTGCTCTTCCTTTGTTTTCATTGTAAGGGTTGTTTACATGTGGATTAGGATTGTTTTGTTTGTGAGTTGAGTTATTTTGTGATAGTGCTTCTTTCCCGGTGATTACAAAAGCTAAGAAAATGCCGAGAACTCCAGAGTGTTCAAGAAAAGACACATTCATGGCAACTGACGTAATACTGCCCAAGAAAATGAACGCGACGCTTATAGCATTGCAACTTCCTATGTGGTGGAAAATGAGGTTAGTTTCTCAGCCATAAAGCTAGATAACAGCAAGAGTGTCAGCTAACGGATAATCTAAACATTACTGATGTCAATAGTATAGCTATAGATAATGTAAGTGGTGTTCCTGGAGCTAGCAGCATAGGCCAAGAAAATTACACTGATAATGTAATTATTGATATAAATATTTTATGTAAATTCATTAATTATAACACAAGTTGCAAGGAATGTTAATCCGTGGATGCTTTGTATATATTTGAGGACAAAAGTGTTAGATTAGCATTAGCCAACAAATTAATTATTAAGTACAAAAAGTGCAGCCATGAAAGTAATACTAGAACTTCTGAAGTTGCCAGGCACAAGTACGTATTATGACATAAACTTACGATTTGTTTAGGGAATGAAATGTATTGGAAAGTAACAGATGGTTGAAACTGCATGTGGAATGATGAATCTTCCTCTCCCACCAACATTTTCCAATTGTTATGAACTTTTAGAAAGACTTAAGAACGGAATATAGGTTGATACAAAAATTCTATATGTACATTTCAATATAAAAATGAATTCTATGCCCAATTAATACACAATATATATCATGGCTTAAAAATACAAGTAATCGTACATTTTATATTTGTCAGTCGTCAAGAAGATAGACGGAAAACATGATACTACTTACTCTGCAACAGGGAAGGACAGATAGTGACGTCAGCTGAACATGTTCGCATAGTTTGAGATATGTGAGATGCAGAAATGTGGTTAAGAGGAAAAATATCTGGTGTTAATAACACAACTAAGGCCTTGGATGTTATAGCTGATATTAATATGACTGTTTTAACTACACAATTGGTCACAGATTATAAACAACCACATTTTGACTCTATTTTATGGGAAAATATATAACAATGCTAGTTTACTTGACTGACAGCCACGTTATGAAGTAAACAGAACAGAAAATAACGTAATTTTCTCTACAAACTAGAACAGAGCCATAGAGAATAACAGTTTACGATATTTTCTGTTTCTTTTTCTTTAACTAGTTTATCGATGTTAGGGTGTGATGTCTAGGAAATTTGTAATCGAAGACTGCATGATCTGATAAGGCACTTGGGTATATGGACTTAGCTAACTTCGTAACACAACCAGACAAGCATTGGCTGGTCCGTTGTACTTGTACTGGCCATGTTATTGTCGTCCAGAGCGCTACACCTGACTGAACCCTCCAGTTCCGTACTCACAGCGCCGTTTATCTAGGCAACATGGCATTACACGGCTCTCTCCTAACGTCACACGAAATAATAAGTTTATTCTTGGTTTCAAAACGTCACACTGCTTGAAGCTGTCTTCCTGTGCTCTAAAATATACCTATAATAGAAGCATTTTTATTCCATTTATACTCCGCCTTTAATTGCAATCAGTGCCAATAAGGAACGTATTGCCTATATGCAAAGATGTTAACTCCTATACAGTGGAGTATTTTGAACCTTAGACCATACACACACGTTCATACTCTTATTTATACTTGCATGTTCCGGGGAGGACAGTCAATAATCACGTCAATCTCCAACCGGGAATTGATCCTGGGACCCTTCGCACACCATGCAGGTGCTTTACCCACTGAGAACGGGGTCAGCTAGTAAAAGTATAGTACTCCACCCAAATATATTCATGTTAATCGGAAATACACCTTTTGTGGCCCACTGAAAGCCCCAAAAAATAAATTTTGAGAACATTGTGTGTATGCGTATCTGTGAGAGAGATAGTTTTTATCTACCCATGATAAAATAAAAATAAATACATTTTCCTAAGGGTGGTTTGGAGTTCAGATAATTTCTTGAAAATGAATGTTGAATTCAAATAAGAACTTTGACATTTATCAAACATTTAACAAAAAAAATCGTTTTTAGTCTCCAATGACGTATCAGGTCTATAAAGAATACAGTGGGATCAAAGAAGAAATGAAGGGAGGACAGAATGAAGGAAAGAAGGATGGAAAGAATGAAGAAAAGAAGGGGAAAAGGAAGCAAAGAAAGAAAGACAAAGCGCTCAAGTTCTACAAAGATAATTTTACCCGACATCTTGTCATAACATTAAGGTAAAATAGGAGATAAAATCTCATCCACACAACTCACATCAAACAAGACTCGAACCCCGGCGCTCAGTATACTATATAGATCTGCTATAGCTACCACGACAGAGTGAACCTGTTTGCCCAAGATAAATGTGGCACTCTATATTTTGACTAACGCACCAAAAATATAACTTCAGGATGTGCAGTAATTCATTTTTTACTTCCCTGCTGTTACGGGCTTTTCTTGTGTCCAGGTGATACATCACAAACTCTAATATTTAACTTTTTGCTCCATTTCCAAGTAAATAATGTATTTAATAGTCAGCAAACCTGGGCAAGAAAAATTTAGGAGCAAACTAACTTCTAGGTTTCTACTGTTTCTCTTTGCTCCACCTGCTATTAACGTTTAGAAAATGGTTGGACTTTTCATTATCACTGTTTCATACCCGTAGTTCATGCTTTTTACCTCTTGGTAGCAATAAGGAAGGGTTATTGCTCATAATCTAAAACTTTTAGTCAGTGTCTAGCTACCTCACACAGCTACCTTACTGTGAGTAAACACCAACAATGAGCGCGACAGAACAGGGAGTTTCGAAAACATTCCGGAAGCTTCGACTAACGGCTGGTTTGTGGAAGTGTCGAGGAAAAGGTGAATTTCCAGAAAAATTCATTCTAGTCATTCTCGCTTACAATGGCTTGCGGAACGGCGAGAGAGTAGCTGTTATCAATGTGTGTGTGTGTGCGTGTGCGTGCGTGCGTGTGTGCGTGTGCGTGCGTGCGTGTGCGTATGCGCGCGTCATTGTCGTCAGAGTACTCTATATGTCGACAGAGACAGTTTGGAATACGTCGCGTCAGAATTATTGTTGTGAGAAGCAGTTTTAGTGATTGCTATCAGCTAGTAGTTTGTTGGACAGAGAGAACTGAAAGATAGAAAAGTGTGTGTCAAGGCTACAAGAGGGCTGGACAGCTATGAGTTGTAAGATCAGGAAGAACTGTAGACTGTTATAAAAACAGAATTGTGTTTTTGTGCTTCAGTTTTAGAAGAAAAACAAAGTGACCGAAAAAGTAACTGGATTTTTCTTCGTCACATTGGTGTTAGGAGTGGGATTTGTCAAATTGTCAATTTTTTCATAACAGGTCAATCGAACACATCCAACGTTATATATATATTCCATCTCTAATAAAAATTGATCTGTTTGAAAGAAGAAAGAAAATTCAACTTTTAATTTTAATATTCTGTCTTTAATAATTGCACGCTTTAAAGTTTCCCTTTAAATTTTGAACAATGAAGTGTATTTTCATCAGTTTAGCGAATAATATAAGATCAATTACGGATTGAATTACATAACCTCAAGGGGATTTCATTCTGCATAGTATCAAAGACATTTAACAGTAAAGATATACCATTTATAATCAGGCATTAATTCCCAGGCGATCTTGCATGGCAAGTACTTTTAGTTCAACGTATTCTTTGGCATTATTCGCTAAAGTGGTCAAACAAAATCTAACGCTAAGTTGTGTATTCCGAGTGACTGATAATCATGTGCACAGAAAATGTATGCTCAGTGATCAAGAAATGCTAAAGCCGTCCTCCACTTCAGTCCAGGTGCAGGATTCTACGACCCGTAAGAATTGCAATTACTCAGTGCAATTAAGTGAGTGCTCTGAAATTCACTTCTTTCCACAAAAGTGGTGTTACATTCACATGGCTTCCTCGTCCTACTATCCTTTATTAGTTTCTCCACTACGTACTTAATAATATGCAGAGAAAGTATTGTCTAAAAAACGCCCCGGTGTGAAAGCCGTCTCCGGGCCAAAGTCCCACAGGGGCGCAGTACTGGAGGGTGAGACGTGATCAAAGCTCAAATTCCTCCTGACTGGCATATGCAACCAGGAGCCGCTACTTCACAATCCCTCACGGACGAGGCTGAGTGCACCCCGGACCAGATCTCTCAGAGGGTGAAATTCTCCACACCGAGTCTCCTGCTTCGTAAGCAGCAACAATACCATCGCGCTGTAGACATGACCTAGAGGAAATATTGTATTCCACCAAAAAATTGAATTAATTCTGAGGGAAAATAAAAACTGAGGTGGTTAACAGTAAAGAAAGTAGTACTGGTACACAGACGGAGTGCACCAAAATGCACAATCCCGTCTTGCCATTACCTGCTCCATCAACTCTGAAACAAATGAAACTCAATGATGAGGACTGCAAATACGTACATTGCCGAAGGGGAACCAACCCAGCATTCGCCCAATGACTTGTGGAAAACACGAAGATAAACCATAAACAGAGTTCGGTCCGATGAAAATCCAAACCGGCACCTCCCGAATACGAACCTAACACGTTCGGGTACCTCGCAGCCATTTTGATCGATAGCTATAGAAGGAAGAATAAAAAGAAATTGTTAATGACACTGTCGATTGCCACGGTCATATCAGCGCCGCCGGTGTATCGGAATTTCGTATGACATCAATACCATGGGCTTTATTTCTCTTTAGAAAGTACCTTTATACCCGAAAAAATGCATCGCCTTCCGCTGGATTTGAACTGGCGACCTCAAGAACCAAAGGCTAGTTAGGTGCACCTACACCACGGAGAACGACCGAGAAAATAATTCATCCCGTAAGTTTTGTTGCAATTTAATTAAGTAAATAACACAAATTGAATGCTCAGTAACATTTGTGCAGTTGGTGGGTTCCATGTAATTAATTGCCATGCATATTAATTAAATAGTCAGTAAAAATTAAATCCAGAAAAAATTGCAATGAATTTCTAAAATAATTTATTACGTGGATATAACGTTTACTTTATGGAGCATTTCCACGGGAATTGTGTAACTGTTTCAGTTGCTGCAACTGGGTGACTATCCCAAGGGATTTCATGCTCGTTTGTTCTCCCTCACACACTATCAGGGAAGTGCAAAGTGCAACAAATATTTTATTCGGACATGCGCAGAAGCTACCACTGACAAGCCAATCTCTCTGCGGTATCAGCAGTTCAATTATTCCTTTGTTTGTCTGTCTACCAAACCATCCTGCCTGTGGTGTGTGGGTATTCCATCAAAGTTTGTGCTAACTTCCAGAGACTGTCTGGTGAGACGTACGGAGTGCTTAGTGTTTAGTAGAGATAGGGGGGGGGGGGGGACACAGGAGCAAACATCCCAGTTGACTCATACTACAGACAAACAAATAGCCGCTCTATTAAACTAACATGACTATCTCTATCGTTTATTAGTGGCCACACAAACTGTTCTCTAAAACGTTTCTTTTACTATATATTCCATTTTTACTTTCTCTACTACGTATAGCAAGTAAGGGAAGTATTGTAATCGATCCAAAATTTTTATATCGAGATTTCACCGAAAATATAACTTTTGAGGCCTCCTGAACAAACAAAAAAAACATTTTCAGAAAAAGAAAACGTAGTTTAAAAACAAATTTGTTACTGCAGTTTAATATCTTTCAAGCATTCGACACAAAAACTTTGAATAAAATTCCTCCACCTTAAACTACCCTTTATGTGGAACATTTTTCGCAGGACAAGTAAACCGTAAGAGAAAGACCAAGTCTTACTGTAGGTTTTGCTAAATTACAGAATTTACCTATGTGCAAATAAATCTTTTGTAGAGTGAACCGTTTTGGATATATTCCTCGTTATTTGTGTGAGTTTTGGAAAAGTTAAAACTTTCGTCAAATGGATCATCGTTATTCATTTTTTATATGTTAGGAGTGCAAAGAGAACGGAATCTTAAAGCATTAAAACATTTGACTATCGCTCAAACTTACTGCATTCTAATATTCTTTATACACCTACAAGGAAATAAGCAATAAGATAATTTCTGTAAATGTTTATCTTAACTAACACGAAGAAGATAGAGGAATAAGAGTTTGTAAGAATGGTTAGTACAAGAGTAGAGAAAGTCATGTGAATGCAGCACATCAAATTTTTTAATTCAGTCTGAAACAGAGTGTTTGTGACAAATCACACATAGTGACTTATGCAAGTTCTATTACGGCTACCTCTCACCAGGAGGAAGGGCTGGCATGAAGGAATCTCAGAAGGCTACAGGTTGCAGATGAACAAACCACAGAGACGCGGGGAAGTTAGCTAACATTTTCCAGATTGAAAGCACGTATCACTACTGAACGACCTGTCCAAGCAGATAGCCCTCTAATATCCATGAGGAATGCTCTTGCCGTAGAACAGGCTTCCGTATCATTTCTCCGGTACCATCACAGATCACGATATCATCTAAAGCAGGGGATGGAAACGGGTTGAAAGGGAAATGTGGGAAAGGAAATCGTGGTACATGAGATATCACAGGTCCATTCTTCTACCTACCATGGAAAACCACAAGAACAAAACAAAGACAGTGAGTCGTCGACGGTAATCAAACCCGGCAATCCCGAATGTGAGTGCCACACGTTACCGCGGAGCCAACTCGCTCGGAAATAGTAATAATAATAATAATAATAATAATAATAATAATAATAATAATAATAATAATAATAATAATAATAATAATAATAATAATAATAATAATAATAATAATAATAATAATAATAATAATAATAATAATAATAATAATAATAATAATAATAATACCATAATCATCATAATTATTATGATCATTATTATAATGATAATGGTAATGATAATCAGAGTAATAATAGTATAAATAATAAGAGGATGAAAAGAAAGAAGACTAGGAGTAGAAAGAGGAGGAAGAAAAGGTAGAGGAGAAGGAAGAGGAGGACGAAGTGGACGAAGAAAAGGAAGAATTCATACTTTTACAAATGTCATGAAATTTTATCCCCAGGTAGTGATCATGACATAGGCCAGCACTATGTTCCCCAATTCCTGTTAGTAACCACCACCATATTTTGCTCAACATAAGTCATTTCTTGGAAAGGCGAGAGCTACAGACTCTTCTGAAGATGTGTTACCTTGGGATGAGAAGGGCATTCCCAATTACGCTGTAATTCCCTAACCTTCACTAAAGCAGAGTTGCACGGTGTAAACACAAGCTTCCTTAACAGGGCGGCTTAATGCAAATGGGCCATTGTTTGTCTGATAAAGACGCAGAAACGGTCAAAGCGTTAACACTAATGAGAAAGCTTTGATCCCTTCACGTAACTCGGGTCAAAGAGTCAATTCAATATCACAAATAAAACTACACGAATATTTTACGCTAGGAACACTAGATGCTGAAATTGTAAATTTCACTGAGTCTAGTTGAGGGCTTTGAAGCGGATTTGTACAACATAAATATAATAAGTTTATTCCCGCAGTCCTATAATAATTAAAATTACAAATAATTTTTAAAAGCTAAAATACATGTCAGATGCAAAAATTTCCCTCTCTGTTATAAAAAAATTTAAACATTATAACAGTTTAGACTATGTACATTATTTCAGCTACAACCAAATATTAAATTTTCTATAACATTGAAGGATTTCCTAAGCACAAATAAGCCTGAGGGAACCTGAGATCAAGAAAGTCTTTTGTAATTATTTTTATTCACCTTCAGAGAAGTATTGCTAAAAATAAAAGTAATATATCAGTGCTAAAACATTTCAGTGTTAACTTTGGACATTCAATTGGCAAAACTGCAAAATGACAATCGGTTCCCGATTATAGGTTGTTTGAGGTGTTTTCAGGAAGGTCTGGGAGAGCAATTCCATTTTTTCGAGATTCCCTTTCGAGTACCTCAAGTAAGAAATGCAATAATTTCTTATAAGTAAATTAAAAGGAAATTAAATTACCTACATAACTATTTAGGTCGTCTACTGGTGGTAGCAGTGGTAGCGTAGCGACTTACCAAGCGTTGACCTGGGTTGGATTCCCGATAGTAGTATGCAATTGTCTCTAAATATGAATCCATGCTTTCTGCTAGGATATTTCTACTGGTAATTGAGGACAGTGTAATGAACAATGTAACTATTAAGAGTAGTACGTCTTCAGGTTGGTTAGTGCCTCTAAGTAGGGGTGTCATAGAAGATATGGCGCTATTGTGATAACGAATGGTGTACCGACATCTAACAGTTCCGCTAGGCCATTGACCTCTCACTACCGCCAGGCGGTTTTCATTTCGCAATGCAGTTATGGCCGATCAAAACAATAAATAAATTAAAAATTAGCTGGTGAACTTAGTAATTGGTTTGTGGCAAAAGCGTTAGACGCAGAGGAAAGACAACTACACACGTAGTGGGTGTGCGCTAAGGTACAAATTACCAAAATATCTGCACTTATGCCCTGACACCATTATGCATACAGTTAATTTTTGAGGCAGGCATGGAAACGAGAGACCAGGAAGTATTCTCTTGCCGGGTGACAAAGGTTGTTTGGATACAACACGTGCAGTGGTGGGTTCGTTTCACTTGCGTGGCAGGAATAATTTCTACGTTGTTATTAACTATTTTGTTTATATTAAGCATATTTTGCATACAATAATCACTACATGCTCCTACTTTGGTTAGGTAAATTACATCATCTTCAAGTTTATAACCTTCCTTTATCTTATGCACCTAATACCCTTACACTCCATTACGATTAACATACTAAATTGTTCCTCTGTGGCATTAAAGAAAGCAGTAAAATTCCATTACTGTTTAGCCTTTAAAATGTTTTAAAACTACTTGATCAACATGATAAATTTTCTGGTTTTAAACTTAAAATTTTACCTAATAATATAATCAGATTTTTGTATAGTAAGATTTTATCTACCTCTTACGGTTTACGAGTTATTCAAAGGCCATCCAGAGTAGACATAACTACATGGGCTATAGCCAGAAAATTCAAAATATACATTTTATTTGTCATAAAAATATCTTAAAAATGGCATTTTAATCAAAATCGTTAGAGCCTTTTTCAAGAAAATAAAATTTTCGAAAAATTTTCCATGTAAAGGGTAGTTTAGCGTGGGGCTATTTTCTTCAAAATCTTCGTGTCACATCCTTGAGTGTAAGCTAAAATGAAAAGGGTTAATCTTTGCTGCATAACCATACCAATGTTCCTACATTCCACACAAATATTATTTTTATTTGCATTCGAGGGAACTGCAACGCCCATTGTTGACAAAATTACGCTATCAATCTGTAATCCACTTGCAGATTTCACGGAACTTCAAAATCGAAGGAAGTGAACAGAATTTGAAGGCGATTTTGTAAGCACAGGGATCGTTTAGACCGCCGTCAGTTGCCGAAATGTGGAAGACATGAACGCCTTGGTGTGTAGGCAACTTCTCCGACACGCACGCCATACGCCTCTGCGGAAGTACTAGGCGACTTAAATTCCACGCTCCGACACCAGACAAATGAAATGGAATGTCTTAGCACACTTCTAAATGAACAACTAAATTTGCCTATCCATATATATTTTGATTTTTGTTCATATTCTCTCCAGATAGGTTCCTGATAACACTGGTTATATTTTTAATAATTAGTTTCCCGATAGTTACTTTGCTTTTAAACTTTAACCGTAGAGAGCCAACAGAAGCTGTAGAGACAAATAACTAAAACCTAGAAGAAAGAAGAATTTACTCGTAGATTGCTTTTGTGATCTGATGGTTAGCATGCTAACCTTCACTTCATACGTCCCGGGTTCGATTCCTAATTTTTCTTTAGTCAGATTATTTCTCTTTCTTCCTAGATTCTGGAAGTATTGTGATAATTGACCAGTCAGGTTAATTTTTGTCACTTTGTTTCCCTTAAAACTGAATCACAGTTTACAAGTGACCCTGCAGGTCATAGCTGTTCTGTTCTATCGTAGCCTTAAAACAAACCACTGCTCACTCTCCACAGCTCGCTCTAAGAATTCTGCTCAAAATCTGACTCTGATGACAAATTCACTAAATACACACTCACCACCAAACAGGCTGTTCCTGCCGACTAGCTTATATAGCCTAAAATTAAGTATCGGCAATTTTTCTGGAAGTCTACGTTTCACGAAGCTTTTCATAGACGCCCAGGTATCGCCTTTGTTCTTAGCCGACACTATCGCGCGTTGCCTAGTAACGTACTGGTTAGAGGTTACTGACCCTGAGCCTCCTTTAACGTGTGGCCTGCGCCACAGTATGAATGAAACATCACTTAATCGACATAAAGATTTTAATAATAATCTTTTACATATGTCCTTGGAGGTACAAGGGGAATATGGGAATGCAATAGGCCTTAAGCAGTACTAAATCTTTTAAAACTTTTCACTATAGATGACTTTAAAATTCCATTCTCGTTGCATGACCAAGAGAAAAACAAATAGCAAACACATGCGTACTGGAGAATTAAATACAATAACAAGGAACGTCTCGAAAATGGTTAAATTCCAAAAAATATGTATTTGACATAAATAATTTGTGTTTTAACGAGATCTACGTTGTCTGTGTGCTAGAGCTTTGTTTGTTCCTTACGGTTTATAAGTTGTACAAAGACTACGCAAATTGAAGCGAATTTCAGGAGCTATTTCCCATAAAATAAAGTTGTACACTTAATTTGTCATTAAATATCTTAAACATATGGTATTTTAATGAAAATGCTCTGAATAATTTCTCATAAAATGAAAGCTTTCGAACATTTTTCCACATAAAATGTATTTTGGAAGTGGTGAATTTTCTTGAAAGTATTTGGTCGCATCCTTGAAAGATGCTAAACTTGAATACCAAGTTCGATATTTAACCAGAATTTTTCTCTTGAGTTACACTGTCCACAGGCGGACGGAAACATACGTCCGCATGCCCTCGCTATTTTTTTGTATTCAGGGCACCTCAAAACGAGTATTCCAGTTAAATATCGGTATATAATTGGTGGGTACAATGCAGCACTTTATCTACTGTGTACGTGGTAGTGAATGTAAAAATCTTATAAAATAAAGAGAGCATAAATACTGGCAAGGAATTATTTTGCCATAAGTAAATAAATAGAGCGCAAAATTTCAAGTAATTTTTAAAATAGCACAGAGAAAATTCTAGTTTTGAAAAATAGTACTTATGTATGTGTTTCAAAACTATTTGTATAATTTTATCGCAATTTGTTACACATGTTTCATATAAAACTGTAAAACATATCTAAATTTCATAAAATTGTGACGAAAAATAAAGTTATTAATTTTGTGTAATGCTCTACACTTTAATTGATATTCCTCCTTCATAGAGAAGGAAATTGTGATTGCTCCTGATACAGAATGTATATGGTTGCTTGATTATTTAAAGCATCTTACCCTGTAAAGGCGTTTAAATGAACTGGCGTCATTGGAGATCTTGTACCTTGGAGATCCACGCCCCTTTCGCTAAAAGTTTTAATATTTCAGCGTGTGCATCTAAGGCATATGATTTTAAATATGGAAGAAGCATATGATATAGTTCATGGTAAATGCTTACACGAGTGTGCATTTATGTCAGTTTTACCTTTGAAGTTAAATTTTAAGTGCAATTATATAAAAAATATGTTTTCAAGAAATTATTTTTTTCTCAAAAACAGCATTGATCTGGGTGGTTCAGTTAATTAGACCCTGGCCTGCTGATAGACCAATGGTGTGCTTAAAAACGACAGCTCCATGCCAGAAGATTTACTGACACGTAAAAGATCTCCTGCAGAACGAAATTCCGGTACACCGACGACGCTGATGCGATACTGGCAACTGACAGCGTCATTAAAGAACAAAAAATTGTGTTTTTCAAAAACAGTAAATACTAAAAAGCTAAAAATTTCTCACTTTACCCAGATAAACTATTGTATGCACTGAATTAGACTTTCATTTTAAGTATAATGTATTTCTAAGTTTTTAAGGGTTTGTTTTAAAAAATTAGATTATAGTAGATTAATTATAGTAGATTAAAAATTATAGCAGATGTATAAATATTGTAATTTTTTGTAGATGTTCGGTACAAACAAATATGCTATTTTATTCATATTCTAAATAATAATTGAAGGCACCTGAAATACGGCTGCCTGGATGTTTTTTGCAGTCTTCACTCTTTAAAACAGAAGTTACTTCTCAGAATGCAACTTAATGTTATGAGATAGAATGGCAAGATGCCAGCGAGATATGAGATAGCCGTATCTCCTTTATGATAAGTACATACATACATACATACATACATACATACATACATACATACATACATACATACATACATACATACATACATACATACATACATACATACATACATACATACATACATACATATTCACATTTTCCTTTTTATTCCCGAAAACGTGTCATCCACATCGCATGACATCCCTCCATTTTCAGTTGGTAAAAGTTTCTCTCCAGCAACGAGTATCGGATTTCTTTTCGACGCCACGAATGCCATCCCCAGTTCTTCTCAATTCCCGTATCCCAACTCTCAAACAAATCAGTCTTCTTCCTCTTTCTCGTTTTCGATGCAAAATTCTCTGTTCCAATTAAAGTTATTTCTTTGTAAAATTCTGAAGAGTTTTCCTTAAATATTCATCCCCATTGTTTGCTTTTCGATAATGCAAATCTTTCTCTTCCGTCGTCCTTGAAGAAGCATTTGTGAAGTTGATATCTCTTAGCCGCATATTTCTTTTTCTTCTATCGTCATATTCGTTCCCTGTTGACCGAAAGAGCGTGGTGGTACTTGGATATGAAACCCTCTTATATCTCAGTCCTCTATGGATGCTTTTCATTCCTGTAAAAATATACCAGGAATTTACAGAATGTTGTAATAAAAGTGTTTGATCTAGGACGCTCGATATTTCCCTTTTACTTTCTCTATCACGTAGTCATATCTGGTTGTAGAGAAGATATTGATTCCAGCCAAAAATTAAATATCGAAATTTCACCGTACATACGGTTTGAGATTACTTGAGTGAAAAAGCAGGAAACACAAAGGAGAGAAAAAGACAGAGAAAGTAAGAGAAAGACACGGAAAGAGAGAGAAAGGGAGAAGATAAACAAATGAGAGAAAGATAGTGAAAGAGTGAAAAAGCTAAGGAAGGGTTGGATGAGGGCGGGAGGGAGGAAGGTAAGGAACGAGGGAAGCAGGGAATGACGGACGGAGAATATGAGGGAGGGTGGGAGAGAAGGTGGGAAGGAGGAAAAGAAGGAAAGAGAGAGAAAGAAAAGAAACTTAAACAATCTCAGTTTTACTTAGGCAGAGAAATGTAAAAAATTCGATATCGAGAGTTCACCGGAAATAAATGTTTTAAGATCCCCGTTTTAATGTTGCATTTACATCTAAGGTCATATGGCGGTTGTTTTACCTTTGGAACAATAATATTTGGGTTGTTTCATTTTATATTCATGATTATATTAAATTCATACTTCCAGACTCTGGGGAGGATGGGCAATAACTCTGGCTTTTCCGTTTGGGGTTTCTATTTGAAAATAGATCGGTTTGCCATCCCGCTCAACATACCAAGTATTGTTGGTGGTTTTTGACACGCGCGCGCGCGCACACACACATACACACACATACACACACACACACACACACACACACACACACACACACACACACACACACACACACACAGGTAAATCACCTAAAATGTGCACTGCAAATACTTCTGAAATACAAACCGCTATTGATGTATCATTGATTGGTAGTCAGACGCTCGTATTTGTAGCCTACACAGACTTTATAATGCTTAAAAAGCACAGTTTTAACAATCTTAAAATCGCATTATGCCCATTGACATCAACAAAATAACAGTTGAGTAAATGATACTGCTAATGGTGTTTGTTCCAGGCCAGAAATCTTATTTTGAAATTTTTTTTCACCCATAGTTTCGTATAATTGTGGTAGGAGAAACTAAAGGAAAACAAGTGAATATACTATTTCTGTGCAGTCTGAGAAGTAAAGAGAAAATTGACCTTCAAAGGTTATGTACAAAATGACCACTGCTAACTTCATGCATGCTTCCAGGCTGCTATAGGAGCACTGCTGTGTGCGTTCTAGGATTTCAAAGGAAATTTCGAAGCATACAGCAGTAATACGTCATTCCATATCATATAGTGTAGGTTGTATGTCCTTGTAGACTATATCTTTCAGCGTTCCCCACAGTGTAACAAGCAACGTGGAAACTTTTTAAAATATTTATTTTTCTCGTAAAATACTTGTACCGAAATCCTGCAAGAAACACTATTGGCATTCTAATTTACTCTACTTTTATTCTAGCTGTCTTATGTTCTAGTGATTAGTGTTTAAGGAAAATATTTAATAATAATAATAATAATAATAATAATAATAATAATAATAATAATAATAATAATAATAATCTCTTAAAGCTTAAGCCCTAATTGACCCTATAGTCTGAAGAACTAAGACCTTTGGTGCAATAATAAGATTAGCAACAAGGCAACATGTTTTTAACTGTTGTTTGCAAAGAAATATATTTCACCTAGAAATTCCAAATGGAAATTTCCCTAAAACCGTAGGTTTTGAAAGAACCTTGAATTCAAAAAAGAATTTCTTTAAAAACTCATTTTTCTATTCCTTTTTTTAACAACTTTCTAGTCGTTAAAGCATGCAGTCTACGTAAAATAATGTTTGTGACATTAAACATTTATGGGAACGTCCTTGATATTAGTTTAAATGTTCAAATATACTTTTTGAAGTGCTAAGCCGCTATTTGTTTGTTTCTCGCCACGTTAGGGATAAGTATGGAGTTTCAAAGATAGCATATAGAGATCTGTTTTTTAAAGAGTTGACTATCACTTCAGGCTCGTATATCCTTATGTTAGATACAACGAAATGTTAAATGAAACTATTTCTGAAAACTTTTATCTCAGTAGACGGAAAAATAACCTTTTTGAGGATAGTTTATAGAAGAATGGTCACAGAAGGCCTTATGAATGTACCACAAGAATGTTACATAGGATCTATTACTGTTTGAAAAATAGTGTAGGTACTAGAAGCTTGAGAATACACCACATAATCAAATTGGTTAAGCTTTCACAGGCGGTGTCATAAAATACAAAATGGGCTTGTGGGCCGTGGTCTAGTGGAAAAGCTTCTACCAGACGTTTCGTTCGAAGTTCCGTCGAACATTCTCAGTGGTATGACTGTAGTATTCTGCTAGTATCGGCAACGACTGGCGGGAGATTTTCCACTAGACCACATCCCACAAGCCCGGATAATCATTTTGTTTGATTATTGCACCCGATAACTTAATTTCCCATGGAAATATAGTCGTCATTTGGTTGTTGCAGGATGAGAAGAATCAGATCCTGACAACCAACTGTTGGTTGACACAGATCTGGACCGATCATCATCTCAAATGGAACGCTTCGGACTTCGCTGGGATTCGAGTGATCCGGGTACCATATCACAGGGTCTGGAGACCCGATACCATCCTCTACAACAAGTGAGTTCGCTATCATATTAGTCATCGCATCTTTGGTCAGCAAGAGTACCACATAACTCTATGTATTCATGTTAGTTACTTTCTGAAACACCTGTGTTTTTATTTGTGCACGGTTATCAACCTCTGAAACAAAAGATTTAGAAAATGATGCAGGTGCTCATGCGCGCGCATGTGTACTTGAGAGAGAGGGGATGATAAAATGGGGAGAAAGTAGATACCTAACTCAAAACTAAAAAGTTATTGCACAGAATGGGCACCTTAATTCACCTTATAAAATCCTCTAAATGTTAGTGCCAACATCAAAATACATAAAAACCACAGTTCTAGGGAATAGGCAGGTTCTATTGCTCCCAAATACAGTACGTTCGTAGACCGGCCTGACGAGGACCGACGAGCGTTTCCGCCAGATTAAACGACAGGCAAGTCATGGGTACGAAACTGCTGTGGCAACTTACATTAGGCTTGCCTACAACGTGAACACATTTCCTGTATCTCTAAAAACATTTCCAGTTTAACTCGCAAAAGTTAATGTTGACAGATGCCTGTATTTCTCTCGTCATGTTGTCCTTTAATTGTTATAAAGTACGCGGATTTGATTCATTCTTCATGGATGAAGCGTAGTTTTATCTTCAAGGCTAGGCTTCTACACAGAATAATAGATACTGGGCTCCCGAATATCTCCATATTATTCATGAAGTTCGTTCCCAAGGTTCAAAAGACGGGCTTCGGTGCGCAGTGAGTGTGCGTAAAATTATCGGTCCCAGAATAAGGATTGTGGCCATCTCGTTTCCCTGACCTATCTCTACGTTATTTTTATTTATAGAGAACATTAAAGAATAAGGCGTAAGCATCAAATCCGCACACGTTACAAGAATTAAAGGGCAGCATCACGGGCAATCAGTCGACAAACGTTTGCGAGTAAACCAGAAACAATTTCAAAGATAAAGGAGTGTGTTCACGTTGAAGGTATGATGCAGATAATTCCAATGTAAGTTAGCACAATAGTGTTACGTGTCCATGACTGGCCGCTCGTTTACGTGCAACTCTGGCGGAGGGCGCGCCGGTCCTTGCCAGTGTAGTGTCGCCGCAGGGCGATCCAACCGATATACGAACGCACTGTACTACAAAGCAAAGTTCAGTGAGAAGTTATTTATCATTGAACATTATAAATAAGAAGCACATATGAGCACTTTCCTTGTTATGTGTGTGAGTTTCGGAAAGCTTAAAACTTTCGTGAAATGGAACATCGTTGTTCATTTTTTTATATGTTAAGTGTGCAAGGAGAACGGGATCTCCAAGCTTTATAGCATTTGACTATTGCACAAAGCCTACTGTATTCTAATATTCCCCTTGCACCTACAAGGAAATAAGCAATAAGATAATTTGTACAGACGTTTATCTCAACTAACACGAAGAAGATATAGGAATAAGAGTTTGTAAGAATGGTTAGTACAAGAGTAGAGAAAGTCATGTGAGTGTTTTATACGAGAAGAATGAGTATAAAGTAGATGATAACTTGATAAGGACCACAGGGACTATTCAAGCGCACCTACCTAAGGACAAGGAAGGAATAGATCATACAGTCTGTGGTTTACAGGTCTGGACCCATGTTGATGATGCCCCCGTTTCGAATCAAAGCGTGTATATACATTAGCGGGTCGTGCAAAGGTTAGCGGTTGTCCACAGGACATAATGTGTGGCTAATTAACGGTAACTGAAATAGGAGGAGCAAACTACGTACTCAGTAACTACCTTTGTTAATGAACAGGCTAGAATAACACAGTTACCTACTGCACCTCCAGGAAACTGTTACACGGGCACTAATATTCCAGTCTTTTCTACCAACCGCTCCACGGGCAACAGCTACCTCATTTAGTAACGCCATTAGCATCTTTATATTTAATAGAATGTGTGGCCGATAAATAGATTTAATAATATATAATAAAATACCAATATATACAGCAGTAAAATATGCATTAGCGTATTTATAAGTGTTATTTCGTAAAATCAGTAATCCTTCCTTCTCCTCGCACCTTTATTGGAATGAATTTAGGCACTTTGCATGACATTTCTAACATTAAAAGTTAATTTCTAGAGAAATATGGCAACGCCACGTCATGTGTTCTCACATTCGTGACTGAGCGGCGGGCACATTTGAATGGAGGAGAGATTAGGATAGGCATAAAAGTGAGGGGGAAGGAAAGGTAAGGACAGATGACAGATTCATGCGCCAGGTACAAGCGTTGGTGGGTGGGGTGGCAGCTTCAGCTGTCATTTATGACAAGATCATGTTTATTTCAGCCTGGTAATCTAAAAAACAACACAATTGTGTTAGGAAAGTGAGGAGGGAGAATTTTATCGACTTGTTTATTAAAATTAAATGTATTATTGTTATAGTTCCCTCGTAATAATGATAGATGCTTGCTTAACTATGGAAAACTGAATTCTCATTATTACTTCAACTAATATATAATTTAAGTAATATATACACCTGTCACACACAACATTTCTATTCGTGTGCATTTTCCCGAGATAGTAAGCATGGTAAACGCACTGGGGAGTCTTTTGTTTATATCTGAGGGTAGTGCTTGCATCAAAGCACTAAGAGGTCAAGCCAGACTCGCTATCGGACGTCAGTGTGTGTAAACAGAAAGTTTAGCACCTAATTTCTGGTAGCTCTGTTGTGAGTGAGGTATGTTCTCAGGGTTCTTAGTGATTGGACCGTAACGAGAAACGAACGAACTTATGAGACAAAGCTCGAAGCACACGTCCGGGTATAGCACATGCCGCTGTCATACGCGAGGACTAATTCTATCAGCTCAGCATTCATGCATTGATTTACATTGCCGAGAAATGAACATTTTTACAAAACGATTAAATCTGCCGAAACGACACTTGGTATTTTATATTTCTTATACCTGTATCTATTAGCCAGGTTATTGTGACCGAAGCACTACCTTACACCCTCTGTATCTGTTGGCGTTCATTCAATGCTTTGTTCAACAAAAGGCAAGACCATCTAAAAATAAATCAGGTATTTTGCTGGATTTCTGACAATGAAGTCATTAATCCTCTTGCTCTCCAATATTTTTCACTGATGATATTGAAGAGAGCAATAGCAGTAATAGTAACCGCTTATTAGAGAGCACCATATTTTTATGTTTTGGCGGTCACATCGCTCTCTCACAACCCCCAGAATGTCTGGAGGACCACACCTGTCGTTGGTTTACGGGTCTCACCGACCTGACCGGGAGATTTATCAAAATAAATTCACCGACCATATCCTCTGATTACGAATAAGACGACGCATTACATGCCATGACAGGTCAGCATGTAAGGGGTTAAGGTTTTATAGAGAAATGGAGAGGTTGGAAAAATAAAGACTCCCTAGCCCTCGGGAACCCTAATAGCATCGGGGTCGGAAGAGAACAAGAGATGACCAAGGTAAGGTCAGACAGAAAAGTTACAGTGAGGAGCAAAACACCAGTAAGTGGAAGTAATGTTCTGCTCAGCTTGGGTACCTTGTGGTCGCTATTCACATATTCCCTAGACGGAGACCCCTGAGTCAGGTATTTTGCGCTCACATGAATTTCTCAACTCCAGGAGAAATTATTCTTACAAACGTTTATTGCTGTATGTTAAAAAGATACATTTTTGTTACTATAATGATAATGAATTTGAAATGCATTTTACTTTAAAGGGTAAACAATTGATTCTTCTAGTCACACATTGGTACAAATGGCTTTGTTACATGTTTCCTTGTAGGTTTACAATTCTAATAGGGCAACAGTAGGCTTAAGTGATCAACTTCGTCAATTCAAATTCTGTTCTCCTTACATGACCAGGAGGTAAAACCGAATAACGACTTCCCATTTCGGAAAAGTACAAATATTTGAAAATTCAGACACATAACAAGGAATATTTCGAAAATCGTTAACATTTAACAAAAAGTGCTCTTTAACGAGATTTGCATATATTGTGTAGGTACGGCTTATTAGTTATACAATACTCATTCAAAATGAAGCGGAGTTAGGGCCTTTTTCCAGAAAATTGCAGTTATACATTTAATGTTTTATAATATCTTAAACCTATAGTAATTTAATAAAAATTGTTAGTCATTTTAAGAGAGTCATTTTGTTCGAAACGTTTTCCATGAAAAGTGTGATTTTGAACGGGGAGTTTACTCAAAATCTTTGTGTCGCATGTATTGAGGGTGCTGAACCTATATAGCAAGTTTGGTATTAACCGACATTTCGTTTTTGATCACAGACTATACAGATATTTTTTTAACATGTTTTTTAAGAAAAATTCAATGCCGCAGCCACGATTCGTATTTTGCCGGTAAACCACAAAGGGAATCTAACATCTGAGGTAAATACCCCAAGTGTCCCAGGTGTTCATAGCCTTTAAATGTTAATTTATTTTTATATGCGAACCAAGTTGCTGCTTTGAAACAGTGTCCACGCACAGCTTATGTGTTTAAAATCACCAGCAACAAGTTGCTTGGCATATAAAAATGATTTTTTTGTTCATGGAGTCTCAAAAAATATTTTCTGTAAAAGTTCATTGTTAATTTTTTGTGTAGAATGCACTAATTCCTAACTAAATAAACCCCGCGCGCAACAGCCCTTTCTGGGCCAAGGCCTACCACCCGGTTGCTGCGTCCTCCACCTCTGCCTATCACAGGTATCATGAGTGGTTAGCACTTTCGTCCGGCATAAGCGGTCTACGCAACCACAAGGTTCGAACCTACGACCTCCCGGATCTGGACCCCATATGTTACTGCCTGAACCATCCCGCTCGATATTTAAAGATAGCACACATGGATAGTGTGTAAATTACATCGTGATTTCTTCTTTAACGTAAAGTTGTGTCGTCTTTTATAAAAAATTGTTTTTGCAATTATCTTGTCCTCTTCTTATGCTTCTAAGACATATTAATATTTTTTATTCGTCTTCTTCTGATATTTCATTCATAGTATTACTTGCCAGAGATGTGAATATTTTTTTATTTCTCTGTTTCTCTTGTACATTCTCTTAAATCATGTATAGCCACATAAATTAAACATTTCTTCTCTGTTTTGCTCTCCCTTCTTTTTTCTAGAAAGAAGCAATGGAGGCAGGATAAAAATATGTTTCATTTTTTTAAGAGGCACGAGGGCATGGCATACCATCCCCTTGGGAACAATGCACCACCCTCAGAGATATTTTTCCACAACAAAATTATTATACAATACAGAGAAGTCCTTGCTTTTCCCAAGCTGTAAAGTTTATAACAGATACCCATGTTTGACTACCACACGTGCTTTTGTGTAGCATTGCAATCCTTTCATAACCTCACTGTTCTTCCTAGGTGTGTGCTATAGTATACCATTAGCATGGCTTTGTCCGTACTCATGAAACAACTAGCTAGCCGCTAGAAACACCTACTTGACATTTTATATACAGGGTGTTACACTCACATGACTTTCTCTACTCTTGTACTAACCATTCTTATAAACTCTTATTACTGTATCTTCTTCGTATTAGTTGAGATAAACATTTGTACAAATTATCTTATTGCTTATTTCCTTGTAAGTACAAGTGATTATGAGAATAAAGTAGGCCTTGTGCGATAGTCAAACCTTTTAAAAATTTCAAATTCCGTTCTCTTTGCACAGTAAACATATAAAAAATAAATAACGATGTTCCATTTTACAAAGTATAAATTCTCCAAAACTCACACAAACGACAAGAAATATCACCGAAATGATTCACTCTACAAAAAAAATTATTTGTACGTAAACTATGTGTTTTAGCAAGATCTATATTTTATGTACAGTAAGATTTGGTCTATCTCTTACGGTTTACCAGTTATGCAAAAGTCATCCAGAGTAAACAGGACTACATGGGCTATAGCCAAAAAATTCAAGATATGCATTTCATTTATCATAAAAATATCTCAAAATCTGGCATTTTAATTAAAATCGTTAGAGCCATTTGCATGAAAATCAAAATTTTCGTAAAATATTTCATTGAAAGCGTAGTTTAGGGTCAAAATCTTCGTGTCGCATCCTAGGTAGATTATGTACTGCATCCAGTATAAGTTTCTTATTTATTAAGTGTATAAATTTTATTTATTTTTAATGGCTCCTCCTCTTCATTTCACCACCATTCAATTCAGTCCTTCCGGGTTGAAAGTGTCGGCGCAGAAGCAAGTTAGTGCTGCTGTGTGGTCGAATTTGGGCTGTATAACTGCTGATCTCGCCGGAGGGGCGGTGTTGTGGTCGTCTTTATCCACAAGGGGCGGTGTATGAACCCATGCGTCTAGCGACTGCCGAGTTGAAGAATCTTCAGCACACGTTAGGAACCCCTTCGCTCGCATCCCTTGCCCGGGTTCCTGCACGCCCGCTGTGCACTCTCATTTCCTCCCTCCCTTCCGGTGTCTGAAACACAAAAGCCTGACTATAGACCCACTATACTCCGTTTGTACTTTACAAACACTTCCATGCACAAAGAATCGTGGAAATTAATTTTTTGTAATAATTACTTTGAAGAAATATGTGATCAGAAAATTACATAAATTAGTTTAATGTTGTATTCATTAACAATTTTAGTATCTACTAACCATAAAACATGTTGATACATTTCTGAGTTTCGAAGTTTTCATCCACGTTAAAATCTATTGGCCTCGGCATAACTGCAGTCTTCTAGCGGGAACAATTCCTTTCTGTTTCTCTGGGCGCGGTAACGGTTCAATGTGAAATAATTGTATCTTCCGCTCTTCATGCCTTGATAATAAGTCACATATTTTTTGTGAAAATTGTTGATTTTTTGTAACATATTCTTGTTTTTACTATCAATAAACTTTTTAATCGTTTTGTGTTGTTTTACAACTTAATATTCTGATAAAGTATCCATATTTTCTATTCATCGTGATTTTGTCATCGTGATTGTTGATAAAACAAGTGAAGCACTTCTCAGCGCCTGTATACAGTATACTCGATTTTGATGACTTAGAAATGGGAAGTGGCTCAACCTCAAGAATGGCTGTATAGTTTGGTTAAGGACACATTATTGCCGCTTTGTTTGCGAATGCTAGTACGGCTGCTGTTGCCATATTTTGATCAAACATAGTGCATTTGATCACAGTCAGCAGTACAAGGAAATTTGTGCTGAGCGCTCATGTTTTTCATGCAGAAAACAGCACAGAACGAAGTGCACATGTAACGAAGCAGTGTTTAGACTCTGCCATTGTCAACAATCGCCACTCTCCATAGTTTAACGAGCACACACAAGTGAAACAAGCTACTGCTGTTATGTTCCGTGTAACTGTTCTCCTATCTCCTGACTTTCACGTTCTTTAGCCCCTTTCATTGGGTACTGTGTTGGAATAGGTTGTTGTGCGAAACACAATAATTCTTTATTTAGTTGTTTATTTATATACAAAATGTCAATGTTTAAACAAGTTTCTGTGCCTAAAGAATATTCTTTCTCCACTCATTCCTATCTATCCATTCCAGTTCTTATGTCCCGCTTCCTTTTCTTCTTCCAAGTGGACTCATTCCAAAACCTTTCTCGGTAATTTATTTTCGTTCTTGTAATATGTCCCTACCTACTTAGCTGTTTATATCTTACATAGTCTAACATTGAATTTTTTTCTCTTATAACATTATTTCCTCAACATGTTGCTGACCTTCTCAGAAAATCCATTTCTATCGACATAAGTTTTGTTTCTAAATGTTTGTTAAATTTCCATGTTTCAGCTACACGCGTGACAGTAGTTTTCACTATTATATCACATATTTGCAATTTTTTCCTCCTAATTATATGTCTGTTCTGCAGGATACTGCTCAGCATTGATGTTATAATTTTACCTTTATTGACTCTGTTCTTAATGTCATTTTTCTGTTTATCTTCTTTATCTATTTTACCCCTAAATACTTAAATTCTTCACATTCTTTAATACAGCCCTTCTGGGAAGACTTACATCTTTAATTTCTGTTCCACATCCCATATAAAAAGATTTTTTCTAAATGTATTATTTATTATTCATTTATTATTCTTACAGTAACTTTCTAAGGACAAATTCCATATTTTCATACTCTTGCACAATTACTACCTGATCGTCCACAAGTAACGCTGCATATATTATGTCTGCTGATCCATCTCCAATTGGTACTCTCATTTCTAAACATTTTTGCTCCAAAATGTTAGTGTATTAATTATTAATTTGTTAATCTTCATATCATCTAATACTTCCCACAAATTATGTAAAGGTACAAAGTCTCATGCTGTTTCTAAATCCACTAAAGTGAAGTGAATTTGTTGTCGTATGATGGTACTTTTCTCAATCAATCATTTAATTAAAAATATGTGATCTATCGTAGATCTTCCAGACTTACATTTCATTCTCTGTATCTTTGTAATTTTGTTGTAAATAATACTTAGTTGATTTTTTCATATATCCGGCTAAATATATTCATTAGGGTGACAATATTGTGACAATTTAATATTGTGACAAATGTCGTGATCTTGCAACTCATAGCTGTTCTGTCATCTCGTAACCTTGACGCACACTTCACTGTCTTTCTACTCTCTCTTTCTCACAAACAACTGGCTTCGACTATACACTCACTAAACAGTTTCTCAACGCTCAACTTGGAAAGTGTTTCAACACTTAAAAACTAACAAACTCTCTTCTACCCGTGCTCTTTCGCGTTTATATCCAGATGAAGTGACTGCGAATTCTCTGGAAAATCCACCTTTTCTTGAAACTGTTCTTAAACAAACCTGGCACGTGAACAACCGCTCCATTTCCGGTGGTCCCGTATCGAAGATTTATCGTAGGCTCTGATGTATTCATTCAGAATTTTTTATTTAACTGGTAAAACGTAAAGTCAGACAAAATATGATTACATAAAAGTTTAGTTCTTGTCAAAGCATACCATTTGTGTATGTGTCATCCTCCGTGGTAACATGCTTGGCTCTGGTTGCTGAGGTCGTGGGTTCAAACCCAGCGGAGGGTGGTGGTATTTTCCGGGTAGTCCCGCGTGACAGAACTCTAGTCTGATAGAGGCCTCTGAGCAAAATTAAGTGGACTTTCACGTCCAATATAGAACAGCACGCTAAGAGTTATTACAATTAAAAGGCATCCACAAATAAAAAAGCAGTACTTATGTTCCTTAATTTCTTTCTTCCTTCCTTGACATTAACTATACTCGAGGCTTTCTCTGTTTTGGCTTAAATTTTTAAATATTTTTCCAAGTAGTTACGCGCTATTCGTTTTTTTTTTTTTTTTTTTTTTTTTTTTTTTTTTTTTTTTTTTTTTTTTTAAATTTTTCCTCGTGGTCTTGCAAAGAACTTGAGAGCCACATATAGTGATCCGCCTTTTAAAAATCTGACTATCGGTTTAGCCTACTGTATAAATGCGCAAATATGTACCGAAAGTTTTTCTTTGTTAGTGTGAAATGACTTAGATAGAAGCAATAGTTTTTGTATGAAAAGTAGAGGAGTGAATAGAAACCATTATGTGAACGTAAGAAAACAGATGTTGCAAAGCGTAGTATATGGACACCAGCATAAAATATATTGAAGCTTTCGTGTTGCAATCATAAAATAATCCTCAGAAGCAATTTACTAGATGATGCCATAATAATGTTGCATTAATAGAGGTGTTTGTTTCATGACTGGGTGACCAATGTTTGCACGGTCAATAACTTGTGAAACAGCCAAAGAGATATACAGAGAGTTTCTGTTTTCTTAGTGATTTGTCAATGACAAGTTTGGTAAATTAATGCAATTTCGCAAATACCCACATCCCTGAGTGTGTGGTTGGAATTAAACGGATGTCTCCTGGTTGCTGCGGTTTTGTCTGTGTTTGCCTCAGCTGGCTCTAAGTTGGCACAGATGCATTGTTACGTCTTTATTTTTGGTGTTTAGGAAGTTAGAAATTGCTCTGTGATGTACGCATCGTTCAGACTTAGAAACTGTTGTCAAACATCCTTCTTATTTATTTATGCCAACAAACTTACTGCTGTTGTTTTTAAACACACAGGCCGTGTGTGAGCAATGTTTAAGAGGTGGAATCAAGACTGAAAAATTCAATGCCATAGCCGGGATTTGAACCACGGATCTTCCACTTATCGAACGGCTGCTTTAACCACTAAGCTACCATGGCCAACTTACCAGTGCCAGGTAGACTACATATTCTAAGTATAATAATACCTTTTATATAGACAGATTTTAGACTTACATTTCACTGGATAAAAAAAGCTAATCCATAATTTATTATAAAGTAATTTCTGTCTCCTAAAAGAATTAAAGATCTGTTAGAAACTGTGGCAGCTGCTTACACCTAACTAATAACATGTGTTTTTAACATTTCGTTTAAAAATTATGAAGTTATATCACAGGCTAGATGATCGGATGAATTTCGTACCACCTAAAATTGATTTGATTGTAACTCTTCATAAGTGACACAGGGTCACACAGGGTCGCAGCTGGACAGGCCACAGAGACGCGCGGAAGTCCCTAACAAGTGCTGAGATCTCTTCATCCCTGCGCCAGTCCCGGCCAAGCAGCCATCACACCACGGTTCCGGTGTTACACTAAGCGTCCATCCCCCGACAAGGCCGCCAAACGCCACCTAGCGCCGACAACAGAAGTTACCATGCGCAATCATTCGCGCCATCTGCCCGGCACTGCCAACACTAGATGCCTGAAAGTACACCTCAAAGACTGTAAGGAAATGATGGAAAGGAAACCGTGATATGAAATAATGCATCCCAGCTAAGTGGTATGGGGAAACCACGGAAAAACCCACGCCAGAGTGCACGGCCACGGGGATCGAACCCGCGACCTCCCGAATATGGGCCACAGACGTTACCGCCGGAGTGATTCCACTCGTTAAAGGGGAGGATAATCAGGTAAAGAAAAAAAAAAGAAAAAGAAAGAAATATAATGTAGTTAATATTCAGTGCAATCAGATAAAGAACAAAAAAGAAAAGAGAGAAAGAAAGAAAGAAATATAATGCAGTTAATATTCAATGCAAAGCTTTCTGGTCTCATCCTCTTCTTGCCATTGTAATGAACACAGTCACTCAAATTTTTTGAACTTACCTTGAGAACTTTACAATACTGAAATCCTCAAACTAATTTCCCGAGTTTCGCTGAACACATTTTGTGGCTATGTCTGTAAGCTGCTATAACTCCTCAAGTCTTGCCAAAACAAAATTGAATTAATTTTATTGATTTCTAAGTCTGCAGAGTCAACTTACCTTAATGGAATGGCTGATCAAAATGAATGCTCACAAAATGTAATTAAAATCGATTTAACCGAATCTGTTTTCAAAATCCATTACGTTTTTTATGAAAACACGATTTTAAATGTAATAGATGCCGCTATCAAACGACATATCCACCACAAACGCCATAACTGAAAGTAATCTGAAGTCGCAATTCCCATACAAAATTACCAATTTTGATTTTTTTTTTTAATTTTTCGGCTGTTCCTTTAGGTTTATTCCTAATGTTTTTTAAGACATCCCGATATTGCAGCGAACAAAACAAAAAAGAGATTATTGAAATCAGTCAAGCCATTTTCGAGTTTTTGCGATTTTTATATAGTGTTTCATCAGCATTTTAAAAAATATTTATTTGATAGATTAATTTTAATCACCCTCTGACAGACCTAACAGCTATGAATTCTGCTGTTAAAATGTATATAGTTTTTAAGACCACAGTAAGCTTGCCACACGTCCCACTGTGGCTTAGCCAACTGCATTCCTCTATTCTCATTGTATCTACAATGAAATGTGTAATAAAACCATTTCTACAAACGTTTATCATGATTAACGTGAAGTAGATAGAACAATAAGTTGTATAAAAATAGTTTGTTAAAGAATGGGTTGAGAAAGTCATGTGAAGAAATGCATCAGATTTTTTTTTTTTTTTTCCATTCAGGGCCCTCAAATACTTCCAGTGAAATTTCTGTATCGACCTGTGGGTTGAAAGACAATACTTCCTGTATTTACCACAGGTATGGTACAGAAAGAAAAGGGTCTGTGATGTTATTGTGACGTAATGCTTCCCTGGGATGTCTTGGACGTTGAATATCCGGGGTTTCTTTTCAACATGGGTAGCAATCTCGTAGAAACTTGCCATCCCTTTCCCCAGGCACAGCACTTAGTTTGTGATTACATTTTCCACTACACTAATTGACCCGTGGAGACAGAATTTCCTTGAAGCGCTTGAATGCACTTATTTCTCCTGAATCAAGCTGAAGAAACGGCTTCCAGGCACATGAACACGTACAACATAGATTTGCACCGAACTGACTCGGCAGTACTCGGAGAAAAATATGTCTTATCTAAGTTCAACAGAACACAATGCCATGTAAACCCAGGAGTTCCAGGTTCGATATTTCTTACCGTTCCAGGAGCTTAGAAATGGAAATGGATGCGTTTCATGGATTAAAACAATCCATGTGTTGCACTCACGTGACCTTTTCTACTCATATTCTTACAAACGCTTATTCTTGTATCTACTTAGTGTTACTCTAGATGAACATTTGCAGAAATTACCTTCTTGCCAATTCCCTTGCACGTATAAAGGAATTATGGGATGCAGACTTTAAGCGATAGTCAAATCTTTGAAAAATTGGTCATTATGTGATGTCTTTGAAATTCTACTGTCTTTGCAGGGCCAAAATAGAAAAAAAAACGAATAAAATATGTGAAACTTCAAGCCAATAACAAATAGTATCTCGGAAATGGTTAACACTACAAAAATAAAGATATATTTGAAGTATTTTGTAGGCTTTAAAGAGATGTATAATTTTTCTACAGTGAGATTTTGTCTGTCTCTTACGATTTACTATTATACAAAGGTCATCCAGAGTAAAGAGTAGTTCACAGACTACCCCCAAAAATTCAACATAATTTTATTTGTCTTGAATATAGCTAAAATGTGGTATTTTAGGCAAAATTGTTAGAACTGTTTTGAGAAAATCATAAGGTTGATTCGATCTTCTTCTACAATCTTATATTAAGCTATTGCCTGGCTTGTCTCACGTCGATCAAACGTCTTCTAGGTCGTCCTATTCACCTCGGTCCTCTTGGTTTATATCCCATTATTTATTTGGAGATTCTCTCTGGAGTCATCCTTCCAAAGTGTTGGAGCCAGTTTTCTCTATGTTCCATCAATTTTGTTAAAACAGAATCAATGTTTAATACATTTCTAATATCTTCGTTTCTAAATTGATCCTCCCTTGTACATCCTTTGACACACTTCTAATGCTTGTATTTTACGTATATCTTTACTTCTTAATGCCCAAGAAGTATAGCAAGACAGGAAATGCCACAACATTAATAATTAATAATTTTCTTATTTATATCTTGATCTACTTCGTAACTCAAATCACATCCAAGATACTTAAACTGTGGCATTTGTTCAATAATATTATTCTAATTTAAAACTTTTGTTCTTACTGGGTATTTACCGTGGAATTTTATCACCTTGAAAAATGTTCCATGTAAAAGGTAGTGGGTGAGGATTTTTTCTTCAAAATCTTCTTGTAATATTCTTAAAGATTCGGAACTTCAATACCAAATTTCATATTTAACAAACTTTTTTCGTTTTCATACATACTGTGTGTATGAGAGAGAGAGGAAACTATATATATTTACTTTCTCTACTACAAGTAGAGGAAGTATTGTATTCAATCCAAAAATTCCTTGTCAGGAGTTCACCGAAAATATGTTTTGAGGTCCGCTGAATCCAAAAAAAAAAAAAAAAAAAAAAAAAAAATTTTAGAGAAAGGTCCATGTGTGTGTGTGTGTGTGTGTTTGTGTGTGTGTGTGTGTGTGTGTGTGTGTGTGTGTGTGTGTGTGTGTCTGCGTCTGTGTCCATGTGTATCAGTCTGTGGACAGCATAACACAAAAACGAAAAGTCGGTTAAAAAGCAACGTTGGTATTTAAGTTCAATGTCTTTAAGGGATGTGACATCAACATTTTGAAGAAAATTGCTCTACCCTAAACTACCCTTTACAAAGAAAATTTTAATTTTCTTGAAAATGTCAAAAGATTTTGATTAAAAAATATGTGTTTAAAATATTTTTATGACAAATGAAATGTATATTTTGAATTTTCTGGCTATAGCCTATGTAGCCCTGTTTACTCTGGATGACTTGAAAAACGCGTAAGCAGTAAGAGATAGACAAAATCTTATTGTACAAAAATGTAGATCTCGCTAAAACAAATAATTTATTTCAAAATAAATTTTTTGTAGAGTCAAACATTTCGGAGATATTCTTTGTTATTTGTGTCAATTTCGGAAAACATTTTTCGTCAAATGGAACATCGTTGTTTATTTTTTATGTGTTAACCGTACAAGGAGAACGGAATCTCAAAGCTTTCAAAGATTTGACTATCGCGCAAAGCCTACTGTATTTCCATATTCTCCTTGCACCTACAAGGAAATAAGCAATAAGATAATTTCTGCAAATGTTTGTGTCAACTAATACAAAAGATATAGGAATAAGAGTTTGTAAGAAGCATTAGTACAAGAGTAGAGAAAGTCATGTGAGTGCAACACATCAGATTTTTTTAGTCCACAGGTCTTCAAAACTTTATTTCCAGTAAAGTCTTGGTATAGAATTTTAGTTAGAGTTCAATTTACCCTTGTTACTTACATAATAGAGAAAGTAAAATTTTAAAAAGGTCAAGACAATGCTGACCTCTAGTCAGCGTAACTCTTAACTACGCTGAGATATCAAAAATAGTTACACATAAACATTCGTATTTGTTGGAGTAATATGCCAACAAGAAGTTTAAAAGCGAAACAATTAATTTTGGAGAATTAGACATTAAAATTTCACCGGTCGGTTCCCTTAGATGTTCAACAGATATTTTCTTTCAATCTGCTCAAATAACTTTTAATGACTACCCACTTCTAAATACAAGGTGTGTTAATGACTACAGGGTATAATGAATCACAGAACTTATAGATACTACTGGAATGAAGAGTCTATGCCTTTTAATCTTGGCACCTCATTTTCGTCTACTGTGTAGCATTTTTAAACGGTTGTGAAGTCCATAGAGCTCTTGTATGTGCGTGCGCGCGCCTTTTCCGTTTCCTTTGGGCAAACGTCGCCCTCACAATTTAATGAGCGAATAAGGAGCATCGTTATCACCATTCCTATTAAAACGGGAAGGAAATGCGCCTTGTGAACTGAGCGCGATTACAAACGACATTCGTAATTAAAGAAGAAACGTAGATGAGAATGCAAGAGTAATAATGCCGGAAGGAGCTGAAAGCCTTAATGATTTAATGTGCTAATTTGAAGGATTCCTGCAAACGCTTCAAAATCCCGTGCCATTTCATCTAAGACTGCTTTTAGCAACCTCCCCTTTAGGAATTTAATGTAACGCGCGTACACGCATATTAAAAGGATCAGGGAAGATGGCATTTCCAGCGAGGAATTTCAGCATTAATGATAAAATAACCAACTGTTCAAATAGTTTTCTAAGACATCATAGTAGATCTGGACGACCGAGAGCGCATTCTACTTTCAAACAGACAGCGTGAGAGAGATACACTTGCGAGCAGGAAAAGTGGCCCAGGAGATAGTAGGTCCAAGTTAGACTCTTTCAAGGATGTGACACGAAGATTTTGAAAAAAAAAAAAAATCCTCCACCGTAAACTACCCCTTACATGGAAAATTTTTCGAAAATTTTGATTTTCTTGAAAATGGCTAACGATTTTGATTAAAGTACATATGTTTGAGATATTTTTATGACAAATGAAATGTATATCTTGAATTTTCTGGCTATAGCCCCTGTAGTCGTATTTACTCTGGATGACTTTTGCATAACAGCTAAACCGTAAGAAATAAACCAAATCTTACTATAGAAAAATGTAGATCTTGCTAAAATACACAATTTATGTCAGAATAACTTTTTTGTAGAGTGAACCATTTCGGAGATATTCCTTCTTATTTGTGTGAGTTTTGAGAACTTTTACTTCTGTCAAATGGAACATCGTTAATTGTTTATATCTTTACCGTCTCTCGCGGTTTACCAGTTATGCAAATGTAATCTACCGTAAACAGGACTACACAGGCTAAAGCCAGAAAATTGAAAATATACATTTCATTTGCCATAAAAATATCTTAAACATATGGAATTTTAATCAAAACCGTTAGGTCCATTTTCGAAAAAATCAAAATTTTGCATGTAAAGGGTAATTTATGGTGGAGGAATCTTCCTGAAAATCATCGTGTCACATCCTTGGAATATACTAAACTTAAATACCAAACTTTCGTTTTTAAACGACTTTTCGTTTTTGAGTTACGCTGTTCACAGGCGCACAATGATTTTTTTTAGATTCAGGGAGCCTCAAAACATATACCGTATTTTATCGCGTAATTCCCCCCCCCCCCACCTTTTTTTTTTCTCGAAAAATTTGCTTGAAAACACTGGGGAAGGAATTATGCGAGTGGTGCTTCTAGGAAACCATGTAGTATTATGTAAAAGTTATATATGTAGGTATACAGTAATTTGTGAATGAACTGGATACATACCACGGTTTCATTGGGCTTACAATGTATTGTTTCATTGTTTCTTTTCTCTGACTATTCTGCGGTCTCACTTTCGTCACTATCATCACTATCTTCATTTATATCTGGCTCAGATAACACATCTTCATTTTCAGTATTCCACAACATGTCGTCAGAACTATTAATGGCACAAGAAATACCAGTTTTTTTAACTTCTTAACAATATGATGAGTTGTAACAAGCTGACTTAGAAATACGTCTGCAACTTCACATTTCAATTTTACGATACGTTGTGACAATGACAATACGAGTTGTCCGTGACAAGCACCGCTGCGTCGATTGTTGTACATTATCAAGTCATTTGAAGGCCCCTCCAATAAAAACGTACCAGGAGAGGGAATTAAGCGATGTTTAATAGGTAAATAATTTTTAGTGATGAAAAATCATAGGGGAGGGAAATATGCGAGGGGGGGGGGCCTTATGCGATAAAATACTTACTACACGCAGTAGAGAAAGTAAAAATGTTAGTTTTGGAGACATGAAGCCATCGGGATCGTTTTAATTGCCAATCAACTCATAGGGCACCAAAAGGACATTGTTAGAATTTATAGGTTAGGAATGAGATCAGATATGAAAGTATTAATTTCAATACTATTTGTGGGCAACGCTTATGGAACTCATGGCAAAAAGACACGTAACTAAATTTGTGGTTAGCGACTGATCTGCAGTACTGCCATTCCATAAAATAGATTACTACCTATATCCGTGTATTAGATGAAGCGTGCACAATGATCTGCTCGGTTTCCTGCCTCAAACCCAGGCTTAATGCACAATACTGGTCAGTACTAGCGGTACTCCATTGTTGTGAGAGTAAACAATGGTATCTAATTACTTAATTAGTAATTAGTATCAACACCCGAGGACCTCGAGGGTCTATTGCGAGTCCTTGAGGATTACACTAAACCTAATGCTCCAACAGGAACCCATCGTAATGTAATTGGCACCCCTCAAGTTCCTCTCCAACATAAACACAAAGTTGAGGGTAAATATCGAAAGCAGTTTGACTACGAGTCGAGTTTAAAGGATACAATTCAGAGTTAATATACAGGAGTTAATATCATGAAATGGTATTGTAGTACTTCCGTGTGGTCTGTTACTTGTGTAAACAGTTGCATTAAACATGTATAATAGTATAGCCGCAATAGTGATAACTGAGTAGCAATAGTACTGTGACTCCTACCGGGCGGCCCACATCAAAAGAAGACTCGAAGTTAAGCTACCCCACACCATTCATATGCCAACAATCAGTGCGGCATTACAAAGGATTTCCTAGAACCTTCGTGAATTTTCTGGCTGCCGGCAAGTGGAGAAAAAGGAGCATTTTCGAGAAACGTCCTCACCAGTATAAAAGCTGGCCGAACTAAAACTGTTCTCGGTAACCTAAAGATGGTTATCGCATGGATTTTTTGGCAAGCCTAACATCTGTATATATTGTAATATAAATAAGTTAAATATAAGTTTGTGATAATTGTAACGTGAAAAATATTTCATGTACAGGAATGTTCGGGATGGGGAATTTTCTTGAAATTAATAGTGTCGTATGTTGGAACGGGATTTATTAGTAGTTTGTTAAGCTATTTGTGTTACTTCACTTTTACGAGCCGTGCTAAAACATTTTAGCACTGAGTGGGATGTATATCATATGTTTATCTATTTTATTGCCCCTTTTTGCCTTTGTAAAGCTCTGATTGCTCTTCTTAAATAAGATAGTTGTGGCCACAGTTACTCTTGATGACTTTGTATAACTGGTAAGCCGTAAGAGATAGACTGTACAAAACGTGTAGATCTATTGAAACATAACATTTATTTCTAAATGCATTTTTGAGTGAACAATTTCGGAGATATTCTTGTTGTTTATGTGAGTTTTGCAATACTTATACTCTTATCAAGTATAAGGTTGTCATTCACTTTATTATTCTTGGTCATGCAAAGAGAACGACATTTCAAAGCCTTCATATAGTGACCAACTCTAAAACATTTGACTATCGCTCAAAGTCTACTCTACTCCCATGTTCCCCTTGCACCTACAAGGAAATAAGCAATAAGATAATTTGTACAAATGTTTATCTCGACTAACATAAAGAACATAGAGGAATAAGGGTTTATAAGAATAATGCAAAAGTAGAGAAAGTCATGTGAGTGCAACACGTCACATTTTTAATAACAGCTTGTAGAATAATAGAAAGTCATGTGAAGGCAACCAACACATGAGATTGTTAGAATATATTCACTGAGTTTAACACAACATGCATATTAATGAGTTGTTAGTAATCACCCTATTTCGATTTAAATTCCTTGAGGAAACTTCTTTTGATTAGCCCACTCTGTTTTCTAATTGCTAAGTTGACGTTTAAATCCCTAGGATGACTGCAGGAAATGCCCAGGGAAAATATATGCATATTTCAACATCTGAGATGCAATTACTCAGAGAAACACATGTTTTATAGCTTGAGATTCACTACTTCGTCTTTTAAAACCCTGAAGACACACAATTTATTTCGTTATCTGCTGAAAGCCTTTGCATAAACCTTAGGCAGTGAAGTATGAGCGTGCATGGATTCCAAGATGACAGAATCAATTTTGCTGTACAAAGTAATGTGTGTCTGCTCTCTTCCTAAGCTCTTTGTTTACTGAAGAGGATAAATTGCATTCCCAGTAAGAAGTGTGTGTGACTTATCTCGACAAACCTTAACTAACAAACACTACCAGGTAAATTCCCTATGTATTGTTTACTTTTCATTTCGTAGTTTTCTCAAACATGGCAGGATAACTCTGCAAGACTTGGCTTGTTTGGCCAACAAGCACGCTCTTTCCATGTTTTAAAACCCTGTGGCGGTGTTTCCTGTACTTAATTTCATTGACTAAACTCTGGAAGTTCTTAACATCCGTTGGACTTCCAGGAATTTCATTACAGCGATACGGGGAATATTATATTATCTTGATAAAAGTGATTGGGAGACCTTGGTTCCAAATATTCTAACCTTTTTAATGCATGAAAATCAGTCCACAGTTTCCTGTTAAGCTCATTATTTCATGAAACATGACCTTTTATACCAATAGAGTAATCTTACTTCCTCCAGGAACTATTTGAAATAAGTAGGGGTAGTGTTTCTTTCCGCTCAAAAGCTGAGTATAGAAATTTCACCGGAAATATATTTTTTGAAATCCCATTAACCCAAACAGAGTATCCTTTCAGCGTCTCAAAAAGATTCAAAACGAAGACGTTTAAAAAATGATCCCTTCGTCTAAAATTGATATTTACATGGAAAATTTGTTATTTTTGTTCTCAAAAAGGATTTTAACGAGTTAGATTAAAATACCTTATGTTCAAAATATTTACATGATTAACAAAATGTGTATCTTGAATTTTATGCGAATATCATTAGCTCTCTTCATTCGTAACGCATTTTATACCAGGTGAATTAGTTGATCCTATTCTTTCGTATCATTGCAACCCGCACATTAAAGTCTTACTTAAAACATAGTTCCATTTGTGAAGCCGGAATTTGTTTTCTAGTTCTGTTGTGTCAAATACGGTTGATCGTTCTTGGGTCCATTCTGACTGCCAGGACACAAAGTTCCGTGAACACAAATACGCCAAAAGCTTAAGTATGAATATCGTTTAGTAAATTAACAGTCAGCTTGATACTCAAGTGTTTTGTGTAAAATAGGTCAGTAGGGGCCTGTGGTTGAGTGGGCTCGACGTCAGTCTGCCGTGAACTAAACTGATATTTCGTAGGTTCTAATCTTCTTCAAGTAATGTTTTTTCTTTAATCAGTAATCATCACATTGGATACACTAATCAGAAATGAAAAAAGCAATGCATAGTAACTACAGAAAAATGATTTACATTATTAACATGTTACCACATTTATAGTCACATATAAAAACAAAGTGAGCTCAAACGGTACTTGATTAATGATAAAGTGCTAAAACTGCATTTTCATCTGTTTAATGAAATTTATTTTGTAATACCTTATCATAGGTCAAAATAAGTGAAAAGGAGCGTAAAAAACTTCGATTAATTACCGTAGATTCGAAAACATGTCTTCAGAACATTGCTGCGACCGAAATAATAATTCCGCTCGACCATCACAACGCTGTAAGGACTAGTGTTTTAAACCCCAGCGCTAGTTGAGGTTTGCGAGAACTATTGGTGTTCTATCTCCATTAATAAAAATGGCTCAAGCTATTACACTTGCTATACAAATTAGTAAGTGCTAGGTGCTATGATTTATGCTTAGATTGAATTATTAAACCATGTAAAATTTGTTGATGTGACTGTACAACTCCATTATCAATATAGGTGTGTCTTTAATTGGTTATAACCTAGCGCTATTCCTTGAAACAAATCCGCCATTTTGTTTAAATTCATTTTGAAAGTGAATTAATTACGATTGGTGCTCACTGAACAGGAGTTTCGGGAAGGTGTGTTTAGAACGCATATTCTAAAAGAGTTTCTAAATTGTGTAGAAACGTGTTAGAATTATCAGTGTAAGAGTACGATGTTTTTGGAGTGGATTTATGTTTGGAATACTTATGGCCCTTAAATCGCTTATTCACTGAGATGTTAAGCCGCTTCTGTCTATGTCCATATGTGAAGTGTGGAGTGTACGGTCAAGATAGACACAAGGCGCATGTTTTTCTTAGTGGGTTGCATAAATTCGAAACAAATAGGGGCAGGTGATTCACCTGGTAAAATTGGTATACCATAAGCGATGGACAAAAACTTACTGTCCTTTTCTCATAGAGAAAATTAAAGTAAATTATAATTAATGATCTCTGCAGCAAATTTAGGCATTTAATGTTTCTGTAAAGTAATTTTAGAAGAATGAAACACTTTTAATAACCTTTGCAAATAAAATTCAAGACACGCATATTATTTGTTAAATCACCTTCAAATATGAGAGACTTTTAATACAAGTCATAACTTTTCAGAAAATTAAAAATAGCAAGAATGCTTTCCAAAGCAGCGAGTAGATATAAGGAATTCTCTGAACATGTTTCTCTTGCAACTTCAGAAGTTGTCCAACTTAAGTATTAAAATGGTCGAGGTAAATGTTTCAGGCGTTCACTTGTCACTGGAGTTCATGAGATACTTGGTTCTCGTTCCGAAAACCATCTTGTCACAGGCAAACATTAAAGAGATTCTCGAGATTTTCCACACTTATAGCCATGACCAAAGGCGTACCGGGAAGGACCAGGAATGTGCCTAAAATGAAGAAATTGTTTTATTGTTAACACATTTCAATAACAAGAGCAATTTACCTTTCATAGCAGAACTGAATTGATAAACAGCCAAGTTACAGCCCTTCACCACGACGCAGAAGTGACGTACATTCTTTACACTTTCATTGTTCACATTCACATTTCATTGTATTTTAAATAATCGTCGTGGATATTGGAACACCCAGCTCTCTTTTTATTAAATCGCTATAAGGTTCATTGTATTATGTATTTCCCATCACTGTTATTTTAGTTGAATATTCTTGAATACCTCAATGCAAATAGAAAATAAAGAAACAAATGCATAATTTCAAGCATGTTACTTGGGTGATACTCACATTTAAGAAGAGTATAAATTTAAACATGGAATATTTTGGAAACTACTAACCCTATAAGAAATTCTACAATTTTCCAATAGTAAGTTTTTGTCTATCTCTTATACTTTGTAGTTATGGAAAGCTATACAATATTCAATGAAATAAAGGGGACCTTTCGGTCAGTTTACAGAAAATTCATTGTACTGTACGGTTTGTCGGCCATCAGTATGACAATTACATCATACTTTAGTCAAAAGAAATAGTTTGTTCGAGAAAATAAAATATACTGATATTTTTCCACATAATTGAGGTAAGAAGATTTCCTTGCTATACTTTGTGTCGTATCTTTGGAACATGCTGAACTTAAATATCATGTTTACGATTCTTCGTTTTGTAGAAGGGCAATTTATAAAGTAAGGTCCGGTGTTTTATACAGATAAAATCATCATATATAGTCGCAAAACGGTTGTTTTAATTCCTTATATCTTTCTCTGATTTTCTACATGTTCGGCATATTTATTTAAGGACTTGTCATACCGTTCGGCAAGCTTTCACATATGTATTTCACAGTCAGTGAGCCCATCGATTGTTTTAAACATTTTTAACCCAGTCTCTGAACAGCACATTGCAACACTACCAATGCAAATGGCATCGTTTTATGTGCAAGGCATACCGGAAGTCGGTGCGCATGCTCGTTTCAATCCTCACGCGAAATTCGATGGGCTCCTAGGATTCGCACCTTACTTTCCGAATTGTCCTAGTAATTAGTTGGTTCGCGGACATGTGCAAGCAAGCGGATATTTATCTAAAATCAGTTTCTGGTGGTCAAGGAACCTCAAAGCGTGTATTTTGGTGAACTTTCTGTATTGAATTGTTGTTATAAATACCCTAGATAAGTGGTAGGGCAAATAATGATGTAAGAAATGAAAAGCATTTGAAAGTGAGAAGCAAGTGTTTGTACCTACTGTTGCAGTGCTGACTCGCAGTACAACTCGGCCGTGATCAACACGAATGTGATCGTGACCAACACAGGAGAAGTCGTGTGGCTAAGTCACGGCATCTTCAGGAGCTCCTGCGATATCAACGTGGAGTACTTCCCTTTCGATGTCCAGAGCTGCAACATGAAGTGGGCCTCTTGGACCTATGATGGCTACCAGGTTAGTGTACCTTGTTACCTTGTTTACAATCCTAGGCATGAAGTGGGTCTCTTGGACCTATGATGGCTACCAGGTTAGTGTACCTTGTGCCTCTGTTTACAATCCTAGGCATGAAGTGGGCCTCTTGGACCTATGATGGCTACCAGGTTAATGTACCTTGTGCCTTTGTTTACAATCCTAGGCATGAAGTGGGCCTCTTGGACCTATGATGGCTACCAGGTTAGTGTACCTTGCTACCTTGTTTACAATCCTAGGCATGAAGTGGGCCTCTTGGACTTATGATAGCTACCAGGTTAGTGTACCTTGTGCCTTTGTTTACAATCCTAGGCATGAAGTGGGCCTCTTGGACCTATGATGGCTACCAGGTTAGTGTACCTAGTGCCTTTGTTTACAATCCTAGGCATGAAGTGGGTCTCTTGGACCTATGATGGCTACCAGGTTAGTGCACCTTGCGCCTTTGTTTACAATCCTAGGCATGAAGTGGGCCTCTTGGACCTATGATGGCTACCAGGTTAGTGTACCTTGTGCCTTTGTTTACAATCCTAGGCATGAAGTGGGTCTCTTGGACCTATGATGGCTACCAGGTTAGTGTACCTTGCGCCTTTGTTTACAATCCTAGGCATGAAGTGGGTCTCTTGGACCTATGATGGCTACCAGGTTAGTGTACCTTGTGCCTTTGTTTACAATCCTAGGCATGAAGTGGGTCTCTTGGACCTATGATGGCTACCAGGTTAGTGTACCTTGCGCCTTTGTTTACAATCCTAGGCATGAAGTGGGTCTCTTGGACCTATGATGGCTACCAGGTTAGTATACCTAGTGCCTTTGTTTACAATCCTAGGCATGAAGTGGGCCTCTTGGACCTATGATGGCTACCAGGTTAGCGTACCTTGCGCCTTTGTTTACAATCCTAGGCATGAAGTGGGCCTCTTGGACTTATAATGGCTACCAGGTCAGTGTACCTTGCACCTTTGTTTACAATCCTAGGCATGAAGTGGGTCTCTTGGACCTATGATGGCTACCAGGTTAGTGTACCTTGCGCCTTTGTTTACAATCCTAGGCATGAAGTGGGCCTCTTGGACCTATGATGGCTACCAGGTTAGTGTACCTTGCGCCTTTGTTTACAATCCTAGGCATGAAGTGGGCCTCTTGGACCTATGATGGCTACGAGGTTAGTGTACCTAGTGCCTTTGTTTACAATCCTAGGCATGAAGTGGGTCTCTTGGACCTATGATGGCTACCAGGTTAGTGTACCTAGTGCCTTTGTTTACAATCCTAGGCATGAAATGGGTCTCTTGGACCTATGATGGCTACCAGGTTAGTGTACCTAGTGCCTTTGTTTACAATCCTAGGCATGAAGTGGGCCTCTTGGACCTATGATGGCTACCAGGTTAGTGTACCTTGCGCCTTTGTTTACAATCCTAGGCATGAAGTGGGCCTCTTGGACCTATGATGGCTACCAGGTTAGTGTACCTTGCGCCTTTGTTTACAATCCTAGGCATGAAGTGGGCCTCTTGGACCTATGATGGCTACCAGGTTAGTGTACCTTGTGCCTTTGTTTACAATCCTAGGCATGAAGTGGGCCTCTTGGACCTATGATGGCTACCAGGTTAGTGTACCTTGTGCCTTTGTTTACAATCCTAGGCATGAAGTGGGCCTCTTGGACTTATAATGGCTACCAGGTTAGTGCACCTTGCGCCTTTGTTTACAATCCTAGGCATGAAGTGGGCCTCTTGGACTTATAATGGCTACCAGGTTAGTGTACCTTGCGCCTTTGTTTACAATCCTAGGCATGAAGTGGGCCTCTTGGACTTATAATGGCTACCAGGTTAGTGCACCTTGCGCCTTTGTTTACAATCCTAGGCATGAAGTGGGCCTCTTGGACTTATAATGGCTACCAGGTTAGTGTACCTTGCGCCTTTGTTTACAATCCTAGGCATGAAGTAGGCCTCTTGGACCTATGATGGCTACCAGGTTAGTGTACCTAGTGCCTTTGTTTACAATCCTAGGCATGAAGTGGGCCTCTTGGACCTATGATGGCTACCAGGTTAGTGTACCTAGTGCCTCTGTTTACAATCCTAGGCATGAAGTGGGCCTCTTGGACCTATGATGGCTACCAGGTTAGTGTACCTATTGCCTTTGTTTACAATCCTAGGCATGAAGTGGGCCTCTTGGACCTATGATGGCTACCAGGTTAGTGTACCTTGTGCCTATGTTTACAATCCTAGGCATGAAGTGGGCCTCTTGGACTTATAATGGCTATCAGGTTAGTGCACCTTGCGCCTTTGTTTACAATCCTAGGCATGAAGTGGGCCTCTTGGACCTATGATGGCTACCAGGTTAGTGTACCTTGTGCCTTTGTTTACAATCCTAGGCATGAAGTGGGCCTCTTGGACTTATAATGGCTACCAGGTCAGTGTACCTTGTGCCTTTGTTTACAATCCTAGACTTAGTGTGCCATGACGTCATTGTTTTGAGTCGAGGGTCAGCTCTAAGGGGAAGGGCATAAGCTAGTACCCTGTGTTCCCTACTGCTTCAAGCTGCATTTTACCAACCTTCTCAGCCGGCGCGTACATAACAGGGAGGGGATGTGTGGAGAAGCGTTGTACCTTTGTTTGACCAAGCAGTGGCGTATGTTAGGAAACCCAGGACTAAATTTTTAGGTGAAAATTACAATTTTAGTTCTTAATTATATCATATAAATATTCTATACACATCTCTGAATCATTTGGCCAACATTTTCTAAACCCGTATTTTTGAAGATCCAGTGTCATGTTTAAATCACCCGTACGCTTCCCACACTGGGATGCGCCAAACGGGCCTTTTTCCCCCTCAGTTTTGCATTTTGTGTGAAATGTGTTCCTTACATTTCAATTTTGTTCTGATGTGTATGTAAATTTGCATACATAATCTCAAATGTATTATCTAAAGATTCAAATATGCATTTGATGATTGCTTTATTCATTGGTTAATAAAAATAATTTATGCTGAAAAGAGAAGTAATTTTAACACCGACTTCATGAAAACAAATGTATTTCCCTACCAGTAATAACATAAATGAAATACTTTATTTTAAGTGTCAGAAAATACCGCTAGTTTACTTCTCTGAAACATCTGAAGACAGCTTTTAAAAAGTGCATTTTTCCGCTAATTAAAAGTAGTTAATTTTATTATCTGAGAAACTGAGCTAGAACATTGACCTTTTGCACAAACATTTGTTTATTTATTCATAATACGTGTGCCAATTTTCTAGTAAATTAATTTAAAACTTAAAAAGGTAAAAAAAATTCAGGCCTAGTGTCCCTTAACTGTAGCTGAAGCGATACATGATGCAAACATTTTGAAGGAACAATTGTGGGTATGCGGGAAGTCAATTTGCCATTTTAAGATATTGCTCGAAGTTATATATTCATATGTGAATAATCGTTCCTGACACTAGGATCTCTCTCTCTCTCTGCTTTCCGGATTGCAGAAAAAAGCGCCATTGAGAAATGATTGTTGTCATGAAAATCTATGCGTCACCCTGTGACGTATATAATATGTCCATATCCATTTGGCCGCGAGCCCACAACCTTATGCCGTGTCTTGGTGCGCGGAATCTTAATGACTCACATTTGTCATAAAATGTATGTAAAATAACGTGCCCAATAATGTGACATAAAAAAGCTCAAAATAAAATAAACAATCGAAAACATTTATCTTTTTTGATTAATTGTACGAACGTCCATTCATTCCGTTCAGATAATATCTTTGTATATATTCGCAGTAAGGCTCCTAACACTTCCTGTTGACAAATTCATGTTTTATTACGATAGCGATGATAAGAAGTATCCCATTTACAGTTTTTAAGGATCTTCAATATCGACGAAATAATCACAGTGTAAAAGAGGTTTGGTACGAAACCAAGTGTTTCTATATAGCGTTTCACTCTTAGAAGACAGTATGGAGTTAAATGGGACATCTCTGTCTCTATCTAGCGCATACAAGTTGCCATTAGCCGCGTCCTTTTCTACCCTCGCTCTGTTGCCACATTCCTAATAGCATGGTATAAATATTCATTTGTTATAAATTTCAGGTTTGAACACATTATCCTACGCATAATTTTTTTCTCTATCAGGTTATATCCTTTTCAGTCATTATACATTTCTATAGGTCCAAATTTCTTCAGAAAAGGTTTTTTTTCAATAGAAGTCCGATATTTGCTGTTTCTACACTCATCACGCACTAACTAACAAACTAACTGCTAGAATGCATCTATATTTTTTTCTTACGTAGAGTAAACCATAGTGCTACTACCTGCCTACTTTGAATTCTCTATGTTTACCCAGTTAAGGGTTATAATTTTTTAAATTAAATGTTTTCGGAAAATTTTATATCTGTGCACTGCAAAAGTTACGCAGTGTGAAACTTTTTTGTTATTGAGTTTACATCAGGGAACCAGCGAGAACAAATGTTGAGGAAGGTTGGAGAAAGTTTTTAAAATAAACCAAAAGGCAGTAACCTCTTTCTTTTATCCAGTAAGGCAAACAAAAGGTATTCATCTATTCAGCGCCAGGCCTGACACAGAAGATAGTATAAGGAGCAGCACTAACATTAGTTCGAAAGAAGCCGTGTGTGTAACTGTGAGCTGTTATTGCGTTATTTGTTTAATATTTTTGTAAATATTTGTAGTTATGGAGGGGGAAGCTAGGAAGAGACGATATGTTGGTAAATTAAGAAGTAAGGAACGCCAAGTAATTATGAATGTGTTAGATTATTTTTGAAGCAAAATGCTTGGCAGTAAAGGCAGTAAAAGAAACAGCTAAGGCTATCGGGTGTTCAGAAGCAGTAGTGTGTATGATTAAAAAGGAACTAATGGAAGGACCTCTAAGAACGCTATCGAAAAAGAAAGCAAAAGGGGCGGGACTACACAAAACGCTAGGTTAACGCAATATGATTGAATAGTGCAAGGTGGAGTGCGGCGAATTGTTCATTCTTTACAGTTTGCAAATATTCAACCCACGCTGAATATAATTTTGTCACAGTTCAACAGTGATGAGACCCTACCAAATTTCTCAAGGGCCAACCTGATTTGGGGTTCGAATATGAAAGAAAGGGTAACAAGTGCATATTAATAGAAAGAGACGATATCGATATCATCAGATGGCGACATAAATATCTAAAAGACGTAAAAGATTTAGGGACCAGGGGAAATCAATTGTTTATACAGATGAGTCATTTGTAAATTTAGGTCATACAGTAACAAAGGCGTGGAGGGATACCAAAGTGTCCGTCTCGTCAAGCAGCAATTGAAGGACTAAGTACAGGACTCAGGCCACCTCGAGTCGCTCGCGGAGAGAGATTCGCAACTAGTACATGTTGCAACACTGCGCTCCATTTAACGTGTACTGTCTTTTAAGGGTGAGACGCGCTTTAGGATGTGAAAGATTGTCACATTCAGGTTGAACGCCGTGTTTGTTAGGCAACTTCTCTGACACACAAGTCATGCACCTTTGCGGAAGTGTAAGGCGTGTTGGATTCCCGGCTTAGGGGCTAGACAAGTGACGTCATACGTCAAAACTGACTTTGAAATTAATACCTAGTATCAGATTAAGTGGGCACCAGGGTCGCAGTCGCGCGCCGCTTTATTCGCGATACTTTTTCGCCACATGGATCGTGTTATGCAACAAAGTAAGAAGCATGAACGAATAAGCCCAACTGGAACCATTATTATTTCACAAATTACAATATAGAATGTCCCTTACATTGCTTACCTTTCCAAAGGTGATGTTGGAAATGCTCTCCTTCCGTTAATGTAATCTTTATTTTTGTAGCAGTTAAAGGGATAACTTGTTACTGTCTTCGCTACTTTTGTAACAGGTAACTATTTGCTTTGTATCCATCATTTTTCTGACTCTTATTGGAGAATAAGTTGTTTTGTAATAGTTACTTTGGTAACTCTTATTTGGTAACTAGCTTCTTTCTATTCGTTTATTCTTTGTAACCCGTTAATTTGTAACTAATTACTGCCTTTCTTCATTACTTCAGAAACTGTTACTTTAAGGGAAACGTTACGTTATTTTGTGCCCATCCGTATTCATACAGTTCTGCACGGAAACTGGATCTTCATTATAAATAGTAGCAGAGGTTCGTGAGCAGGGGATGTGTAAATGAAGCAGACATTGTTGCCAAGGGGGGATGTGGGATGAATACTCTGAATAGATGTGGTCCTCCAGATTGACCTGGAAAACACCAACCTCCCCCCATTGGAAAACCAAACGCTTTCATTACGGATTGGCTGCAGTAATCATGAAATAAATGATTGATTTGTGCGATTTCTACCTTCGGATTAATTAGTGGTTGAGTTCAGAGACATACCTTAACAAAGTTAAACTTTACTGGTACAGTGATTCAATTATGTATGCTTCTCTAAGCTAAAAACATCTGATTTCCGCATTTAAATTACTTTATCCACCCACACTAATTGAGCGTATACTTCCATTTCTTGTTAGTAAAGACAAACTTCCATTTCATTGTATGTAGATATAAGAAACATATAGTGGCTAAAACGATAGCCAGATTTTTAAAGAGCTTATCACTAATTGAATTCTTGCTGTTTGCATTACCACGAGAAAAGCAACAACACCAAACTAACGTTGAAAAAAAGTATTTGAAAATTACGACCAAAACAAAGAATATTTCGGAAATGGTTAACGTCAAAGTAATGTTATGTGTGCTTTAATGACATCTATAATTTTGTCTGTACTCGATTTTGTCTATTTTATACGGTTTACTAGTTATATAAAATTCATTAAAAAGAAGACCACTTCACAGTCTAATCAAGTTGTGCATTTTATTTGTCATATAAGTATCTAAAATGTGCAATATTTTAATCAAAATTGTCAGTCGTTTCTGAGAAAATCAAAATTAGGAAAAATGTTTACCATATAAGAGTAGTTGGGATTGGTGGTATTTTCTTAAAATTCTTGAGTCTCGTCTTTCAAAGGTACCGTTCTTCTTCCTATATTTGCCCTCTCCACATGGAGGACTTACACCCCAGGGAGTTACTATTAATCTGAATCAGAGAGAACATACAGAATGGGTGATCAGTCCAAAGCCTTCTAAGAGTGAAGAAGATATCGAATTACGGCAACATTGATGAAAGGAAATGACACCGGCCGTGAAAGCCTAAGTTTATACATCATGCGCTATAATTATTACAACCTTGAAATAGCTAATTCTAGTTTCCCATGCTAGATGGCAGTAAATAATATTAAATGGTTAAGTAAACGAAGCACATTCACATGGTTTTGGTTGCTTTACAAACAACGCATTTCTACTAAATATAAATATTTTATATCTGAATTTTAATAACAATAAATATTTTTAATAAATCAGTTCATTTTATACGTGAAGTAGTCCTAGGAAATGCTAGTCTTGATGTGATATCACTATGTTGGATTAGGAAGTTAGGTTTACTAAAGAAGTTCCTACTACGTACGGAAGCAGCTTACTACGGGAGTAATTTGTTCCGGAAGTTACTCCGGAGAGCTCTACTACAATTTGTCGAAAGGAAGTACCCAGTTAGTGTCAGGACGTGTTGGCATGCATCTGTCTCAATGTTTTGGTTTATAACAGACATTTCATTGCGTGTTAGATGCTTAATTGTGGTTGTGTTCAGTGGTGTTAGTACCACATTCAGGGTTAGGTTTGTTCTAATTTTTACTTTCTTTGCTACGTATACTAAAGCAGAGCAGATATTATACTCCACCAAAAAATTATATGTCGAGATTTCACCGGAAATATATGTTTTGTGCCCCCCCCCTGAATCAAAGAAAACTTTTTAGAAAAAGGTCGTTGTTTCTCTGTGTGTCTGTCTGTCTGTCTGTCTGTTAGTCTGTGGACAGCATAACTAAACACGAAAAGTCGGTTAAAAACCAAATTTATTATTTAAGATTGTCTTTCAAGGATGCGACACGAAGATTTTGAAGAAAATAACCCCACCCTAAACTACCCTTTATATGGAAAATTTTTCGAAAATTTTGATTTTGTCCAACATGGCTCTAACGATTTTGATTCAAATGCCACATGTTTAAGATATTTTTATGACAAATGAAATGTATATTTTGAATTTTCTGGCTATAGTCTATGTAGTATTCTTTACTCTGGATGACTTTTGACTTACTCGTAAACCGTAAGAGATAGACAAAATCTTGCTATACAAGAAATTTATATCTCGCTAAAAGAGAGTTTATGTCCCAATAACATTTTTTGTAGATTGAACCATTTCGGAGATATTCCTTGTTATTTGTGTCATTTTCGGAAAACTTAAACTTTCGTCTAATGCAACATCGTTGTACATTTTATTATATGTTAACCGTGTAAAGAAAACGGAATCTCAAAGCTTTAAAAGATTTGATTATCACTCAAAGTCTACTGTATTCTAATATAGGAAATAAGCTATAAGGTAATTTCTGCAAATGTTTATCTTAACTAACACGAAGAACGTGTAGGAGTAAGAGTTTGTAAGAATGGTTAGTACAGGAGTAGAGAAAGTCATGTGAGTGCAATACATCAGATTTTCTTCCTAAAGTATTATACACATGATAAGCAGTGCTGCTTTCATGCATAACTTCACATTTTATAGTTATACCAACATCCTCATCCTAAATTACATTTACTTCATACCAAGTATGTGTGTTTTATATTTTATTTTCGCATTTTTGTTGAAGCGATCGTGGATAACATTATGTGCGATAGAAAAAGGAAGAAAAACGTCAGCGAAAGAGTTAGATTTTGTTCACATAAGTAATGAAAATCTATGTAATAACATAAAAAACAGCAGTCAAAGACGTTGAATATATGGAAAGTTTTGACGAAGGAGTTTTATGCTTCGAGCGACAGGAAACGCGAAGAGCAACTAAAAATTCTGTGGAAAGACCTGGAACAGAAGGCTTAAAAGCAGAAAGCAACGAAAACGCGGGGAAACGAATACTGGCTGTAGCTGATGTTCCAAACATAAACATTGAAATAATGAACTCCAAGAAATAGAATCAACAACAGCAACTTTCTTTGAAGTTGTAAAACAGCTATAACACCGAAACACGTGGTCTCATAACGAATCAATCTCTGTGCAGCACAGACTTCGCGTCAACTGATTAGCCGATATACGAGAGGAAACAGAACCAATCAGAAACAGAGCAATGCAGACAAGAAATTTCCCGTGATACAACTGCGCAACGAAACAGGTCGCGTCGAAAGCGTGCACGGCGGTACCCATCAAATTTACTTGTGCAGTGATTCATTAAAACACTTTAGCGGGTATAAAGAGGAGCGAATTCACCGCAGCTCAAGGAGAAGTATAGCACTGTGTGCTATGCAGCGAGCGTCCTCGAGCTGAAGTGAGCGAGAGAAGAGGAGTCCTGTGTTCGACACTCTAGCAAGAGATCGGAAGAGAGATGGGCTGCTTCGACGTGATTCAATTTTCTGTGAACAAACTGTTAATTATACTTCAGACTAATTGACTTCTTTTACAACTTTAAATGACTGAAAAATCATAAGCTTATTAAAGGAAACATTTTAGAGTTCAATTCAATTGGTGTCATACAATTTGATGTGTAAGGCACTTTCAAAATATTCTGTGTTGTATGTTTACACATCTTTCCATCATAAAAATTTATCACGTTACTACGACTAAACGTTTGAACACTATTTCTGAATGATTTATTAACTGTCTATTACTTATTTAGATACAAATCTTGGATAAAACTGTATCATCAATAACTTGCAAAGGATCGAAGAATAACTTTTATATAAATGCTATCATATTCGAGGAATATGCGTGAATTTTGGTGGGTAAAGAGACAAAATCTGGCAATGTGCCTATCATTAGGAGTGCGTTTAAATATTTGTGTGTGTGTGTGTGTGAGAGAGAGAGAGAGAGAGAGAGAGAGAGAGAGAGAGGGAGAGGGAGAGGGGGGGCAGACTAACCAACTAACTGAAAAAAGTTGTATTTCATTCCAACATCTTTCAAATGTGGAACAGGACGATTTACACATCCCCCTCAATTCTAACTACGTGCTGACGGGAAAAGTGTCATTTTTATTTCCCCAAAATCGGCTCTAATAATTTTAATTAAAATTTGAAATATTGACACGGAGAGTGAAATGTATGTATTGAATTTGTTACGAATAACCTATAAAGTTCACCTAATTCTTGTTAAATTTTTGACACATTCGTATAACTGAAAAACATAAGATATGCAAAAAGTTTTAGTTTTTTTCCCCCCTTTGTATATATCCTTTTAACTTCTTTCTACATATGGCTTTCTCAGTTGGTCTGATTGTGTTATTCTCGTTGAACTGTAGGGTTTCTTGACGTTTATTTGTATCATTTAACACTAAACACACCCATGTGCACTATCTCCAGACTCTGTGGGGAGTAGAGAATTATTATGGTTAAAGAAAAACTCCCAACTCCAGCCGGGAATCGAACCCGGGATCTATGGGTTGAGAAGCCAGAACGCCACTCGATGCAGAGTTAATCCTTTTAGCACAATAGAATTTTACCATACAAAATTTGTGTTATATATTATAGTTTTAGCCCTTTACGAAATATTTGTTTTCGTTGACTTGAATTTTTCAATATTTAAGGCGAATATGCAATATCAGGAGCAGCATATAAAATCCTGATGTTTAAACATTTCGCTATTCCAACCCAACTAAATGTGCATTGAAACCATTTCGAAAAGCAATGGTCAACTGCGATAACACTTGCTACATGGCTCCAAATGTGCGTGAACACGTCGATAGCAGCACATGCCGGACCTATAACTGAGAAGTCATACCTAAAGGCAATTATTGTTTAACTGCTTTGCTTGAATATTAGATAACAGAAATATGAATATGTAATCCAGTGAGCTTTAGGATACCTTATTAAACGACGTTCGTTACTGCGTTAACATTTTATATGTGTTATAACTCGTATACTCATATTTCTTTATTGTAGCTTTTTTTTCTATTACGATCGTCTGTTCGCGCTATCTGGTTGTTTGTGAGTAAACATAAAAACAAGTGTTTCGAATATTTTCGTAATGGGCATAAAAATAAACGAATGAAGGAACTTATGTTACTGCAACACCAGATACAAGTATTTTTCATTATTTATGCAGACTTCGGTAATATTAAGTCATAAAAAATACAGGCGTTGAGTTGGAAAACGCATAACCCTAAGATATCACGGGCATACGTTTATTGAAGAGATGCTATGAATTTCGACACTCGATGACAATAACATGGCCAGTACAAGTAAAGTTGAGTAGCCGTGTTTCTGTCTGATTCTTCTATGGAACTAGCTAACTCCAAATCCTCAAGTACCTTGTCATATCACAACCTAATATTCAGTCTTCGATTAAAGATTTCCCATACGTCGTAACACTGTAAACAGTTAAAGAAAAATCTGATGTGTTGCACTCACATGACTTTCTCTACTCTTGTACTAATCATTCTTACAAACTCTTATTCCTATATCTTCGTGTTAGTTGAGACAAACATTTACAGAGATTATCTTATTGTTTATTTCCTTGTAGGTGCAAGGAAAATATTAGAATACAGCAGGCTTTGAGCGATATTCAAATATTTTAAAGCTTTCAAATTTCGTTTTCGTTGCACGGTTAACATATAATTCATTTAATAACTATGTTCCTTTTGACGAAAGTATTCCAAAACTCTCACAAATAACAATGAATATCTCCGAAATGGTTCACTCTACAAAAAATGTGTTTGGTCGTAAATTGTATATTTTAGCCAGATCTACATTTTTTTACAGTAAGATTTGGTCTATATCTTACGGTTTACGAGTTGTGCAAAAGTCATCCAGAGTAAAGAGGACACGGGCTATAAGTAAAAAGTTAAAAATACACATTTCATTTTCCATTAAAATATCTTAAATATACAGCATCATTAAAATATCTTAAATATACAGCATTCTAACCAACATCATTAGACAGTTTTGAGAAAATACATTTTCGAAACAATTTCCATGTAATGGGAAGTAGAATTTATCTTCAAAATTTTTGTGTCGCATCCTTGAAAAATATTACACCTAAATACTAACTTTGATTTCTAACCGACTTTTATTTTTGAGTTATGCTGTCCACAGACTGACACACACACACGAGCGCGCGCGGACCTTTCTCCAAAATGCTTTTTTGGATTCATGGGTTGAGGGGGCCTCAAAAGATGTACTTTCGGTGAAATCTCGACGTCGAATTTTTGGGTGGAGTACAATACTTCTACTTACTCTATGCAGTAGAAAAAGTAGCCTATGTAGTCAAGTTTACTCTGGATCACTTCTGCATAACCGGTAAACCGTAAGAGATAGACCAAATCTTACTATACAAAAAGTGTAGAGGTTGCTAAAACACACAGTTAGTCTTTTTTCCCCTTGTTATTTGTGTGAGTTTTGGAAAACTTTCGTGAAATAAAACATCGTTATTCATTTTTATATGTTAGCCGTGCAAAGAACGTTATTTGAAAACTTTAAAAGATTTGACTGTCACTCAAAGTCTACTGTGTTATATTCCCCTTGTACCTACTAGGAAGTAGGCAATGAAATAATTTGTGCGAATTTTTATCTCAACTAACACGAAGAAGAATATAGGAATACAATTGTAACAATGGTTAGTACGAGAGTAGAGAAAGTCATGTGAGTGCAGCACATCAGATATTTTCCTTTCCTTTTTGTGGAGCGTGCGATTTACTACGTATTCCTTCTGTATGTTGGAATTTGCCCATACTTATATTTTCATCAAATACGTAGTCATTCGATTTTTTATATCCTGGACATGAAAGGAGAAGCGAATGTTAAAAATATCACGTAGTGACCAACTCTTAAAACAAGTGTTATCCCTGAAGCGAGCTGTGTACCACTAGGTAGACCACTTCTACCGACGTCTACTGGGTTAATATGAAGTAGATAGGAGAGGGATGTTTTAAGAACAGTGTGTACAAGCATAGTAGGGAAAATAATGTGAGTACATAACAGTTTGCTATTCCTGGCCATGCAAACCCATCACATAGCGACAAGCTCTAAAAGAGTCGGTTGTCGCTTAAGCAAATTTTCCCTTATACCCCTTGTACTGATATGCTCCAGTTCAACTGTTACTTAATTCCCTAGTTCAACTTTCAGTGACACTTTACTTACCTCGGTCACGTCAATCGTGTGAACCAGCAAGGAAGATATTGGAGATGAAACTCTGGGATAAAATACGAAATGAAGAGCCGAGAAGAAAGAGTGGAATGGAGGATGCCGCTAATAGAGCAAGAATTCTTAAATGGCGATGGGGAGGACCGTGGCCAGGATGTCTCAAAACAGATGGGCCTATGCTACAAGGACCTAGGATCCAAGCTTTGGAAAACGAGACAGAGATGGTCCCAAGAATTTAGTGAAGTGCTTGGAGATCATTGGACGAGGACAAGGACAGAATGAGGTGGAAACAAACTGTGTTAAATTTAAACTAATCTCTAGTTTTTAAGCAAGTTTTAAAAAAATTTAGAATTTAGTGAAGTTTAAGATTTGAATTGTAAACAAAACTATCGAACATTTTAAGTACTCTCTAGATGTAAGCAAATAGAATTTAACCTAGAGGAAAATGAACTTAGAGGAACTAGCTCAGCCTGACAGTACCACTGAGCTTCCCTACCTTGGTAGGAAGACCTTGCCCCTAAGGATATTACTAGCTATCTTTATATGCATCCATAAGAATGGCAAAATTTTATGGTCCATTTTACGTATAGACCGTTTCCTTGCAGAATAAATAAAATTGTTGATTCTTTCAGTCATGTGCGGAAGTTACTCGCTCTGAAATTCCCTTATGTTTGCAAGAGTTGAGAGTTATGGAATGCTTAGTTGCCTTCTTGGTTTTACATTGTTGCATACGTTTAAATCCTGTTATCTAATATTTTGATTCAACATTTTTTGTGCCTTCTCTACGAAACTCGGCAAAAGGGAGGAGTGTGCCGCGAGGCTTACACCCCCTGCTCAAGGGTGGCAGAAAGCCAAAAAAGGGGGACGAGAATTGATGGCTTAAACGTCACATTCTCGAGGGAGAATAAAAGTAACAATACGATAAATGAGATGATGTGGAATGTTTCAGCTGGACCTGGTAAAGCAGACAGAAGCTGGGGACGTCAGCAACTACCAGGCGAATGGAGAGTTTGACCTGGTGAGCTTCGACGCGATACGACACGTGGAGTTCTACTCCTGCTGTCCGGAACCTTACCCGGACATCACCTACGTCATAAGGCTGAGACGCCGACCCATGTTCTACGTGTTCAATCTCATACTGCCCTGCATCCTCATCAACGGCATCGGTAAGCTCGCTCGCTTTCATCTGCTACTGTGTGTGGGGTGTCTTATGGTAGGGAAATGGGGATTTACTCGAGCTCGAGCTCGAGGTCGTGGGGACCTCTTGAATTTGAAGTTTAGAGGAATGGTGGGAGAGCGTCCATAGACTTTCAAAAATCTTAAAGAAACAAAGAAAGAAAAGAATTGCTATTCTGAAATACTCGTGCGTCAGATTATTATAGACGCTGTTCAGCTTGATGCCCTAGTCATGCTCACCCATAATCTAACAGTTATCTGGACGGTTGGAAAAAGTTTTTCACTATTTTATTAAATTACTAAATGTGACAAATACAATACATAGAAAACAGCATATAAATAAAAAATAGTATAGTACTCACGTTAGGGAAGAAAGTAATATATCCCGACCCCCGTAGTATTGTCAGCCGATCCGAGGCGCGGAGTGGGGTATGCATGCTTCACTGCAGCTGTAGGATTTGAACTTTATTCGAGTTCTACTTCGGCTTGTAGAAATCCACAGATTATATTTTTCCCGTTATCCATGAATTATTTCCTTCAAAGTAAAACAAAATTTTACCGCGCTCGAGAATGTCGAGGTGACGTTTCTTGTCTGCAAGTCTGTGACCCTCCCACTCCCTTACGCCACCCTCAAGTCGTAGGTTAATGAAATACACACTTTTCGGTATGTAATTAACCCACCCCACATTATTCTGATTGACTCAGGGGTATCCGTCTAGGGGTTATGTGAATGGCAATCACAAGGTACCCAAGCTGAGCAGAACATTACTTCCACTTACTGGTGTTTTGCTCCTCACTGTAACTTTTCTATTTGACCTTACCTTGGTCATCTCTTGTTCTCTTCCGACCCCGATGCTATTAGGGTTCCCGAGGGCTAGGGAGTCTTTATTTTTCCAACCTCTCCATTTATCTATAAAATCTTAACCCCTAACATGCTGACCTGCCATGGCATGTAATACGTCCTCTGATTAGTGATCAGAGGATATGGTTGGTGAATTTATTTTGATAATTCTCCCGGTCAGGTCGGTGAGACCCGTAAACCAAGGACAGGTGTGGTCCTCCAGACATTCTGGGGGTTGTGAGAGAGCGATGTGACCGCCAAAACATAAAAATATGGTGCTCTCTAAAAAGCGGTTACTATTACTACTATTGCTCTCTTCAATATCATCAGTGAAAAATATTGGAGAGCAAGAGGATTAATGACTTCATTGTCAGAAATCCAGCATTAGCTAACAACAACATTAGTCTGATGCGTTCTGATGTTTAACTATCATTTTTTATTCTGATCGGCTGCACTAGACGCGCGACCCGACATAGAGGGCTTATGTATGATGGAGGTACTCAACAGGGTGTAAAGTATCCCCTCTTATGTTAATCTGCCACGCTAGAGTAGATACCAATGTACCCTTTTGGGCTACCCTACTATTAATCTCGAACAGCTGCCACTCTGTTACTGACCACTCTCATTCTCAGAAAAAAAAATGTAAGTCTCCCAAAGTTCCCATGTTTATTTAGTTTTAAAAAGATCGTATGTTTTGTTGCAATTGTAACAGTTAACGTTAACTATGTTATTATTGCTGTGTATCGCAAACAATCGTGCTTGGGAGACACCTCTAAAATTTATGAAACAGGCTGGCAACTCGCAAAGTCAACTACAAGTGTGTAAAAGTTAATCTGTATTGCTTTTCAACTAAATATTTTACAATCATTAGATCACTGATGCACTATATTTTAGTTTTTTTTCATAGTTTCGATAGTAATTACGGGACATCACACAAGTTTTCGAAATCATTGTAATGTTTTGGGAGATAACGATTCTGATTGGCTTACACTCGCACAGTAAACACGGAAGAATACGGCATGATGTTTGTTTACGCTCACGAGACGCATCGCTGCGGTGTTTGTTCAAACACATCCTTCAAACCATGCGTCATGTGCATGCCGGGTTGCGTTACGTCATTATTTGTGCAATCGCGATTACCAATTTGCCGATTTCTGTTCTAATTGATGTCTGAATTCCTTGCATCCATGTGGCCGATGCTACCCTCTTTTATTCCTTTCTGATGGATCCCATTCCACTATCCGTCGTGGAAAGATCTCTTAACTCCTCCATGTCCATACCGTCCCCGTCAGAGCACTTCAGCTGCCGTGGTGCGAGCGCTGTACATTGAACGAAATATTGCAGGCCAGGAAACTAGAATAACATACTTGTCCAATTATTTAATTTTCTATCATTATTACTTTCTCCACTACGTACTTATAGTAGGCAGAGGAAGTATTATTATGATCTACCCACAAATTTGATACCGAGAATTCACGGAAAATACACGTTTTGAGATTCCCTAAATAAAAACAAGCATTTTTACTTTCTCTACTATGTAAAGTAAGAAGTAGTATTGTATTCGACCCAAAATTTCGATGTCGAGTTATCACCGGAAATATATTTTGAGGCCCCTTGCATACAAAACAAAAAATCATTGTTAGAAAAAGGTCCGCGCGCGTCTGTAAATAGCATGATTCAAAAACGAAATGTCGATTAAACACCTTAATATCTTCCAGGGATTGGACACGAAGATTTCAAAGAAACTTTCTCCAACCTAAACTACCCTTTATATAGAAATTTTTATTTTCTCATGTTCTCATATTCTCTCTCATTTATTTTGATTAAATGTCGTATGTTTAAGATCTTTTATGACAAATGAAATGTATATTTCGAATTTTCTGCCTAGCCCATATAGTCCTATTTACTCTTGATGACTTTTGCATAATTGGTAAACCGTAAGAGAGAAAAAAATCTTACAGTACCAAAAATATAGATCTCCTTAAAATACACTATTTATGTCCAATTTTTTTTTTTTTTTTTTTTTTTTTTTTTTTTTTTTTTTTTTTTTTAGTGGGGGGGTTGAACCATTTCGAAAATATTGCTTGTAATTTGTGAGAGTCTTGCAATACTTACACTTTTCTCAAGTGGAAGGTCGTTATTTACTTTTTATCTCCTAGCTGTGCAAAGAGAACACGGTTTCAAAGCTTTAAAATATTTGACTATCGCTCAAAGCCTACTGTATTCCCATATTCCCTCTGCATCTGCAAGAAAATCAGCAATCAGATCATTTCTGCAAATGTTCATCTCGATTAGCATAAAGAAGATAGAAGAATAAGAGCATGTAAGAACAGTTAGTGCAAGAGTAGAGAAAGTTATGTGAGTGTAACACATCAGATTTTTTTTCTCGTCATACAAAGCAAACAGAATTTCAAAGTCATCATACAGCGACTAGCCCTGAACAGACTTGACTATCCCTTAAGCTTACTGTATGTCCTTATTCCCATTTTACCTACAAATGTAACAAAAGGATTTCTGCAACTGTTGATTTCAATTAGAGCAGTTGGTAGCGCGCTTGCCTCTGACGTAGGACCCGGGTTCGATGCCCGGTACCAGCATGGGGATTTTCCTTCGCTGGGAGGTTTTGGGACGGGGTGCACTCAGCCTCGTTAGGTCCCAGGGGACCAATTGAGGAGCTACTTGAAGAAGTAGCGGCCACAGGTCGCGAAGGCAGTATAACTGGCCGGGAGGCCTCGGGGCGCTGTCCACGTCCCACCCTCGAGTACTGCACCCCACTAATGACGCCTGTAGTGGGCAGAAGGGGGACGCAGTGGTTCGGCAGCAAGCCTTGGCCCTTCAAGGGCTGTTGCGCTAGAGGTTTAGTTTTCTTTTTTTTTAAGTTTATCTCAATTAACTTGAAGTGGAAAGAATCTTTGTTTCAGAAACTCATGTGAGTGTAACATAATTTTTTTCTCGTGACCATGGGAAATTTCAAGGCAACCACATAGCGACCAGCTCTTAAATTAGGCTACTATTTAACCCTACTCTATTCCCCACGTTATTATTTTTATAATTTTCTTATAAATTCTTAATTTTGACTTTGATATTTATGTTCTCTTAATTGTATCATTGTATAGAAAGTACGCTTTACTTCCTTTAGAACTCACTGTTATATATTTTATTTTTATTATTATTAATCATTATTAATTCTTAATTAATAATAATCATTTTCTAAATTTTCCAAATTTGTCGTAATTAAATGGTTGCGGATAAACTTTATGAACACGCTGTACATGTGTATATATATATATATATTGTATAAGCCTGGAGCATAAAAACGAAGGCCCATGATAAATGCAGATGGCGCTGTTAACATGGAACATGTGCAAGTGTGAACAGATACCGCAATGCTCCATATGGATGGATGTTCTTGCTTTTCAGCAAATCCCTTTGATTGTTGGGTACAAGTCTGCACAGGTGTTTGTTTGTATAGAGCAGGGTACATTCAGTACATGGCAGCGAGTTGTGCATCTATATGCGATACAATACGAGCTACATTACCATTTATTGAACAACTGGCTGAGCAGCCGAACTTCGTACCGCCTAACAGTCGATGAATGTCGTGTTACAGATTAGCTCAACTTATTTTTTGATTTTATGAAAGTAATACAATGAATACAAAATAAATATTTAGTTCAGTACTTTTAAGATAACACAAAAATAAATAATAAAGTACAAAAATTAAGCACACAATTGCGTGCCAGCAAGACATGATTGAATTGAACTATGAACATATTGTGCAGCATGGGATTCACTCGGTTTAATTCTCTTCATTGAAGCACCTTGTGATATACGACATTTTTTGTTTTTTGTCAGGCACAAGAACAAATGAAGCGGATAATTTGCCGACTTACATGTTGCCAAATCCTTATCTCCGAATTTGTATCTGAAGCAGAAGCTAATGGATTTCTTGTTGACTTGATTTCACTGAAGCGTCTAATTGCCTTGGCTACACTGACTTACACTAATATCTTCTCAAAAGATAACTTTCCTTGCTAATAACGTTTTATTTCTTGGGGAAATGCTTATATATTGATATCAACTGCGTCCTCTTTGTGCAAGAGAGAGGTAGAGAGAACAGAACAATGATTTACAGTTGAGAAAATATGAAGTATTTCACAATTCAAAAGAATAATAAAGTATATATCTGGAATGGTTAATGGTACAAATTTACTTCACATAAATTGTGTGCTTTAACATGATTTACATTTTTGTGCAGCAAGATTTTGTGTCATCTCTTACGTTTTACCAATTATACGAAAGTCATTCAAATTAGAGGACTTCACAGCTGATCCCGAAATATTCCAGATACACTATTTACCATGGAAATAGCTTAAAATGATGTTTTAAGAAAAGTCGCTGGATTCATTTTTGTGAAAATAGAAATAAGGAAAACTTTACAATGTAAAGGGAAGTTTAGGATGAGGGATTTTCTTCGACCATCCTCGTGACCTTTGAAGATCCTGAACCGAAATACAAAGTTTTGCATTTAACCGACGTTTACGTTCTGAGTTGTACTGTACACATACACACACACACGCACACACGCACAAAACCGAAGTTGGTATTTAAGTTTAATATCTTACAAGGATGCGACACGAAGATTTTTAAGAAAATTGCTTCACCCTTTACATTGAAACTTTTTTGAAAATTTTGATGGCTCTAACGATTTTGATTAAAATGCCATATGCTTGAAATATTTTTATGACAAACGAAATGTATAACTTCAATTTTCTGGATATAGCCCCTGTAGTCGTATTTATTCTAAATGGCTTTTGCATGACTGGTAAACCGTAAGAGAGAGCAATAAATGTTGTTGTTGGCTAATGCTGGATTTCTGACAATGAAGTCATTAATCCTCTTGCTCTCCAATAAGAGCAATAGCAGTAATAGTAACCGCTTTTTAGAGAGCACCATATTTATACAATAAATGTAGATCCTTCTAAAATATGCATATACATGTGTATAAATAAACTTTTGTAGAGTGAACCATTTCGGAGATATTCCTTGTTTGTGTGAGTTTTGGAGAACTTATACTTCTGTCAAACAGAACATCGTTATTCATGTTTTTATATGTTAACCGTGCAAAGAGATCGGAATTTGAAAGCTTTAAAAGAAGTCCGAGAACAACTTGAATATAACCTCAGCCCTGTGAGAAAGGCCTCTGAGGAAAATTAAGCGGTCTTTCATGTCCAATGTAGAATGAGACGCTAAGTCCTATAGCGTTAAAGGGCATCCACAGAAAAGGTCAATTTATTTTCTTTGTCATAGCTTTTTGCAACAAAATAAAAAATGAACTGTTTTTCACGAAAAATTTATGTTGCACTCACATGACTTTCTGCACTCTTGCTGTCGGTCTGGGTGGCTCAGTTGGTTAGACGCTGGCCTACGGATCCCAAGGTCGCGGGTTCAAACCCGGCCCAGGTCGATGGCTTTTAAGTGTGCTTGAAAACGACAGCTCCATGTCAGTAGATTTACTGACATGTAAAATAACTCCTGCGGGACAAAATTCCGGCACACCGGCGACGCTGATGTGATCCTAGCAATTGACAGCGTCGTTAAACAACAAAATATTTATTTATTTTTTGCACTCTTGCATTATCTTGCACTATTCTTACAAACACTTCTTCCTCAGTCTATTTCATGTTAATCGAAATAAACATTTGTAGAAATTATCTAATTGCCAATTTTCTTGTATATGCAAGGGGAATACAGTAGTCATTAAGCTATAGTCAAATGTTTTAAGACCGGTTGCTACGTGATGACTTTGAAATTTCGTTCTCTCTGCGTGACCAAGATATAAAAAGTTAATAACGATCTATTTGAGAACGGTTTATAAGTATTGCAAAATTCTGATAAGTAACAAGGAATATCTCCGAAATGGTTCACACCATAAAGATCATATGGGTGGAATACAATACTTCCCCTACTTCTTATACGTAGTAGAGAAAGTAAAAATGGTAATTTCACCTAAATTCTCTCTATCATTCTCAAAATATGTCTGACTTGTACTCTAAATTCAAATATTATATAACGTTTTGCTTGTATACTGTAATTACAAGGACTGGATAGGGCTTATTCCTTTTTTCATAAATGTGGAGGCTTCAGATATAAAATTTTTGGTCTTATTTTAGTGTAACTCTCCTATAGATTACAGTAGTAAAAGTAAAACACTATTTCAACGTTTAAAGTTGGTGAAAATGCTCCTCGAGTTTGAAGTTATCATAGCGACCCCTTGCTACGCAGTTCTGCGGCAACTTCTCCTGCATTAGTGTGCAGCGGGATCGTCTGACATCCCGGCTGAAGGCACAGAGCGAAAACGCAGGAAACACGATAGCTGCGAATGCGATAGCTGCTTATCGCTTGGTGGAGGGGATTGTCGATCTGAAAACGGGACCTGATACCATACCTTCCCCCTTTCCCCGCTGCAGGTGGAGAGGTGAACAATGTCGTTATCCCTTCTGGCTCGGCTTAACGCCAGGCTAGGAGTTAATGACATGTATTTCTTTATCCTAGCCCTTGGGCTGTTTGTCGAACTGATTGTATCTTACTGTGCAGATATTCGTGTCATATTAACACCTGCATTACGCTCAGGCAAATAAAATCCATTCTTTACTACACAGAGTGGTATATGTTTCCTCAGTTTAAATACACAAGGTGTGGATATTCTAAAACAGTATGAAGGTAAGAAACGTAAACGACTGTCAACATTTTTCAATGATTACCTTTCTGCAGTGCCTACATCATATTTTTGTTCTTCAGACTACCCGGTAGTAAGATTTTCATTAACAACGTTAGCATTTCCAACTTTTTTGTTTTGTTTTCAATCTTTTCTAATATTTTGTATTATAGAAACATTTTCATGATTTTCGGCTAGTTACGACTATTATCTAGGGGAAATATGACTCAAGATCAGAAGTACAAAAAACAGCATACCTATGCATCTTCAAAATTGTTTTCTAAAAGAGAATTTTTCACATTGTATCTAATTTTACACCAGCTTTCAAACTGGACACTCAAAACATAGAGAGAGAACTTTAAACATGAATTTTTGTGAATACATAATATGTATGACTAAAAAACAATGCATAAATTACAGAGTAGGTGGATTTATTTTAGACTTACTCAGTTTAAGAAAGAAGATAAATTTAAGTTAAATAAATATGGGAGAAAACGTCAACTTGAGTTCCTTAGTAACGTATTATGTTAATGACATGAAAAACTTTATTGTACGAGAAATCTAAATAATTTGATGCGTGGGACATTTTATTTACCATGCAAGATTTACATAAATAATAATTAATAAATTATAAATTATTTTACTAGGTGCACGAGGCTTTGTAAATATTTATAAGATAAGCTTCCTAGAATTTGGTTTAAAATTTCAAAACAATTTCTTAATAATTATTATAATTGAATTATAATTCAAGAATTAGACCATTCCAAACACAGTTGCGTTAAAAAGGTTTAGAAATGCTGGTTCTGCTATAGAATGGCGAATGTCTAGAATGACACTGAAAAATGCAATACCTTTCCAAACTTGTCTACAGAGACCGGAGGATCCATGGTTCAAATCCCGGCTATTGCATTAAATTTTTCAGTCTTATTCAACCCCTTTTTGTGAGAATAGCTTGTAGAAAAGGGAGTGAATGCAAGTCATCAGATGTTTAAAATCTTATCACAATTAAATTCTGCTGATGAGCATGTAGTTCAGGGCCTTTAAAACTACTACATCTTCGCTATTAAATTGTTTTTCCCCACGTCGCGGGAAAAGTATGGAATTTAACCATGTGATTTGAAACATCTATCAATTCGGTTACTTCTATATCTCCTGTATACACTACGAAGAATATAGTGCATCTATTGCTACAGAATTTTATGTTGATTAGCATGAAGTACCTACATAGCAAAATAAGCTTTCATAAGAATACATAATTTGTATAAAATTTAGAAAAATACACGATAGTCTGTAGAGAAAGTTATGTAGATGTAACATCTGGTTTTTTACTTTCTCTGCTACATATAGTAAGTAGAGGAATCCAAAAAAGCACTTTTAGAAAGAGGTCCGTGTGTGTAGTGTGTGTGTGTGTGTGTGTGTGTCTGTCTGTCTGTCTGTCTGTCTGTATGTGTTTCTGTGTGTCTGTCAGTCTGTGGACAGCATAACTAAAAAACGAAAAGTCGGTTAAAAACCAAAGTTGGTATTGAAGTTTAATGTCTTTTAACGATGCGACACAAAGATTTTGAAGAAAATTGCTCCACCCTAAACTACCCTTTAGATGGAAAAGATTTCGAACATTTTGATTTTCTCTGAAATGGCTCTAACGACTTTGATTAAAATGTCATGTTTAAGGTATTTTATGACAAATGAAATGTATATTTTGAATTTTCTGGCTATATCCCATGTAGTCCTGTTTACTCTAGATGACTTTTGCATAACTGGTAAACCGCAAGAGTTAGACCAAATCTTTGGGCCAAACTCGGAACAGATACATTATCATAAAAGGAAAGTTACTGTTTAACACAGAATTTTAAATTGCATTATATTTCACACAGTTAACTAATGTGTAGAAAGGCTCACAACACCATCTATATTTTTGCCAGCAATAGATGATCTATTTTCACTCCTAGGAAATGTTCATATTCTGTTTCACGGATAGTTACCCCACTTAATCCAATGTGTAAACTGGAGTAGTCTTGTCCTAGTTCACCACTAGCACAAATTTAGTTTTTCGTAAAACGCCCTGCCTACCCCAATTACTTGCGACAACCCAGAGGTCAGGCTGCCGTAAATCCCGGTGGGGCTGGAGGACTTTTGGGTGTGTACGGAACCACGCCTAGGCATTACCGCCCAAACGCACCCTTTCTCCCATGAGCATCGAGATTAACTGCGCCTTAGAGACCAACCGTTCCAAACAGCCTATCGAGGTCTCAGATGTTCGCCCGGGATGCACGTCGTACTTGTAACATACCTGCGGGAAAACCTGTCTCCAGACAGCTGAACTGGGAAGAGATTTGAGACAATAGGCATGGAGTCAATATGACAGAGAGCTAAAATAAATGATAAAAACATACGGACAAGTGTTAAAACAAGACTAATAGACATCAGTGCACAAGAAATTTAACTTAATTGTAAAATTAAACCACGTAACTCTACAAATGAAATACAATTGAATTGCGGTAAAGAGTTTAAACGCTTAACTTAAAAATAAAGGAAAGATAAGGAATGACATGCTTTAGACTGCAAAACTGGAGAGTGGAGAAAATAACTGACAATTTTAGCAGAAGAATCTGCCCCTTCTGTGGTTTGGATGAACACGCGGAATGTGCACAGTAGCAGAGCCACAGGAAAATTAATCTCGAAGAAACATTTGAAGTCCTACTGCAAGGAGATTGGCTCAGCGAAAGAACTGGCAAAAGTGCACAGTCAGATAAAAGTGCTTTGTTAATTATAGACAGTCTTTTTCCCTTTAATAGTGTTTATTTTTGTTTATTTTAACTTCTCTTAAACATGGATGTTCGGTCAATGATCCATACACTTAAGTATCTATACAGGGTGTTAATGAACCACACCGAAATAACTTGAGAGATTGCAGATGTGATTCAAATAAGTAATTTGAGATAGGCAATGTATGGTTCGAGACTAAACATAACTCAGTTATGTGGTGTTAAACATATTAATATCAGATGCTGATAAGTCGGTATTAAACAAAGCAAGGTGAAAAATTTAATGCCAAAAAATCTCTCAAATCTCGAACTAATCACCTGACAGTGCGACACTGAACAGCGGTTAGTTGCCTTCTTGCGTCATGTAGTTACTCTAGAGACATTTGTTTAATTGCTCTTGTGGCTTAATTCGTAATGTCAAAGCCTGTAGTCCCAAAGGTCCCGAGTTCGTTTCCTGTCATGCAATTACTATTTTTGCTTTCTGTTTTTATTCCATCTGAAGCAGAGCATTAACATTACAATCATTTCCTTATTCGACTCACACCAGAAATGTTGGATAGACAAAGTACGACAATCACCACTGTCAATTTTGCCATGAAAATTCAGGTTGCCATTTCGAGCAGTTCCTATAAAACTGACGTAAAGTCTTAGATGTTTGTATGCTTTCATTCTTTCTTTCACCCTGTAAACTACTTCTCATTCTGAAGTGCAGCATATGAACATATTAAGGTTACAACTTTTTGTTGGTGAGGATTGTAAATAATTGTACTGACATGTTGAAATAAAACTGCATACTTTTAAACATAATTTAAAATATTAATATGCTCTGCTCAAAATAAAGACAAGAAGAAAAAAGGCAGTGAACGAGACTGGAACTCGAAAACGATGCCGACCTCATACTCGTAATCACTGTGCCAGAGAGATACGCCTTAAAACGTCCCTTCCTTTTCAAGTTTTGCGCTCTCGAATGGTTGATATTAGCCAGTGGCGTACTGGCACTTTAGACACATAACCGTAACTTCGAAATCTGAACAAACAGGCCAAAAATCTACTACGTACACCAGTATATTCCACCCAAACATTCGATATCGAGATTTCACAGGAAATACATGTTTTAGATCCCCTAAATAAAAAAAATTAAAAGACAGTTCTTGTACTTGTATTTGCCTACAGCATCTTCCAAGGATGCGATACAAAGATTCTCAAGCCCATCCCCCACTCCAGAGTACCCTTCACATGGAACATTCCTCAAAAATTTTAATTTTATCAAAAACAGCTCTAATGAGTTTGATTAAAATACCACGTGTTTAAGATATTTTCATGACAAATTAAATGGATATCTTGAATTTCCTGGGGATGTCCTCAGAAGTCATCTAGGGGCCCAAATGACCTAGTTGTTGACGGGCTCTTAAACACCACTAACTCACTCACTCACTCATTCACTCTTCATTCTGGATGACTGTTGCATAACTAATAAACCGCAAGAGGTACACAAAATTTTGCTGCACAAAATGTATAGATTTCGGAACACAATTTATTTCAAATACTTTTAAGTGAACAATCTCAAACATATTCCTTGTTATTTGTTTAAATTTTCCAATAGTTTTTTAATTTAACATCCTTTAAGGTGGCATGTCATATCGGACTATGAATGAATAGATGAAATGATGATCAAATGAGCTCGGGTTCCATAGAGCTTAAATTTATCCGGCATTTGTCTTCTCGGGATATGGTAAAACCCCGGAAAAACAGTTATGCGGATAACTTACACTAACCGAAATTCGAACACGGAACCTCTTGAATGTGAGGTAGACACGCTGCCTCCACAGAAGCGAGCCCAATAGTTATTTTGTCAAACAGGATTTTTATCTCTTGGTTATGCAAAGACAGGAAGTCCTAGGGGTTGTCAGCCCTCCAGACGGGGAGGGTAACCAGAAAAAGAACTGATGGTCATGAGTTTCAAAGGCAGCACTTGGCGACCAACTCTTAAAATATTTACTATCCCTCAAGGCTACTGTATTCCTATATTCCCTTGTACCTACTAGAAAATTAGCAAATAGATAATTTCTACAAATGTTTATCTTAATAAACAAGAAATATAGAGGAATAAGCGCTTGTAACAATAGTTTATACAACAGTGAGTAGAGAAATTCATGTGATTGCATACGTCAGATTTGACTAACTCAGCCGCTAAATAAGTTTTTAAAAATGCCCATATCTTAGCGACTTTTCGCTAGGGGCTGGCAACACTGACAACATTTATGCAGTAGCAGCTGATCTGCCTACTTGGATAATCGGTAATGGCGTGAAATGACATGAGTTACTATTAGCTTTTTTATCAAGTATGTTGGAAATTATGGGGCTCTGCAGTTGTACAAGCCTGGCACACTATTCAACACTCCAATTCCTGCAGCCGAAATATTGTAAAACTCACGCTGGATACTGTCTTTTAACACGTCGAGCGCACGGAAGTATGTTGCATAAACTTTCTCTTTAAGTATTCCTTGCAGGTAATAGTCACATGGACTTAGAACAGGATTGGAGACAGTTATCGTCATAACAACAGTAATGCGAAGCAGCGATTTTCTTGAACTTCTTTCCACGTCAGCCTATCTCTCTAATACTTCCATGCTTGTAACTATTGCCCGTCTATATCTCGTTTATCTCACATGATCCAAGATGCTCGAATGTTTCAAAAAGTCTATCAGTTATGGATTTGTTACAACGTTGGCACACCAGAGAATTTCCGTATAAATTGTATAAATTAATCCTGAGAGTCCACATGTGATTCCGCTCGAGCACAACTTAACAATATGTAGCATATAGATGATAATTATACACAGCTTCTCATAACGAGCTACTAGAACTGTCTTCCTAACTGAGGTTGTACCAGATTTTCCTCAATTGGCAAAGACCTAACTTTGACCTGAAACATTTTCTTCCCAAAATCCCTTTCAAATGTAATTCCATTTTATGCATAATAGCTAGAGAAGCGCTCCGCCATAAGTACGGTTCTACAGTTTTGGTACAATACATAAATGACGTAATAACTTGTAAGATTGTATTGTTAGCATTGGGAGAGAAATATACTACAAAATAGAACAAGAAATGTAATGAGAAATTCAAACATAGTAATCACCAAAAACTGTGATCATGGGTTTGGTGACTAATCAAAATCAAAATTGTACTTTTCGGTTCAATATAACATTACTCGAGACCAGTATCAACGTTTTGTATCTCAACTGCAGGATGTTTTGAGGACACTAATGTTCCGTAGGTTAAGCGGCCCTTTGTATACCCTCTCTCAGTTTCGAGAAGGTTCAAAGTTCAACGCTTCGGGTTTCTAGAGCAGCAATGTCCAACCTTTCCCAAAGAGGGGAATGTGGGTTTACCTCCTTCTAACATACGCGGACTTAGCCTCTCTTTAACCCCCAGCCGTGCCTTATGTTGCAGTGGCGGGTTGGTTACATGTACGTTGCGTTTGATTTACAAAAGCACTTTCAATTCTCATACGATAAACGTCTGTTCGTTAGTGACTTCTTTGGTACTGCTTACGTTTAAGAAGTCTAATAACCTTTGACATAACCTTAGAAGATCTACCAAGTGACTGTCGCATAACATATTACGATACATACTTTTATATGGTTCAATTTGGTTATATAGAGCTATACGCACTCTTATAAACACTATTTATCTACTACATTTTAATCGGCATAAGTATTCTCAGAAATTACCTTACTGCGAATTTTCTTGTAGGTGCAAGGGGAATATAGGAATACAGTAGGCTTTGAGGGATAGTGAAATGTCTTAAGAGCTGGTTGGCATGCGATGTCTTTGAAATTTCGTTCTCTTTGCAAGGTCAAGCAATGAAAACACGAATAACATATTCCTGTTTGAAAAAAGCATAATTATTGACAGATTCAAACAAATCAGAAAGAGCATCTCGGAAATGGTTCACTCAAAAGAAAAGTGAAGTATTTGACATACTTGTGCGTTTTAACGAGATCCATAATTTTTATTTAGTAAGCGTTTGTCTGTCTCTTACAATTTAATGTTTATGCAAACGTCATCCAGATGAAAAGGTCTTCTGAGAACATTCCCAGAAAGTTCAAGGTATGACTTCTATGGAATCGCCTGTTTGTGTCTGTCACTGGATACTGACTGTCGGTCCCTCCGGCTGAGGAGTGGTGTGGGTTAATGCCACTCACTGCTTAAGGTTCTCCAAATAGAACATTTTGGACATCGCTGTTCTAGAGGAATCTAGTAAAACATAGTTAAAAACGTAAACAACGCGATCGATATGAAGTAACGCCCGACAGGTATGCAACACATCTAACGCACACGTAATGCGGTTCGGTTCTTAACTGACCAATTCTACTAACTTCTACAACTAATCATCGCCTATGGTGCGTATGTAGTAAAGCACTACTAAATAAATGTACATAGCGTTACTCCCGTTACAACCACTATAAACACAGGGATATGACGTAATACCATTGTCAGCCCTCCCTCCTTCAATCAACAGGCGTTCATAAGTAAACAAGCAGTGATGTACACCTCATCGATACGACATGGTTCTTTCGAAGCAACGAAAACGTAAAGGAACCTTCCTATTCCAAGAGAAGGGGGAAGAATAATATTTTAGCTGCGCTGTGGGCAAGAATGTGAAATGTCTGTTGTATTGTGTTTACAAGTCAAACATTAAAGGACAATACGAACATTATCACAAAGATCGCAAGCAAGAAACATTTGTCCGTGAATGTAATCATACCATTTAAATGTTCACTGAAGCTTCGTAGCCTAATGAAGAGCTGGATTAGAAAAAATCTAGAACCTTAAAGGTCGTTATGTAAAATCATAATTAGAAAACAAAACTGGTTTAGACTTATTTAGAGAATTTGATATGCAAGATTTTGTCTCTCCATTCATTTGCTGCATATATTAGTAATATGTTTGGCTCACCATATACGTGTAAGTAATTTTCTAAACTGAAGACTGTAAAATCTAAAAGCATACCACAATTGACAGATGAAAACCTACGTACCCTGTTGTACGACAGTGCCTGTGAATTAACGTTAGATGTATGCGAAACTATAATGCTCCAGATGAAGTAAAGAACAAATTAATGAAAATTAAATGTTAAAGCCCTCAGAATCTGCATACATGTGTGAAGCACGTGTGTTAGAGAAGTTCCTTTACGTCGCCACTGGGACTTTCAAACCCCCTCCTTCACACCATACGTCATATGCGTGCCAGGTTGCATTCCTTGACGTCACCATTCATGCAATCATGATGACCAATTTGCCGACTCCTGCCGCAGCATGGGATGGATATCGCAGAGTGAGGTCTTCGATCCCGATACCTATCATGAGTCGGACACGGCAGCCTCCAGTCGCAACATTCAACAAAACCCCTCACTAAGCTTCGACAGAGAACGAATGTGGCAAACCAACATGCAAGTTCTAACAGGAAACTGTAATACCCCCTTGGGCGAACCGTTGTGTCACATAAAATGCAGTTTTCCTTTTAATTCATAGTAAGACACAATTCAATTCCCATGATCATCTTGTGAGCCAAAGAAAATACCAGCTTTAATTCTTTTTCACATGTGACTTGAGCAGAATTTCCACAAAGGTGGATACTTAAACCTCTCGGTAGATGGAAGCCAACTCTGAATAGCCTTGACCTTTTGTTTGGTTGTACGGGGTTTCCTTTTCAGAAAACGGCACTTGGCCCCCCTCCCCCTCTCCTTTTCGGGTCATTACTCTCTTTAAAATTCTTTCTTTACGGATAATAAAGCAGAACTCGTGAACTGGGGAGCGTTCTTTCTCCGTTTGACCAACTGGTGCACAAAAAATAAATACCTTTTCCAAATATACCGTTGTACTCTTACCGAATTTTATTTTCCATAATCGGCGCAAAAGGCAAGCTGATAAAAATCCTTCAAACGCCAAAGTCCTCGACGAAAATTCACAATCTATCCTACAACAAGGTGTTTTCTTTATTTTGCTGGAGCAGGGGGAATGGGCATTGTGAGTACTGCATTTGCAAATGCCAATTCTTGCTTGAGGAAAGAGGTGCATACAGATCCGTCCATTTCGGCCCGTTAGTTATGTCTTCTCTTCGTATAGTAGTTTTTCCACAAACCAACCACAAAGTTTAGTGCCGCGATGTGAACAACGCCTGTCGTATATACTATCCTTTTGCTTCACACTTCAATGCGTGACCTACTGATCTAGGTAGCACGAGCTTATTATGGTGCAGAAACGTTACAATTCAGTTCTGATACGCCATTCGTTATCACGAGACCGGCCCCACTCTGCGCCATGCCTTCTGGCCACGCCTACTTAGAGATACTAACCAACCTGAAAATGTACTACTCTAAATAAGTAAAGTTCACAAATGAAACAAATATTGATGTAATATTGTGCACTACGTTGTTCTCAATTACCAGTAAAATATCTGTATTTGTACCCCTAACGCCGTAGAGGCAGCTTCTTTTCTAAGCCCTTATAATAGAATTTAAAAAAAAAGGCATTGAGAACTCGTTCTTCACATGTTTTATAAACAGCAATAGGTAAGAAAGTTATTGCATAAGAAATTTGAAGTAAGGTATGTTGATATATAACTTTGAAGGGTTTCTAAGGAATAAAGCTCGTTACAGATAATTTAAAAATACGAATTATTAATAAACTACACATTGATCCATTACCGCAACCCTTTCAAGATCAAATAGGAAGGAGTCTTGCAGCTTTACGACTGTAGCTACGCCGAGGCCTGCAAACATCTCTTCGAAAATTGCTACGAGTTACGCCTCAACGTGGGGCCAGATTAAATAAGAAGGAAATAAAGAATCATAAAAAAAAGTTATAAAAATTCTATAATCATATAAATCCCGCTGCAACCTGTATATGTTAATGGACAGCTTCTTCCCTTGTGATACCCTTTTCCATTTGGATACGAATTGTTAAAATGCGATTGTTTGCCGAGGAAGGGATATAACTGCACATTATCTTATGTTTTGGAAATGAATATATGTTAATGTGAATGCTTCTAAGCAAATACATACGTTCCAAATCTTATATCTGCATGCCCATGGCTATGGCTTTGAATAGAATCCTAAAATGTTGTTATATAACACACACACACACACACACACACACACACACTCTCTCTCTCTCTCTCTCTCTCTCTCTCTCTCTCTCACGAATAAGCAGTACATTAGAATGACCTGTTGACAATATTTGTTGCAGCGCTGCTGGTGTTCTATGTACCGTCCGAGTCTGGAGAGAAAGTCACTCTGGGAATCAGTGCATTGCTCTCCATGACAGTGTTCCTCATGACCATCAGGGAAAGTCTCCCGCCCACAGAGAAGACTCCTCTTATAAGTACGTATTCCTTTCCTCGTACATATATCACTATGAATTTAGCTTAAAACTAGTGTAGTTTACCACGTGATCATCAGGGACATGTTTATGATATTGGTGGAAGCACGCCACTGATATTACAGCCGGCGGCTCGGGTCAGAAAGGGCAATAAAATAGATTCCTGCACAACGCCAATTTTCGCCGATAGAGGCGCTCAACTACTCCATAAACTTGTAGCAGAAATTTGAGAGGTAGAACTGGAACCTAAAAATTCAATGCCACAACTGGGATTTGAACCACAGACCTTCCGCTTACCGGGCGGCTGCTCTGACCACTGAGCTATTGTGACAAACTGCCAGAATGGCATTAAATTCTCAAACCAGTTCGTATTTCTCCAGTTCTACCTCTCAAACTTTGCCCACACACGGCTTGTGTGTTTAAAAACACCAACAGTAAGTTTGTTGGCATAAATAAATTGTAGCAGAAAGCTATTGTAATAATAAAGTCCTGATGACCTCTTTAAAATATTGTTTATATCATATATTCATGTATCATATATAATCATAGAATTAGGATATGCAAAGGAGTTTCTACCAATATTTAATTAAGAAAGCAAGAAGTATCGACACGTTATAACATTTTATGATTACCTGAAGTTCATTAGACATTCCTGCTTCAGGTTCTATATCAGGCTAACGAACGTTACTCCGCAGGTGTAAAGAGAAGAATCCCACTCCCCTCCCCTCCACAATTACAGTAGCACGCTTCAGCTAGAACCGCCTTTTCGCTTTCGTGGTCACGAAGAGAGGGGAAGCAGGGGAATGTGTTCACACCTACCGAGTAACGTTCGTCACCCTTGTTCTATACTTTCAACAGTTTTATTTAAGCAAAAATAATTAAAATTGAATCTAATAATGTAAATATAAGGAATTCCTTCACTATAAACAGTAGTTACTATACTAATTGCCATTAAATGTTCAAAAAGCTGTAATAAATCGTACACTCGTCTGGACATCATGTCGCCTTGGTAGTGTGCAGGTCATTGACCCCTATTATCACCACCTGTCCCGTTAGTTGAACCATCGGTTGCATCAAACCAAAAGTGCAACTTGCTGCTTAAGAGACTGTTAATACAATGTGATGTTGGCAGGTTTGTACTACGGCGTAAGCATCTGCCTGGTGTCCTTCGCCTCAGGCCTGTCAGTGGTGACGCTGAACGTGTATCACCGGGGAGTGAGAGGCACGGGGGTGCCCAGGATCATCAAGGCGCTAATACTAGGCAAGCTTGCCAGATTGGTCTTCCTGCAGTTCGAGCCCAGAGACAAGTACACCCCCGCCACGGCAGTCCATCACGTGAGCAAACATTCAACTGTTTCTCTGACGTGGATAGTAGTTACTTTGTTTCTATTCCAGTGTAGCTGTTAAGAGAACTCAAAAGCGAACTTTCACAAAATTACTAAATTAATTAATATGCACAGTTTTATAGAAAAAATCTGATGTGTTGCACTCACATGACTTTCTCTACTCTTGTACTAACCATTCTTACAAACTCTTATTCCTATATCTTCTTCGTATTAGTTAAGATAAACATTTGTACAACTTATCTAATTGCTAATTTCCTTGTAGGTACAAGGGGGAATACAATAGGCTTTGTGTGATAGTCAAATGTTTTAAAGCTTCGAGATTCTGTTGTCTTTGCACACTTAACATATAAAAAAATGAACAACGATGATCCATTTCACGAAAGTTCTAAGTTTTCCGAAACTCACACACATAACAAGGAATATTTCCGAAATGGTTCAACCTACAGGAAAATGTATTGACATAAATTGTGTATTTTAGCAAGATCCACATTTTTTGTACAGTATGATTTGGTCTATCTCTAACGGTTTACCAGTTATGCAAAAGTCGTCCAGAGTAAATACGACTACAGGGGCTATAGCCAGAAAATTCAAGATATACATTTCATTTGTCATAAAAATATCTCAAACATATGACATTTTAATCAAAATCGTTAGTCATTTTCAAGAAAATCAAAATTTTCAAAAAAGTTTCCATGTAAAGGGTAGTTTAGGGTGGAGCTATTTTCTTCAAAATCTTCGTGTCGCATCCTTGAACGACATTAAACTTAAATACCAACTTTGGTTTCTAACCGACTTTTCGTTTTTGAGCTATGCTGTCCACAGACTGACAGACTGACAGACTGACACACAGACACACACACACACACACACACACACACACACACACACACACACACACACACACACACACACGGACCTTGGTCTAAAAATGCTTTTTTTGGATTCAGGTGGCCTCAAAACATGTATTTGCGGTGAAATCTCGACATCGAATTTTTGGGTGGAATACAATACTTCTCCTACTTACCAGTAGAGAAAGTAAAAATGCCTTAAACGTTTTTATGCAAAAGTGATCCAAAGTAAACGGGACTACATAGGCTATAGCCAGAAAATTCAAGATATGCATTTTATTTGTCACAAAAATATCCCAAACATATGACATTTTAATCAAAATCGTTAGAGCTATTTTCAAGAAAATCAAAATTTTCGAAAAAAGTTTTCACGTAAAGAGTAGTTTATGGTGGAGGAATTACCTTCAAAATTTTCGTGTCGCATCCTTGAAAGACATTAAATTTAAATACCAACTTTGGTTCTTAACCGGCTTTTCGTTTTTGAGTTATGCTGTCCACAGACTGACACACACACGCGGACCTTTTTCTAAAAATGTTTTTTTCTGCATTCAGGGGGCCTCAAAACACATACTTCCGGTGAAACCTCGACATCGAATTTTTGGGTGCAACACAATACTTCCTCTACTTTACTATACGCAGTAGAGAAAGTAAAAATGACATTTACGTTCAACGTCAGTTAGGAGATGAGGGTTAAGAAACTATGCATGCGAGGCTCGTAAGTCTTTTGAGATGAACCTAAAACTGTCTTCATACGAGTAGACTGTTTCGATACTTTTCATGCGAAGGTAATGCCTTCTGAAGTTATAAAACGGTCGCGTAGAAGCGCTGCTCGCTTTCTTCTTAGTCTATCTCCCTTTCTCCTTGTTCATTTCTTTTACATTTAGATGTTATCTTTCCTTCTCCGGAAATTTATTCATGAGTTATTTACGGAAACTGTTTAGAGTCCTAATGCCAAAACTCCACTTTAAATTGCCTCCAACTTCACTTTTGCGACTCCGTACAAACTGCACCGAAGCACTTGCTCTTCAGAACTTCAATTCCAAGACTCGCTCAGTTCAACTGTTACCTATTCGCCGTGCATGTCTGGAGTACTGAACCTATCGCGTTTAGAAATGTTGCCGATAAACAGCTTTTAATGGCCAATTTATTAGTGTACTTTATATTTTAATAACTAAATCGTGCTAAAAAGAAAAAAAAAGTGCTTGCAAGACCTGAATAAGATTGCTTCTGTGGTTTAGTCGAAGGTCCCAGATTAGATTCCCGAATGGGGCTGCAGAGTTTTATATTTAATTGGAATAGGTTTGAAAATATGCACATTGAATAAATATGATTGTTTCATAGCAATTTTGAATAAAAACAACGTTAAAAACCTACAGAGCTACGATTTAGAAATGTAATATTACGATAAAAGTATAGTAAGTACATCTTAAGAGAACGAGGAAATGTTTGAAAACCAGAGAAAAAATCGCAACTTGCGTCAGAGCACAAGAATCGAAAATAACCGAGTATATTATTCATTGACAACATAGCTTTATCTTAAAAATCATTAAAGAATTATCTTCGCCAACGTTTACTTGTGGGTTTATGAACACATGCACTGTGGTATCTTTTGGCCCGAAACATGAGCATATTTGTTATAAATAAAGCTCGGAACCGCGTGCAGTCATATGCGATACAGGTTTAGCTAGACACGGAGAGTGAATGCCGTAACCGGTACCGCGCATCGTCGTATATAGTGTTTAGTCAACGCATGTGCAGTTGGTTCGCAAAGGAAATGTGCGCTACCCACAACTAATGACTGTCATAAATCCATCTCCTCGCTTCAGAAAAGGCAAACCTCTATCACTGTCCTTGAAGACCAATAGCAACCTTGATTTTAAGGAAGTGAAAGTTACATGTTGACTTCACGTGGAGTCTCAGTTGCCAAAATTCTAAATTCTCGTTTTGTTCTGTTTCACTAGCAACAAACGTTCATGCTAAGATGTTGCAACTCTGTCTGAAAAGACTCAGGAGGAAGGGCCCGTGTTGTAAAACTATTATAAGCCTTCCTCAAAGGAGTCGGCCGAACTGCACACGCGTACAACAGCAGACGCCTGTAGCTGTGTACATACGCGAGTAGCAACAGTAGAACCCATATGTACTAAACTAGAGACTTATAGCACAATCTTCCGACCTTTAGTTATAAAGCTTAACAAGTTATGCATACATTTTATAATTCAGCTGCAATAAAATGTAGTATTGTACACAAAAATAAGTTAAGCTAAAAGCTTTAGGAAAACTTATTTGTTTAGGTGAAACAGCAATCTGAACACAACTCACCAACATTACGGCCAATCGTTTTGTTGTTAGCTAATGCTGGATTTCTGACAATGAAGTCATTAATCCTCTTGCTCTACAATATGTTTCATTCATAGAGCAATAGCAGTAATAGTAACCGCTTTTTAGAGAGCACCATATTTTTATGTCGCTCTCTCACAACCCCCAGAATGTCTGGAGGACCACACCTGTCGTTGGTTTACGGGTCTCACCGACCTGACCAGGAGAGTTATCAAAATAAATTCGCCAACCATATCCTCTGATTACCAATCAGAGGACGTATTACATGCCATGACAGGTCAGCATGTTAAGGGTTAATATTTTATAGAGAAATTAGAGAAATGGAGAGATTGGAAAAATAAAGACTCCCTAGCCCTCGGAACCCTAATAGCATCGGGGTCGGAAGAGAACAAGAGATGACCAAGGTAAGGTCAGATAGAGAAGTTACAGTGAGGAGCAAAACACCAGTAAGTGGAAGTAATGTTCTGCTCAGCTTGGGTACCTTGTGGTCGCTATTCACATATCCCCTAGACGGAGACCCCTGAGGCCAATTCTAGCACCCCATTAATGGAATCTGGAACCATGCAGTTGTACCAACATACACCTTAAAGTCGCTATTAAAGAAACTATTGTGCGAATATTATAAAATAGTAATCCGTATTAGGAGAGCTGCGTGTATTTTGGACCATCGTGTAATTAGGACCAGCAGTTGGTTTGGAGCAAGCACGGAAGATACCACCTTTCATTTCGAGCACCACTGGACACCACATTTAGCTGCCAAGAAATAGGCGGGTGAATACTGAAGTCTTCTGCCAAGTCTTCTTTTTTTGCAGGAGCGTTAAACCTTCTGCTGAAGCAAAGATATTACTGATCTTAGATGGGCACAAAAGTCACACACAAAGTTTAGCTGTCATAGAAGTTGGATGAAGGTATGGAATGATGATGTCGTTGCCATTCCATTGTACGCATAAAATACAGCCTTTGATGTATCCGTCTCCAAGGATGTCCATTTTATGGGGTCACTAATTGAAACACGATGTAGGAAATATTCTTGAAGACGCGTTACAATAAAGCACATAACAGCACTTGTAGGAATAGTACACCCAGAACGGTAAGGTGTGGAACAGCAGTCACTGGATCCAGAGGCAGTGGATTATTGCCCGGTGGATCGCTATAACTATTATGGATAGTTAGATCCAGACTCGTCTACCTCCTCGCAAGAGAAACATTCATCATTAAGGACCTCAGAACCTTGTTACCTCTGCAAAACACAGGAGCCTCAGAGGAACTACTAAAATCACTGGAAAGAAAAAGGGAAGAACACCCCCGGAATTCTAGGGGACAGGGGCCATGATAGACCAGCAGCCAAGTTCAATATGAGGCATATGCTAACAAGAATGGCAGTACATGGCTTTCACCATATGATAGTAACAACAAAGCATTTCATGAACCATCGGAAACGTGTGTGTGTAAAGTATGTGGACAGATTTGTGAAGGCTATCCACTTAGAACTATGCAGCAAAAGGCAACTATATATCAGAGAATATGCAAATATGTAATTTATATGCATATAATCTATTTTAATGTAAATCTATGGCTGTTTAGCTGCAATAAAAGTATTAGTATATACATTTTACATACATTTGTATACAATACTGATTTTTTCCAGATGTAAACTAAATCTATAACGCAATTAAGTACAAGATGATATAGGTTGGCCCCATAGCTCAATCGGTAGAGAAATTGTGCAAGGGATCCCGGGATTGATTCCGGCAGGAGCAGTAAGAATGTTCCTTACTCTCCCTAGAGTCTGGAAGTGTGAATGAGCGTGTCATCTGATGTACTAAAATTCCTAAAGATACAAAAACCCAATTTTAATGAGTACCACCATTACCAATTGGCAATATATTCAACAGGAAAGGCCACCGATATGACCTTTGGAGTTAAAGGCAGAATATAAATGAAACAATAGAAAAATATAATATAACAAAAACAGAACAAAAGAAACAAATTCCGTCGCGTCAATAATTCGCCTCTGCTGGTGTATTTCCGTTTTCTGGATCTCCTCTTGTTCTTTGAGCTTGTAATCTAATCGATCTCCTTATATCCATGTCTGTATCTGTTGTTTCTGTCCATTCCTCTGTAGCTCTGGACTCTTCTTTAATTCTTATTGTAAGTATAGCTTCATTGCGTCTGTCGACACCACGTCCGCTATTAGTTGTAAAGTTTTGGCACCGTCCTTGCTCCTAACAATGTTACAAGTACTGTTTCCTTCCAGTTCCATTCTTCCCTCCTTTATCAACTGATGACGTAGTGTGCATTCAAATAATACATGTTCATGAGTTCCAAACGTTTTACTTCCTCGTGTATATCACTGGTTACTCTGTTAATCTTCACAATATAGGTACCATATGGACCATGTCCGGTTACATAATGAACTAGATGCTAGAGAAAGTAAAAATACTGAAAATAAATGCTATTCAAGGTTTAGAAGTCCATCCAAGGAACACAGGTTAACAAGAGCACCAAAACCAGCTACCCAGTTGGTTATTGTAATAATGAAGGATATACGATCTTTAGAACAATAATGCTGAGCACACTTTGGCCGCTGAAGACTCTGTATTAGGTTAACCACATTAGATATCGGTTCAGGGGCGCGGGAGAGAGGGGGGGGGGGGATTGACAAGCACAGCTTCCTCGAAAGCTGAAATTAGCCGTTATCTAAAGGTTGAGAGGCGGGGATAGCACATCCGCTTCATTCACCAGAGCGCTCTGTTACATTCCCTATCGTGTCTTCCAAACCATTGCATATGCGCTACAAAATGACGATTACACCCACAAAGTGACGATTTAAAAGAGTGTCAGCATTTTAGCAGCTATGAGCTTCAGAATACACGCTTCTTCTCTCTTCAAATTCACTGTTTTATTGTTTCAGTTTTACTTCTGCTCTTTTGGATTTCTCAAATGCAGGCAAACAGGAATTGTTTGTTGGTACTCTGATGACTTTACGACTGATGCGATTGATGTGTTGTGTTCCTTATAAAAATTAATTATTATTCATTGTGTATTTTTTGTTCTATAAGGTTGTCTCATAAGTTCGTTCGTTTTGCTAAAGTTCCATCTACAGCGCCTGTAAACCCTCAACCCTCTGCACACTCAAGTTATCACAGTTGCCTAACCACCTGTTTTACTATCGTAAGGGCAAAACCGCCTCACTGCGCTCTCTACGAGGAAGATGAAGTAACGAACGGAGCATGACCAGTCGATCTCGAGCTGGGAATCTCTCCCTAAAATAGAAAGTTTGGCAGCTACTCTGTCGTAGCTGTGCTGCGGGTGAGGTGTGTTCCCAGGTGTTCTTAGTGATTGAAAAGTAACGAGGAACGAACGAATTATGAGACAACCTTATAGTTATAAAATATATTTTATTTGTTAATGACGCTGTCGATTGGCAGAATCTTATTACCGCCACAGGGGTAATATGCGAGCCTCTGATTCCCGAGATCGCAGGTTCAAAACTGGCAGAGGGCGATGGATTTTTGCGGGCGTAAAAGTTCTTGCCGTGGTTTTTCGAGAGGGCAGTAAAGACGGTGATCTCGTGTCGTAGATTTACAGCACATAGAAGAACTCAAGCCTGATAAAGAGGCGTTTGAGCAAAACTAAGGGAATTTTCACGCCTAGTAAAGAATGGAAGCCATAGCAGTTAAACAACACCAATAAATAAGAACTCATATTTCAATTATTGTTACCGGTGTGCCGGAATTTCGTCCCGCAGGAGTTTTTATGTAAATGTACTGAGATGGGGCTTTCGCTTTTTAAGTACACTTAAAACCATCGGTCTGGGCCGGGTTTGAACCCGCTACATTGGCTGTACGCTAGCGCCTTACCTTATAAAAATTGTTATTAATGTATTATTGTTACAATTTGATTTTACTTTTATTTAAATAAAATTAACTTTGATAGTCGTACGTGATATTCAAACTCAACGTTTGGAAATCTTGTTACACCCGTTGCTAATTTTTGATAATTTCCAAACAATACTAAAGACGGCAGTAGCAGCACGTTTTGCTATGACCTCCACTCTCTTCTGCTTGTCTGTTGTTGAACAGTAGGAATGCGGAATAATCTGTCGTTAATGTAGCAGTGGATGCCTTGAATACGGTTACCCACTGTACGAAATACTTAAGTGCGTGCTTATAAATGACATTTTAATTCGTCATAAAAGAGGGTAAATATATGACTATGTTTAATGCGATTATCTTTTGTAAAGAGTAAGTAAATAAGTGCACACTGACATGTAAACATGATTCGATTCATAATGTCTAATTCAAGCATGGATACTGTGATATACCGGGTGTTAATGAACTACACCGAAATAATTTCAGCGATTGCACACATGACTAATATAAGCAAGTTGAGATAGGCAATGCATGGTCTGCGGCTTAACATAACGCAGTTAACTGTGTTTAACCTAATTGGCATCAGATGCTGATAAGTTGGTGTTTAACAAGGTGGGTGAGATTATTGGATTAGAATGTCTTTAAAACTGCTTCCCGATTATACAAATATCGAAACTTAATAGCTCGTTATTGGCGTTCTCAAGATTTAATGCCTCAAAGATATCTCAAATCTCGAACTAATCACCTGCCAGTGCGACACTGAACAGCGATGAACTGCCTTCTTGCATCAATAGCCTATTCTAGTAGTGTTTGCGTAACTGTTGTGGTAGCCCAACCCGTAACACAGAAAATTGATGTTCCAGAGGTCATTGGTTCGGTTACTGTCATGTGGTTAAAATTTTTTTCTTCGTCATAAATTACAATAGGCAGTTCCTTTAAACCTGGGTGAAGAGTTGCACCAACAGTAAGTTTGTTGGCATAAATAAATAATAATTACCTTCTGAAGGTTATTTAATCCTGGGACATAAAGTACTTACAATAGTAAGTCACCATTGGGGTAATTTGTCTCTGATGTGAGACTGCCTTTGTGGTTTACCATGAGAAATACGAACTGGTTTGAGAATTCAATGTCATTCTGGCAGTTTGTCATAGTAGCTCAATGGTTAGAGCAGCCGCCTGGTAAGCGGAAGGTCTGTGGTTCAAGTCCCAGCTGTGGCATTGAATTTTTAAGTTCCAGTTCTACCTCTCATGCAGATTGTTTGTTCAATTTTGCAAATGTTTCCTCCAGGGCCCTCTTCATTCTTTCAGTGATCATTACATCACCTGCATATGCAATACATTGCTTCAGCCTATTACATATATTCCCTCTCATGTCTATTCCCACTATACACAATACCAAAGAATGTTAGACCTAATGGCAAATGCCATCACACTCTATACATGCCTGAGCTAGACTACCACAGAGCCTTTAAAGACAGTTTTATTAAAATTCTGTAGTGTTTACTCTCAAAACAAAGTGATTGATGAAAATGTTAAGCCATAATGGCATTTACTGTTTCAGGATATCAACCCTCGGACAGGCACAAGATTAGACTGCCCAAGGCCACCTGACAATAAATGGACAGGTGACAGTGAGGCTGACTATCTGGATCCACAACAGATGTCACCACGGTTTCTACCACGACGAAGCCGCACAGACTCCACCCCAGGTGCATTAATTATAGTGAATCACAAATCAGGTCAAAAATACAGATAAGAGAGATGGTGAACATATGTCAAGTTTTTTTTCAAGTTTTCAGTATACCTATATTCTTTGACATTGAATGAGCAGATCAAAAGAGCCTTTTCTTGACATGACTAGTTGTTATGAGGTTAAAAATGTTACAAAGTTTATTTTTTCCATGAAAATGTTGATGCTGTACAAAATGTTTCTAAAGAGCTATATTCAATAAATATTGAAAAAATTTTAAAATTTGAAGTTTTCAAACTTTCAACACAAGGGGGATTTTATATAAAACTGGATTTTCACCTTCTAAAATTTTTTTTTCTTGGAACGTTAAGTAGACACACACCATTAAAGTTGATTCTCTATTACAATTATGCACAAATTTGCAGCAATTAGCAATTTCAGTATAAGCACTTAAAATTCAATGTATAAGTTAGTGCTCTAAATTTAAGAAATACCCGATAACACTATTGCTTTCACTCATTTCACAACAATTCTAAACCATATCCCTTTTTTTTAATTTTTTCCTGCCTTACAATAAACAACTTTTCTATTTTAATTCTAGCCATTTGCTCACTCTCCAGGCTGTCCTATTTTTTATCTTTTATCTTGAACTCCACAATTATTTCCTTGCAATTATTTCAAGGTAGCTCAATGCTGCATCTGAATTTCTACATAGGAGGCTAAACCTTCCTGTGGTTTCCTAATTCTGTGGCAATTTGCTTATCCAAGCAAGTTCTCCTGCTCCTGCTGTACCATATTACACCACAAGTCTGTTAAACAAGCAAAATATTCTTGTTTTGCTAAATATTCAAATTTATTTTATTTTACTCCCATGTACTGCAAAACACCAGGGTCTCAAAAAGAAAATAAAACAGGAAAAATTGCACAGATTTTTCCACCTTTTCATGTGTGGTGATAAGATATTTTTATTTATATTTAAATCAGCAGATGCAAAAAGGTGACATGTGATAAATGGACAAAAAGGAAAACATAATAATAGAATAAATAAGTTAATATAAATCATGTAATACAGCTTTGTTATACATATCTGGTGTAGCAAATATGAGCCTATACTAGCCTATCTCCTCAATCTATACTTATATACAGATCTGGTGTAGCCTATGTGAGCCTATACTAGCCTATCTCCTAAGTCTATACTTATATACCGATCTGGTGTAGCCTATGTCAGCCTATACCAGCCTATCTCCACATACAATACTAATATACCAATCCGGTGTAACCTATGTGAGCCTATACTAGCCTATCTCCCCAGCATATACTTATATCCAGATCTGGTATAGCTTATGTGAGCCTATACTAGCCTATGTCCTAGTCTATACTTATATACCGATCTGGTGTAGCCTATACCAGCCTATCTCCTCATACAATACTTATATACCAGTCCGGTGTAACCTATGTGAGCCTATACCAGCCTATCTCCTCATACAATACTTATATACCAATCTGGTGTGACCTATGTGAGCCTATACCAGCCTATCTCCTCAGCCTATGCTTATATACAGATCTGGCTTAGCCTATGTGAGCCTTACTAGCCTATCTCCTAAGTCTATACTTATATACCGATCTGGTGTAGCCTATGTCAGCCTATACCAGCCTATCTCCACATACAATACTAATATACCAATCCGGTGTAACCTATGTGAGCCTATACTAGCCTATCTCCCCAGCATATACTTATATCCAGATCTGGTATAGCTTATGTGAGCCTATACTAGCCTATGTCCTAGTCTATACTTATATACCGATCTGGTGTAGCCTATGTCAGCCTATACCAGCCTATCTCCTCATACAATACTTATATACCAGTCCAGTGTAACCTATGTGAGCCTATACCAGCCTATCTCCTCATACAATACTTATATACCAATCTGGTGTGACCTATGTGAGCCTATACCAGCCTATCTCTTCAGCCTATACTTATATACAGTTCTGGTTTAGCCTTTGTGAGCCTATACTAGCCTATCTCCTCAGTCTATACCTATATACTGATCTGGTGTAACTTATGTGAACCTATACTAGCCCATCTTCTCAGCCTATACTTATATACCGATATGGTGTAGCCTGTGTGAGCCTATACTAGAATATCTCCCCATTCTATACTTATACACAGATCTGGTGTAGCCTATGTGAGCCTATATTATCCTATCTCCTCCGTCTATACTTATGTACCGATCTGGTGTAGCCTGTGCGAGCCTATACTAGCCTATCTCCTCCGTCTATACCTATATTGTACGGATCTGTGTAGCCTATGCGAGCTTATACTAGACTATCTGTGTAGCCTATGCGAGCCTATAGTAGACTATCTCCTCAGCCTACAATTATGTAGCGATCTGATGTAGCCTATTTGAGCCTATACCACCCTATCTCTTCAGTTTATACTTATATACCAATCCGGTGTAGCCTATACTAGCATATCTCCCCAGCCTATACATATATACAGATACGGTGTAACCTATGTGAGCCCATACTAGACTATCTCCCCAGCCTATACTTATATACAGATCTGGTGTCGCCTATGTGAGCCCATTCTAACCTATCTCCTCAGCCTATACTTATATACCGATCTGGTGTAGCCTACATCTGCCTATAGTAGACTTTCTCCTCAGTCTATACTTATATACAGATCTGGTTTAGCCTGTGAGAGCCTATAGTAGCCTATCTCCCCAGCCTATACTTATATACATATCTGGTGTAGCCTGTGAGATTCTATACTAGCCTATCCCGCCAGCCTATACTTTATACAAATTTAGTGTAGCCTATGTGAGCCTATACTAGCCTATCTCCCAGGCCTATACTTAAATACAGATATGGTGTACCCTGTGTAAGCCTATACTATCTTCTCAGCCTATACTTTTTTTTTTGTCAAGATTCTTTATTGTTCTACATGTTCCATTACAATATGTAATACTACATGTTGAGTTTGCTTACAAAGTAAACTGATAATCATATATTAATTAACATGAAGAATATAGCCTACACTTATATACAGATCTGGTGTAGCCTATACTAGCCTATCTCCTCAGCCTATACATATATACCGATCTGGTGTAGCCTACATCTGCCTATAGTAGATTTTCTCCTCAGTCTATACTTATATACACATCTGGTTTAGCCTATGTGAGCCTATACTAGCCTATCTCCTCAGCTTATACTTATATACTGATCTGGTTTAGCCTATGTGAGCCTATACTAGCCTATCTCCTCAGTCTATACTTATATACAGATCTGGTTTAGCCTATGTGAGCCTATACTAGCCTATCTCCCCAGTCTATACTTATATACAGATCTGGTTTAGCCTATGTGAGCCTATACTAGCCTATCTCCTCAGTCTATAACTTATATACAGATCTGGTTTAGCCTATGTGAGCCTATACTAGCCTATCTCCTCAGTTTATACTTATATACTGATCTGGTGTAACCTAGATGACCATATAGTAGCATATCTCCTCAGCCTATACTTATATACCAATCCGGTGTAGCCTATACTAGCATATCTCCCCGGCCCATACATATACACAGATACGGTGTAACCTATGAGAGCCAATACTAGACTATCTCCCCAGCCTATACTTATATACAGATCTGGTGTCGCCTATGTGAGCCCATTCTAACCTATCTCCTCAGCCTATACTTTATACCGATCTGGTGTAGCCTACATGAGCCTATACTAACTAGCCTATCTCCTTAGGCTATACTTATATAGAGATCTGGTGTAGCCTGTACTATCCTATCTCCAAAGCCTATACTTATATACCGATCTGGTTTAGCCTACATGAGCCTATACTTGCCTATCTCCTCTGTCCATACTTATATACCGATCTGGTGTAGCCTGTGTGAGCCTATACTAGCCTATCTCCCAGGCCTATACATACATACAAATCTTGTGTAGCCTATTTGAGCCTATACTAGCCTATCTCCCCAGCCTATGCTTATATACATGTCTTGTGTAGCCTGTGAGAGCCTATACTAGCCTATCCCCCCAGCCTATACTTATATACAAATTTGGTGTAGCCTATGTGAGCCAATACTAGTCTATCTCCCCAGCCTATACCTACATACCCATCTGCTGTAGCCTATGTGAGCCTATACTAGCCTATGTCCTCAGCCTATACTTATGTACAGATCTGGTGTAGCCTATGTAGGCCTATACTAGCCTATCCCCTCAGTCTATACTTATATACCAATCCGGTGTAGCCTATGTGAGCCTATACTAGCCTATCCCCTCAGCCTATACTTATATACATGTCTGGTGTAGCCTGTGAGAGCCTATACTAGCCTATCTCCCCAGCCTATACTTATATACATGTCTGGTGTAGCCTCTGAGAGCCTATACTAGCCTATCTCCCCAGCCTATACTTATATACAAATTTGGTGTAGCCTATGTGAGCCTATACTAGCCTATCTCCTCAGCCTATACTTATATACAGATCTGGTGTAGCCTATATGAGCCTATACTAGCCTATCTCCTCAGCCTATACTTATATACAGATCTGGTGTAGCCTACATGAGCCTATACTAGCCTATCTCCCCAGGCTATACTTATATACATGTCTGGTGTAGCCTCTGAGAGCCTATACTAGCCTATCTCCCCAGCCTATACTTATATACAAATTTGGTGTAGCCTATCTGAGCCTATACTAGCCTATCTCCTCAGCCTATACTTATATACAGATCTGGTGTAGCCTATATGAGCCTATACTAGCCTATCTCCTCAGTCTATACTTATATACAGATCTGGTGTAGCCTATATGAGCCTATACTAGCCTATCTCCTCAGTCTATACTTATATACAGATCTGGTGTAGCCTACATGAGCCTCTACTAGCCTATCTCCTCAGTCTATACTTATATACCGATGTGGTGTAGCCTGTGTGAGCCTATACTAGCCTATCTCCCCCGTCTATACTTATATACAGATGTGGTGTAGCCTACATGAGCCTATACTAGCCTATCTCCCCCGTCTATACTTATATACAGATGTGGTGTAGCCTACATGAGCCTATACTAGCCTATCTCCCCCGTCTATACTTATATACCGATGTGGTGTAGCCTACATGAGCCTATACTAGCCTATCTCCTAAGTCTATACTTATATACAGATGTGGTGTAGCCTACATGAGCCTATACTAGCCTATCTCCTAAGTCTATACTTATATACAGATGTGGTGTAGCCTGTGTGAGCCTATACTAGCCTATCTCCGAAGTCTATACTTATATACCGATGTGGTGTAGCCTGTGTGAGCCTATACTAGCCTATCTCCTAAGTCTATACTTATATACAGATGTGGTGTAGCCTACATGAGCCTATACTAGCCTATCTCCTAAGTCTATACTTATATACAGATGTGGTGTAGCCTACATGAGCCTATCTCCTCAGTCTATACCTATACAGATGTGGTGTAGCCTGTGTGAGCCTATACTAGCCTATCTCCCCCGTCTATACTTATATACCGATCTGGTGTTGCCTACATGAGCCTATACTAGCCTATCTCCTAAGTCTATACTTATATACAGATGTGGTGTAGCCTGTGTGAGCCTATACTAGCCTATCTCCCCCGTCTATACTTATATACCGATCTGGTGTAGCCTACATGAGCCTATACTAGCCTATATCCCCCGTCTATACTTATATACAGATGTGGTGTAGCCTGTGTGAGCCTATACTAGCCTATCTCCCCCGTCTATACTTATATACAGATCTGGTGTAGCCTACATGAGCCTATACTAGCCTATCTCCTAAGTCTATACTTATATACCGATGTGGTGTAGCCTACATGAGCCTATCTCCTCAGTATATACTTATATACCGATCTGGTGTAGCCTGTGTGAGCCTATACTGGCCTATCTCCCCCGTCTATACTTATATACAGATCTGGTGTAGCCTATGTGAACCTATACTAGCCTATCTTCTCATCCTATACTTTTTTTTGTGAAGATTCTTTATTGTTCTACATGTTCCATTACAATATGTAATACTACATGTTGAGTTTGCTTACAAAGTAAACTGATAATCATATATTAATTAACATGAAGAATATAGCCTATACTTATATACAGATCTGGTGTAGCCTATACTAGCCTATCTCCTCAGCCTATACATATATACCGATCTGGTGTAGCCTACATCAGCCTATAGTAGACTTTCTCCTCAGTCTATACTTATATACAGATTTGGTGTAGCCTATGTGAGCCTATACTAGCCTATCTCCTCAGCTTATACTTATATACTGATCTGGTGTAGCCTATGTGAACCTATACTAGCCTATCTCCTCAGCCTATGCTTATATACAGATCTGGTGTAGCCTAGTGAGCCTATACTAGCCTATCTCCTCAGTCTATACTTATATACACATCTGGTTTAGACTATGTGAGCCTATACTAGCCTATCTCCTCAGTCTATACTTATATACACATCTGGTGTAGCCTACATGAGCCTATACTAGCCTATCTCCTAAGTCTATACTTATATACCGATGTGGTGTAGCCTACATGAGCCTATCTCCTCAGTATATACTTATATACCGATCTGGTGTAGCCTGTGTGAGCCTATACTGGCCTATCTCCCCCGTCTATACTTATATACAGATCTGGTGTAGCCTATGTGAACCTATACTAGCCTATCTTCTCATCCTATACTTTTTTTTTGTGTCAAGATTCTTTATTGTTCTACATGTTCCATTACAATATGTAATACTACATGTTGAGTTTGCTTACAAAGTAAACTGATAATCATATATTAATTAACATGAAGAATATAGTCTATACTTATATACAGATCTGGTGTAGCCTATACTAGCCTATCTCCTCAGCCTATACATATATACCGATCTGGTGTAGCCTATGTGAGCCTATACTAGCCTATCTCCTCAGCTTATACTTATATACTGATCTGGTTTAACCTAGTGAGCCTATACTAGCCTTTCTCCTCAGTCTATACTTATATACAGATCTGGTTTAGCCTATGTGAGCCTATACTAGCCTATCTCCTCAGCTTATACTTATATACTGATCTGGTTTAGCCAAGTGAGACTATACTAGCCTATCTCCTCAGTCTATACTTATATACACATCTGGTTTAGCCTATGTGAGCCTATACTAGCATATCTCCTCAGCCTATACTTATATACCAATCCGGTGTAGCCTATACTAGCATATCTCCCCAGCCCATACATATACACAGATACGGTGTAACCTATGAGAGCCTATACTAGCCTATCTCCCCAGCATATACTTATATCCAGATCTGGTATAGCTTATGTGAACCTATACTAGCCTATGTCCTAGTCTATACTTATATACCGATCTGGTGTAGCCTATGTCAGCCTATACCAGCCTATCTCCTCATACAATACTTATATACCAGTCCGGTGTAACCTATGTGAGCCTATACCAGCCTATCTCCTCATACAATACTTATATACCAATCTGGTGTGACCTATGTGAGCCTATACCAGCCTATCTCCTCAGCCTATGCTTATATACAGATCTGGCTTAGCCTATGTGAGCCATACTAGCATATCTCCTAAGTCTATACTTATATACCGATCTGGTGTAGCCTATGTCAGCCTATACCAGCCTATCTCCACATACAATACTAATATACCAATCCGGTGTAACCTATGTGAGCCTATACTAGCCTATCTCCCCAGCATATACTTATATCCAGATCTGGTATAGCTTATGTGAGTCTATACTAGCCTATGTCCTAGTCTATACTTATATACCGATCTGGTGTAGCCTATGTCAGCCTATACCAGCCTATCTCCTCATACAATACTTATATACCAGTCCGGTGTAACCTATGTGAGCCTATACCAGCCTATCTCCTCATACAATACTTATATACGAATCTGGTGTGACCTATGTGAGCCTATACCAGCCTATCTCTTCAGCCTATACTTATAAACAGTTCTGGTTTAGCCTTTGTGAGCCTATACTAGCCTATCTCCTCAGTCTATACCTATATACTGATCTGGTGTAACTTATGTGAACCTATACTAGCCCATCTTCTCAGCCTATACTTATATACCGATATGGTGTAGCCTGTGTGAGCCTATACTAGAATATCTCCCCATTCTATACTTATACACAGATCTGGTGTAGCCTATGTGAGCCTATATTATCCTATCTCCTCCGTCTATACTTATGTACCGATCTGGTGTAGCCTGTGCGAGCCTATACTAGCCTATCTCCTCCGTCTATACCTATATTGTACGGATCTGTGTAGCCTATGCGAGCTTATAGTAGACTATCTGTGTAGCCTATGCGAGCCTATAGTAGACTATCTCCTCAGCCTACAATTATGTAGCGATCTGATGTAGCCTATTTGAGCCTATACCACCCTATCTCTTCAGTTTATACTTATATACCAATCCGGTGTAGCCTATACTAGCATATCTCCCCAGCCTATACATATATACAGATCCGGTGTAACCTATGTGAGCCCATACTAGCCTATCTCCCCAGCCTATACATATATACAGATCCGGTGTAACCTATGTGAGCCCATACTAGACTATCTCCCCAGCCTATACTTATATACAGATCTGGTGTCGCCTATGTGAGCCCATTCTAACCTATCTCCTCAGCCTATACTTATATACCGATCTGGTGTAGCCTACATCTGCCTATAGTAGACTTTCTCCTCAGTCTATACTTATATACAGATCTGGTTTAGCCTGTGAGAGCCTATAGTAGCCTATCTCCCCAGCCTATACTTATATACATGTCTGGTGTAGCCTGTGAGTTGGTTGTTGTTGTAGTGTTTAACGCCCGCTTTTACTACTACGGCACCGCAGGCGGTGACACTGATGATACATGAAGATGGAGCACCGGTGGAATGAGATGGCGGGGGAAACCGGAGTACCCGGAGAAAACCCGCCCTGACGCCGCTTCGTCCACCACGAATACCACATGCGGGTCCCTGGGATCGAACCCAGGCCGCCTAGGTGGTAGGCGAGCGCGCTAACCGCTCGGCCACGGCGCCGCCGTGTAGCCTGTGAGATTCTATACTAGCCTATCCCGCCAGCCTATACTTATATACAAATTTAGTGTAGCCTATGTGAGCCTATACTAGCCTATCTCCCAGGCCTATACTAAAATACAGATATGGTGTACCCTGTGTAAGCCTATACTATCTTCTCAGCCTATACTTTTTTTTTGTCAAGATTCTTTATTGTTCTACATGTTCCATTACAATATGTAATACTACATGTTGAGTTTGCTTACAAAGTAAACTGATAATCATATATTAATTAACATGAAGAATATAGCCTACACTTATATACAGATCTGGTGTAGCCTATACTAGCCTATCTCCTCAGCCTATACATATATACCGATCTGGTGTAGCCTACATCTGCCTATAGTAGACTTTCTCCTCAGTCTATACTTATATACACATCTGGTTTAGCCTATGTGAGCCTATACTAGCCTATCTCCTCAGCTTATACTTATATACTGATCTGGTTTAGCCTATGTGAGCCTATACTAGCCTATCTCCTCAGTCTATACTTATATACAGATCTGGTTTAGCCTATGTGAGCCTATACTAGCCTATCTCCTCAGTCTATACTTATATACAGATCTGGTTTAGCTTATGTGAGCCTATACTAGCCTATCTCCTCAGTTTATACTTATATACTGATCTGGTGTAACCTAGATGACCATATAGTAGCATATCTCCTCAGCCTATACTTATATACCAATCCGGTGTAGCCTATACTAGCATATCTCCCCGGCCCATACATATACACAGATACGGTGTAACCTATGAGAGCCAATACTAGCCTATCTCCCCCGTCTATACTTATATACCGATGTGGTGTAGCCTACATGAGCCTATACTAGCCTATCTCCCCCGTCTATACTTATATACAGATGTGGTGTAGCCTACATGAGCCTATACTAGCCTATCTCCCCCGTCTATACTTATATACAGATGTGGTGTAGCCTACATGAGCCTATACTAGCCTATCTACCCCGTCTATACTTATATACCGATGTGGTGTAGCCTACATGAGCCTATACTAGCCTATCTCCTAAGTCTATACTTATATACAGATGTGGTGTAGCCTACATGAGCCTATACTAGCCTATCTCCTAAGTCTATACTTATATACACATGTGGTGTAGCCTGTGTGAGCCTATACTAGCCTATCTCCGAAGTCTATACTTATATACCGATGTGGTGTAGCCTGTGTGAGCCTATACTAGCCTATCTCCTAAGTCTATACTTATATACAGATGTGGTGTAGCCTACATGAGCCTATACTAGCCTATCTCCTAAGTCTATACTTATATACAGATGTGGTGTAGCCTACATGAGCCTATCTCCTCAGTCCATACTTATATACAGATGTGGTGTAGCCTGTGTGAGCCTATACTAGCCTATCTCCCCCGTCTATACTTATATACCGATCTGGTGTTGCCTACATGAGCCTATACTAGCCTATCTCCTAAGTCTATACTTATATACAGATGTGGTGTAGCCTGTGTGAGCCTATACTAGCCTATCTCCCCCGTCTATACTTATATACCGATCTGGTGTAGCCTACATGAGCCTATACTAGCCTATCTCCCCCGTCTATACTTATATACAGATGTGGTGTAGCCTGTGTGAGCCTATACTAGCCTATCTCCCCCGTCTATACTTATATACAGATCTGGTGTAGCCTACATGAGCCTATACTAGCCTATCTCCTAAGTCTATACTTATATACCGATGTGGTGTAGCCTACATGAGCCTATCTCCTCAGTATATACTTATATACCGATCTGGTGTAGCCTGTGTGAGCCTATTCTGGCCTATCTCCCCCGTCTATACTTATATACAGATCTGGTGTAGCCTATGTGAACCTATACTAGCCTATCTTCTCATCCTATACTTTTTTTTGTGAAGATTCTTTATTGTTCTACATGTTCCATTACAATATGTAATACTACATGTTGAGTTTGCTTACAAAGTAAACTGATAATCATATATTAATTAACATGAAGAATATAGCCTATACTTATATACAGATCTGGTGTAGCCTATACTAGCCTATCTCCTCAGCCTATACATATATACCGATCTGGTGTAGCCTACATCAGCCTATAGTAGACTTTCTCCTCAGTCTATACTTATATACAGATCTGGTGTAGCCTATGTGAGCCTATACTAGCCTATCTCCTCAGCCTATGCTTATATACAGATCTGGTGTAGCCTAGTGAGCCTATACTAGCCTATCTCTTCAGTCTATACTTATATACACATCTGGTTTAGACTATGTGAGCCTATACTAGCCTATCTCCTCAGTCTATACTTATATACACATCTGGTGTAGCCTACATGAGCCTATACTAGCCTATCTCCTAAGTCTATACTTATATACCGATGTGGTGTAGCCTACATGAGCCTATCTCCTCAGTATATACTTATATACCGATCTGGTGTAGCCTGTGTGAGCCTATACTGGCCTACCTCCCCCGTCTATACTTATATACAGATCTGGTGTAGCCTATGTGAACCTATACTAGCCTATCTTCTCATCCTATACTTTTTTTTGTGTCAAGATTCTTTATTGTTCTACATGTTCCATTACAATATGTAATACTACATGTTGAGTTTGCTTACAAAGTAAACTGATAATCATATATTAATTAACATGAAGAATATAGCCTATACTTATATACAGATCTGGTGTAGCCTATACTAGCCTATCTCCTCACTCTATACTTATATACCGATCTGGTGTAGCCTACATGAGCCTATACAAGCCTATCTCCTCAGCCTATGCTTATATACAGATCTGGTGTAGCCAATGTGAGCCTATACTAGCCTATTTCCTCACTCTATACTTATATACAGATCTGGTGTCGCCTATGTGAGCCCATTCTAACCTATCTCCTCAGCCTATACTTATATACCGATCTGGTGTAGCCTACATCTGCCTATAGTAGACTTTCTCCTCAGTCTATACTTATATACAGATCTGGTTTAGCCTGTGAGAGCCTATAGTAGCCTATCTCCCCAGCCTATACTTATATACATGTCTGGTGTAGCCTGTGAGATTCTATACTAGCCTATCCCGCCAGCCTATACTTTATACAAATTTAGTGTAGCCTATGTGAGCCTATACTAGCCTATCTCCCAGGCCTATACTTAAATACAGATATGGTGTACCCTGTGTAAGCCTATACTATCTTCTCAGCCTATACTTTTTTTTTGTCAAGATTCTTTATTGTTCTACATGTTCCATTACAATATGTAATACTACATGTTGAGTTTGCTTACAAAGTAAACTGATAATCATATATTAATTAACATGAAGAATATAGCCTACACTTATATACAGATCTGGTGTAGCCTATACTAGCCTATCTCCTCAGCCTATACATATATACCGATCTGGTGTAGCCTACATCTGCCTATAGTAGACTTTCTCCTCAGTCTATACTTATATACACATCTGGTTTAGCCTATGTGAGCCTATACTAGCCTATCTCCTCAGCTTATACTTATATACTGATCTGGTTTAGCCTATGTGAGCCTATACTAGCCTATCTCCTCAGTCTATACTTATATACAGATCTGGTTTAGCCTATGTGAGCCTATACTAGCCTATCTCCTCAGTCTATAACTTATATACAGATCTGGTTTAGCCTATGTGAGCCTATACTAGCCTATCTCCTCAGTTTATACTTATATACTAATCTGGTGTAACCTAGATGACCATATAGTAGCATATCTCCTCAGCCTATACTTATATACCAATCCGGTGTAGCCTATACTAGCATATCTCCCCGGCCCATACATATACACAGATACGGTGTAACCTATGAGAGCCAATACTAGACTATCTCCCCAGCCTATACTTATATACAGATCTGGTGTCGCCTATGTGAGCCCATTCTAACCTATCTCCTCAGCCTATACTTTATACCGATCTGGTGTAGCCTACATGAGCCTATACTAACTAGCCTATCTCCTTAGGCTATACTTATATAGAGATCTGGTGTAGCCTGTACTATCCTATCTCCAAAGCCTATTCTTATATACCGATCTGGTTTAGCCTACATGAGCCTATACTTGCCTATCTCCTCTGTCTATACTTATATACCGATCTGGTGTAGCCTGTGTGAGCCTATACTAGCCTATCTCCCCAGTCTATACTTATATACAGATCTGGTGTAGCCTGTGTGAGCCTATACTAGCCTATCTCCCAGGCCTATACATACATACAAATCTGGTGTAGCCTATGTGAGCCTATACTAGCCTATCTCCTCAGTCTATAACTTATATACAGATCTGGTTTAGCCTATGTGAGCCTATACTAGCCTATCTCCTCAGTTTATACTTATATACTGATCTGGTGTAACCTAGATGACCATATAGTAGCATATCTCCTCAGCCTATACTTATATACCAATCCGGTGTAGCCTATACTAACATATCTCCCCGGCCCATACATATACACAGATACGGTGTAACCTATGAGAGCCAATACTAGACTATCTCCCCAGCCTATACTTATATACAGATCTGGTGTCGCCTATGTGAGCCCATTCTAACCTATCTCCTCAGCCTATACTTTATACCGATCTGGTGTAGCCTACATGAGCCTATACTAACTAGCCTATCTCCTTAGGCTATACTTATATAGAGATCTGGTGTAGGCTGTACTATCCTATCTCCAAAGCCTATACTTATATACCGATCTGGTTTAGCCTACATGAGCCTATACTTGCCTATCTCCTCTGTCCATACTTATATACCGATCTGGTGTAGCCTGTGTGAGCCTATACTAGCCTATCTCCCCAGTCTATACTTATATACAGATCTGGTGTAGCCTGTGTGAGCCTATACTAGCCTATCTCCCAGGCCTATACATACATACAAATCTTGTGTAGCCTATTTGAGCCTATACTAGCCTATCTCCCCAGCCTATGCTTATATACATGTCTTGTGTAGCCTGTGAGAGCCTATACTAGCCTATCCCCCCAGCCTATACTTATATACAAATTTGGTGTAGCCTATGTGAGCCAATACTAGTCTATCTCCCCAGCCTATACCTACATACCCATCTGCTGTAGCCTATGTGAGCCTATACTAGCCTATGTCCTCAGCCTATACTTATGTACAGATCTGGTGTAGCCTATGTAGGCCTATACTAGCCTATCCCCTCAGTCTATACTTATATACCAATCCGGTGTAGCCTATGTGAGCCTATACTAGCCTATCCCCTCAGCCTATACTTATATACATGTCTGGTGTAGCCTGTGAGAGCCTATACTAGCCTATCTCCCCAGCCTATACTTATATACATGTCTGGTGTAGCCTCTGAGAGCCTATACTAGCCTATCTCCCCAGCCTATACTTATATACAAATTTGGTGTAGCCTATGTGAGCCTATACTAGCCTATCTCCTCAGCCTATACTTATATACAGATCTGGTGTAGCCTATATGAGCCTATACTAGCCTATCTCCTCAGCCTATACTTATATACAGATCTGGTGTAGCCTACATGAGCCTATACTAGCCTATCTCCCCAGGCTATACTTATATACATGTCTGGTGTAGCCTCTGAGAGCCTATACTAGCCTATCTCCCCCGTCTATACTTATATACAGATCTGGTGTAGCCTACATGACCCTATACTAGCCTATCTCCTAAGTCTATACTTATATACCGATGTGGTGTAGCCTACATGAGCCTATCTCCTCAGTATATACTTATATACCGATCTGGTGTAGCCTGTGTGAGCCTATACTGGCCTATCTCCCCCGTCTATACATATATACAGATCTGGTGTAGCCTATGTGAACCTATACTAGCCTATCTTCTCATCCTATACTTTTTTTTGTGAAGATTCTTTATTGTTCTACATGTTCCATTACAATATGTAATACTACATGTTGAGTTTGCTTACAAAGTAAACTGATAATCATATATTAATTAACATGAAGAATATAGCCTATACTTATATACAGATCTGGTGTAGCCTATACTAGCCTATCTCCTCAGCCTATACATATATACCGATCTGGTGTAGCCTACATCAGCCTATAGTAGACTTTCTCCTCAGTCTATACTTATATACAGATTTGGTGTAGCCTATGTGAGCCTATACTAGCCTATCTCCTCAGCTTATACTTATATACTGATCTGGTGTAGCCTATGTGAACCTATACTAGCCTATCTCCTCAGCCTATGCTTATATACAGATCTGGTGTAGCCTAGTGAGCCTATACTAGCCTATCTCCTCAGTCTATACTTATATACACATCTGGTTTAGACTATGTGAGCCTATACTAGCCTATCTCCTCAGTCTATACTTATATACACATCTGGTGTAGCCTACATGAGCCTATACTAGCCTATCTCCTAAGTCTATACTTATATACCGATGTGGTGTAGCCTACATGAGCCTATCTCCTCAGTATATACTTATATACCGATCTGGTGTAGCCTGTGTGAGCCTATACTGGCCTATCTCCCCCGTCTATACTTATATACAGATCTGGTGTAGCCTATGTGAACCTATACTAGCCTATCTTCTCATCCTATACTTTTTTTTTGTGTCAAGATTCTTTATTGTTCTACATGTTCCATTACAATATGTAATACTACATGTTGAGTTTGCTTACAAAGTAAACTGATAATCATATATTAATTAACATGAAGAATATAGCCTATACTTATATACAGATCTGGTGTAGCCTATACTAGCCTATCTCCTCAGCCTATACATATATACCGATCTGGTGTAGCCTATGTGAGCCTATACTAGCCTATCTCCTCAGCTTATACTTATATACTGATCTGGTTTAACCTAGTGAGCCTATACTAGCCTTTCTCCTCAGTCTATACTTATATACAGATCTGGTTTAGCCTATGTGAGCCTATACTAGCCTATCTCCTCAGCTTATACTTATATACTGATCTGGTTTAGCCTAGTGAGACTATACTAGCCTATCTCCTCAGTCTATACTTATATACACATCTGGTTTAGCCTATGTGAGCCTATACTAGCATATCTCCTCAGCCTATACTTATATACCAATCCGGTGTAGCCTATACTAGCATATCTCCCCAGCCCATACATATACACAGATACGGTGTAACCTATGAGAGCCTATACTAGCCTATCTCCCCAGCATATACTTATATCCAGATCTGGTATAGCTTATGTGAGCCTATACTAGCCTATGTCCTAGTCTATACTTATATACCGATCTGGTGTAGCCTATGTCAGCCTATACCAGCCTATCTCCTCATACAATACTTATATACCAGTCCGGTGTAACCTATGTGAGCCTATACCAGCCTATCTCCTCATACAATACTTATATACCAATCTGGTGTGACCTATGTGAGCCTATACCAGCCTATCTCCTCAGCCTATGCTTATATACAGATCTGGCTTAGCCTATGTGAGCCATACTAGCATATCTCCTAAGTCTATACTTATATACCGATCTGGTGTAGCCTATGTCAGCCTATACCAGCCTATCTCCACATACAATACTAATATACCAATCCGGTGTAACCTATGTGAGCCTATACTAGCCTATCTCCCCAGCATATACTTATATCCAGATCTGGTATAGCCTATGTGAGCCTATACTAGCCTATGTCCTAGTCTATACTTATATACCGATCTGGTGTAGCCTATGTCAGCCTATACCAGCCTATCTCCTCATACAATACTTATATACCAGTCCGGTGTAACCTATGTGAGCCTATACCAGCCTATCTCCTCATACAATACTTATATACCAATCTGGTGTGACCTATGTGAGCCTATACCAGCCTATCTCTTCAGCCTATACTTATAAACAGTTCTGGTTTAGCCTTTGTGAGCCTATACTAGCCTATCTCCTCAGTCTATACCTATATACTGATCTGGTGTAACTTATGTGAACCTATACTAGCCCATCTTCTCAGCCTATACTTATATACCGATATGGTGTAGCCTGTGTGAGCCTATACTAGAATATCTCCCCATTCTATACTTATACACAGATCTGGTGTAGCCTGTGTGAGCCTATACTAGCCTATCTCCCAGGCCTATACATACATACAAATCTGGTGTAGCCTATGTGAGCCTATACTAGCCTATCTCCTCAGTCTATAACTTATATACAGATCTGGTTTAGCCTATGTGAGCCTATACTAGCCTATCTCCTCAGTTTATACTTATATACTGATCTGGTGTAACCTAGATGACCATATAGTAGCATATCTCCTCAGCCTATACTTATATACCAATCCGGTGTAGCCTATACTAGCATATCTCCCCGGCCCATACATATACACAGATACGGTGTAACCTATGAGAGCCAATACTAGACTATCTCCCCAGCCTATACTTATATACAGATCTGGTGTCGCCTATGTGAGCCCATTCTAACCTATCTCCTCAGCCTATACTTTATACCGATCTGGTGTAGCCTACATGAGCCTATACTAACTAGCCTATCTCCTTAGGCTATACTTATATAGAGATCTGGTGTAGCCTGTACTATCCTATCTCCAAAGCCTATACTTATATACCGATCTGGTTTAGCCTACATGAGCCTATACTTGCCTATCTCCTCTGTCCATACTTATATACCGATCTGGTGTAGCCTGTGTGAGCCTATACTAGCCTATCTCCCCAGTCTATACTTATATACAGATCTGGTGTAGCCTGTGTGAGCCTATACTAGCCTATCTCCCAGGCCTATACATACATACAAATCTTGTGTAGCCTATTTGAGCCTATACTAGCCTATCTCCCCAGCCTATGCTTATATACATGTCTTGTGTAGCCTGTGAGAGCCTATACTAGCCTATCCCCCCAGCCTATACTTATATACAAATTTGGTGTAGCCTATGTGAGCCAATACTAGTCTATCTCCCCAGCCTATACCTACATACCCATCTGCTGTAGCCTATGTGAGCCTATACTAGCCTATGTCCTCAGCCTATACTTATGTACAGATCTGGTGTAGCCTATGTAGGCCTATACTAGCCTATCCCCTCAGTCTATACTTATATACCAATCCGGTGTAGCCTATGTGAGCCTATACTAGCCTATCCCCTCAGCCTATACTTATATACATGTCTGGTGTAGCCTGTGAGAGCCTATACTAGCCTATCTCCCCAGCCTATACTTATATACATGTCTGGTGTAGCCTCTGAGAGCCTATACTAGCCTATCTCCCCAGCCTATACTTATATACAAATTTGGTGTAGCCTATGTGAGCCTATACTAGCCTATCTCCTCAGCCTATACTTATATACAGATCTGGTGTAGCCTATATGAGCCTATACTAGCCTATCTCCTCAGCCTATACTTATATACAGATCTGGTGTAGCCTACATGAGCCTATACTAGCCTATCTCCCCAGGCTATACTTATATACATGTCTGGTGTAGCCTCTGAGAGCCTATACTAGCCTATCTCCCCCGTCTATACTTATATACAGATCTGGTGTAGCCTACATGAGCCTATACTAGCCTATCTCCTAAGTCTATACTTATATACCGATGTGGTGTAGCCTACATGAGCCTATCTCCTCAGTATATACTTATATACCGATCTGGTGTAGCCTGTGTGAGCCTATACTGGCCTATCTCCCCCGTCTATACTTATATACAGATCTGGTGTAGCCTATGTGAACCTATACTAGCCTATCTTCTCATCCTATACTTTTTTTTGTGAAGATTCTTTATTGTTCTACATGTTCCATTACAATATGTAATACTACATGTTGAGTTTGCTTACAAAGTAAACTGATAATCATATATTAATTAACATGAAGAATATAGCCTATACTTATATACAGATCTGGTGTAGCCTATACTAGCCTATCTCCTCAGCCTATACATATATACCGATCTGGTGTAGCCTACATCAGCCTATAGTAGACTTTCTCCTCAGTCTATACTTATATACAGATTTGGTGTAGCCTATGTGAGCCTATACTAGCCTATCTCCTCAGCTTATACTTATATACTGATCTGGTGTAGCCTATGTGAACCTATACTAGCCTATCTCCTCAGCCTATGCTTATATACAGATCTGGTGTAGCCTAGTGAGCCTATACTAGCCTATCTCCTCAGTCTATACTTATATACACATCTGGTTTAGACTATGTGAGCCTATACTAGCCTATCTCCTCAGTCTATACTTATATACACATCTGGTGTAGCCTATGTAGGCCTATACTAGCCTATCCCCTCAGTCTATACTTATATACCAATCCGGTGTAGCCTATGTGAGCCTATACTAGCCTATCCCCTCAGCCTATACTTATATACATGTCTGGTGTAGCCTGTGAGAGCCTATACTAGCCTATCTCCCCAGCCTATACTTATATACATGTCTGGTGTAGCCTCTGAGAGCCTATACTAGCCTATCTCCCCAGCCTATACTTATATACAAATTTGGTGTAGCCTATGTGAGCCTATACTAGCCTATCTCCTCAGCCTATACTTATATACAGATCTGGTGTAGCCTATATGAGCCTATACTAGCCTATCTCCTCAGCCTATACTTATATACAGATCTGGTGTAGCCTACATGAGCCTATACTAGCCTATCTCCCCAGGCTATACTTATATACATGTCTGGTGTAGCCTCTGAGAGCCTATACTAGCCTATCTCCCCCGTCTATACTTATATACAGATCTGGTGTAGCCTACATGAGCCTATACTAGCCTATCTCCTAAGTCTATACTTATATACCGATGTGGTGTAGCCTACATGAGCCTATCTCCTCAGTATATACTTATATACCGATCTGGTGTAGCCTGTGTGAGCCTATACTGGCCTATCTCCCCCGTCTATACTTATATACAGATCTGGTGTAGCCTATGTGAACCTATACTAGCCTATCTTCTCATCCTATACTTTTTTTTGTGAAGATTCTTTATTGTTCTACATGTTCCATTACAATATGTAATACTACATGTTGAGTTTGCTTACAAAGTAAACTGATAATCATATATTAATTAACATGAAGAATATAGCCTATACTTATATACAGATCTGGTGTAGCCTATACTAGCCTATCTCCTCAGCCTATACATATATACCGATCTGGTGTAGCCTACATCAGCCTATAGTAGACTTTCTCCTCAGTCTATACTTATATACAGATTTGGTGTAGCCTATGTGAGCCTATACTAGCCTATCTCCTCAGCTTATACTTATATACTGATCTGGTGTAGCCTATGTGAACCTATACTAGCCTATCTCCTCAGCCTATGCTTATATACAGATCTGGTGTAGCCTAGTGAGCCTATACTAGCCTATCTCCTCAGTCTATACTTATATACACATCTGGTTTAGACTATGTGAGCCTATACTAGCCTATCTCCTCAGTCTATACTTATATACACATCTGGTGTAGCCTACATGAGCCTATACTAGCCTATCTCCTAAGTCTATACTTATATACCGATGTGGTGTAGCCTACATGAGCCTATCTCCTCAGTATATACTTATATACCGATCTGGTGTAGCCTGTGTGAGCCTATACTGGCCTATCTCCCCCGTCTATACTTATATACAGATCTGGTGTAGCCTATGTGAACCTATACTAGCCTATCTTCTCATCCTATACTTTTTTTTTGTGTCAAGATTCTTTATTGTTCTACATGTTCCATTACAATATGTAATACTACATGTTGAGTTTGCTTACAAAGTAAACTGATAATCATATATTAATTAACATGAAGAATATAGCCTATACTTATATACAGATCTGGTGTAGCCTATACTAGCCTATCTCCTCAGCCTATACATATATACCGATCTGGTGTAGCCTATGTGAGCCTATACTAGCCTATCTCCTCAGCTTATACTTATATACTGATCTGGTTTAACCTAGTGAGCCTATACTAGCCTTTCTCCTCAGTCTATACTTATATACAGATCTGGTTTAGCCTATGTGAGCCTATACTAGCCTATCTCCTCAGCTTATACTTATATACTGATCTGGTTTAGCCTAGTGAGACTATACTAGCCTATCTCCTCAGTCTATACTTATATACACATCTGGTTTAGCCTATGTGAGCCTATACTAGCATATCTCCTCAGCCTATACTTATATACCAATCCGGTGTAGCCTATACTAGCATATCTCCCCAGCCCATACATATACACAGATACGGTGTAACCTATGATAGCCTATACTAGCCTATCTCCCCAGCATATACTTATATCCAGATCTGGTATAGCTTATGTGAGCCTATACTAGCCTATGTCCTAGTCTATACTTATATACCGATCTGGTGTAGCCTATGTCAGCCTATACCAGCCTATCTCCTCATACAATACTTATATACCAGTCCGGTGTAACCTATGTGAGCCTATACCAGCCTATCTCCTCATACAATACTTATATACCAATCTGGTGTGACCTATGTGAGCCTATACCAGCCTATCTCCTCAGCCTATGCTTATATACAGATCTGGCTTAGCCTATGTGAGCCATACTAGCATATCTCCTAAGTCTATACTTATATACCGATCTGGTGTAGCCTATGTCAGCCTATACCAGCCTATCTCCACATACAATACTAATATACCAATCCGGTGTAACCTATGTGAGCCTATACTAGCCTATCTCCCCAGCATATACTTATATCCAGATCTGGTATAGCTTATGTGAGCCTATACTAGCCTATGTCCTAGTCTATACTTATATACCGATCTGGTGTAGCCTATGTCAGCCTATACCAGCCTATCTCCTCATACAATACTTATATACCAGTCCGGTGTAACCTATGTGAGCCTATACCAGCCTATCTCCTCATACAATACTTATATACCAATCTGGTGTGACCTATGTGAGCCTATACCAGCCTATCTCTTCAGCCTATACTTATAAACAGTTCTGGTTTAGCCTTTGTGAGCCTATACTAGCCTATCTCCTCAGTCTATACCTATATACTGATCTGGTGTAACTTATGTGAACCTATACTAGCCCATCTTCTCAGCCTATACTTATATACCGATATGGTGTAGCCTGTGTGAGCCTATACTAGAATATCTCCCCATTCTATACTTATACACCGATCTGGTGTAGCCTATGTGAGCCTATATTATCCTATCTCCTCCGTCTATACTTATGTACCGATCTGGTGTAGCCTGTGCGAGCCTATACTAGCCTATCTCCTCCGTCTATACCTATATTGTACGGATCTGTGTAGCCTATGCGAGCTTATAGTAGACTATCTGTGTAGCCTATGCGAGCCTATAGTAGACTATCTCCTCAGCCTACAATTATGTAGCGATCTGATGTAGCCTATTTGAGCCTATACCACCCTATCTCTTCAGTTTATACTTATATACCAATCCGGTGTAGCCTATACTAGCATATCTCCCCAGCCTATACATATATACAGATCCGGTGTAACCTATGTGAGCCCATACTAGCCTATCTCCCCAGCCTATACATATATACAGATCCGGTGTAACCTATGTGAGCCCATACTAGACTATCTCCCCAGCCTATACTTATATACAGATCTGGTGTCGCCTATGTGAGCCCATTCTAACCTATCTCCTCAGCCTATACTTATATACCGATCTGGTGTAGCCTACATCTGCCTATAGTAGACTTTCTCCTCAGTCTATACTTATATACAGATCTGGTTTAGCCTGTGAGAGCCTATAGTAGCCTATCTCCCCAGCCTATACTTATATACATGTCTGGTGTAGCCTGTGAGTTGGTTGTTGTTGTAGTGTTTAACGCCCGCTTTTACTACTACGGCACCGCAGGCGGTGACACTGATGATACATGAAGATGGAGCACCGGTGGAATGAGATGGCGGGGGAAACCGGAGTACCCGGAGAAAACCCGCCCTGACGCCGCTTCGTCCACCACGAATACCACATGCGGGTCCCTGGGATCGAACCCAGGCCGCCTAGGTGGTAGGCGAGCGCGCTAACCGCTCGGCCACGGCGCCGCCGTGTAGCCTGTGAGATTCTATACTAGCCTATCCCGCCAGCCTATACTTATATACAAATTTAGTGTAGCCTATGTGAGCCTATACTAGCCTATCTCCCAGGCCTATACTAAAATACAGATATGGTGTACCCTGTGTAAGCCTATACTATCTTCTCAGCCTATACTTTTTTTTTGTCAAGATTCTTTATTGTTCTACATGTTCCATTACAATATGTAATACTACATGTTGAGTTTGCTTACAAAGTAAACTGATAATCATATATTAATTAACATGAAGAATATAGCCTACACTTATATACAGATCTGGTGTAGCCTATACTAGCCTATCTCCTCAGCCTATACATATATACCGATCTGGTGTAGCCTACATCTGCCTATAGTAGACTTTCTCCTCAGTCTATACTTATATACACATCTGGTTTAGCCTATGTGAGCCTATACTAGCCTATCTCCTCAGCTTATACTTATATACTGATCTGGTTTAGCCTATGTGAGCCTATACTAGCCTATCTCCTCAGTCTATACTTATATACAGATCTGGTTTAGCCTATGTGAGCCTATACTAGCCTATCTCCTCAGTCTATACTTATATACAGATCTGGTTTAGCTTATGTGAGCCTATACTAGCCTATCTCCTCAGTTTATACTTATATACTGATCTGGTGTAACCTAGATGACCATATAGTAGCATATCTCCTCAGCCTATACTTATATACCAATCCGGTGTAGCCTATACTAGCATATCTCCCCGGCCCATACATATACACAGATACGGTGTAACCTATGAGAGCCAATACTAGCCTATCTCCCCCGTCTATACTTATATACCGATGTGGTGTACCCTACATGAGCCTATACTAGCCTATCTCCCCCGTCTATACTTATATACAGATGTGGTGTAGCCTACATGAGCCTATACTAGCCTATCTCCCCCGTCTATACTTATATACAGATGTGGTGTAGCCTACATGAGCCTATACTAGCCTATCTACCCCGTCTATACTTATATACCGATGTGGTGTAGCCTACATGAGCCTATACTAGCCTATCTCCTAAGTCTATACTTATATACAGATGTGGTGTAGCCTACATGAGCCTATACTAGCCTATCTCCTAAGTCTATACTTATATACACATGTGGTGTAGCCTGTGTGAGCCTATACTAGCCTATCTCCGAAGTCTATACTTATATACCGATGTGGTGTAGCCTGTGTGAGCCTATACTAGCCTATCTCCTAAGTCTATACTTATATACAGATGTGGTGTAGCCTACATGAGCCTATACTAGCCTATCTCCTAAGTCTATACTTATATACAGATGTGGTGTAGCCTACATGAGCCTATCTCCTCAGTCCATACTTATATACAGATGTGGTGTAGCCTGTGTGAGCCTATACTAGCCTATCTCCCCCGTCTATACTTATATACCGATCTGGTGTTGCCTACATGAGCCTATACTAGCCTATCTCCTAAGTCTATACTTATATACAGATGTGGTGTAGCCTGTGTGAGCCTATACCAGCCTATCTCCCCCGTCTATACTTATATACCGATCTGGTGTAGCCTACATGAGCCTATACTAGCCTATCTCCCCCGTCTATACTTATATACAGATGTGGTGTAGCCTGTGTGAGCCTATACTAGCCTATCTCCCCCGTCTATACTTATATACAGATCTGGTGTAGCCTACATGAGCCTATACTAGCCTATCTCCTAAGTCTATACTTATATACCGATGTGGTGTAGCCTACATGAGCCTATCTCCTCAGTATATACTTATATACCGATCTGGTGTAGCCTGTGTGAGCCTATTCTGGCCTATCTCCCCCGTCTATACTTATATACAGATCTGGTGTAGCCTATGTGAACCTATACTAGCCTATCTTCTCATCCTATACTTTTTTTTGTGAAGATTCTTTATTGTTCTACATGTTCCATTACAATATGTAATACTACATGTTGAGTTTGCTTACAAAGTAAACTGATAATCATATATTAATTAACATGAAGAATATAGCCTATACTTATATACAGATCTGGTGTAGCCTATACTAGCCTATCTCCTCAGCCTATACATATATACCGATCTGGTGTAGCCTACATCAGCCTATAGTAGACTTTCTCCTCAGTCTATACCTATATACAGATCTGGTGTAGCCTATGTGAGCCTATACTAGCCTATCTCCTCAGCCTATGCTTATATACAGATCTGGTGTAGCCTAGTGAGCCTATACTAGCCTATCTCTTCAGTCTATACTTATATACACATCTGGTTTAGACTATGTGAGCCTATACTAGCCTATCTCCTCAGTCTATACTTATATACACATCTGGTGTAGCCTACATGAGCCTATACTAGCCTATCTCCTAAGTCTATACTTATATACCGATGTGGTGTAGCCTACATGAGCCTATCTCCTCAGTATATACTTATATACCGATCTGGTGTAGCCTGTGTGAGCCTATACTGGCCTATCTCCCCCGTCTATACTTATATACAGATCTGGTGTAGCCTATGTGAACCTATACTAGCCTATCTTCTCATCCTATACTTTTTTTTGTGTCAAGATTCTTTATTGTTCTACATGTTCCATTACAATATGTAATACTACATGTTGAGTTTGCTTACAAAGTAAACTGATAATCATATATTAATTAACATGAAGAATATAGCCTATACTTATATACAGATCTGGTGTAGCCTATACTAGCCTATCTCCTCACTCTATACTTATATACCGATCTGGTGTAGCCTACATGAGCCTATACAAGCCTATCTCCTCAGCCTATGCTTATATACAGATCTGGTGTAGCCAATGTGAGCCTATACTAGCCTATCTCCTCACTCTATACTTATATACAGATCTGGTGTCGCCTATGTGAGCCCATTCTAACCTATCTCCTCAGCCTATACTTATATACCGATCTGGTGTAGCCTACATCTGCCTATAGTAGACTTTCTCCTCAGTCTATACTTATATACAGATCTGGTTTAGCCTGTGAGAGCCTATAGTAGCCTATCTCCCCAGCCTATACTTATATACATGTCTGGTGTAGCCTGTGAGATTCTATACTAGCCTATCCCGCCAGCCTATACTTTATACAAATTTAGTGTAGCCTATGTGAGCCTATACTAGCCTATCTCCCAGGCCTATACTTAAATACAGATATGGTGTACCCTGTGTAAGCCTATACTATCTTCTCAGCCTATACTTTTTTTTTGTCAAGATTCTTTATTGTTCTACATGTTCCATTACAATATGTAATACTACATGTTGAGTTTGCTTACAAAGTAAACTGATAATCATATATTAATTAACATGAAGAATATAGCCTACACTTATATACAGATCTGGTGTAGCCTATACTAGCCTATCTCCTCAGCCTATACATATATACCGATCTGGTGTAGCCTACATCTGCCTATAGTAGACTTTCTCCTCAGTCTATACTTATATACACATCTGGTTTAGCCTATGTGAGCCTATACTAGCCTATCTCCTCAGCTTATACTTATATACTGATCTGGTTTAGCCTATGTGAGCCTATACTAGCCTATCTCCTCAGTCTATACTTATATACAGATCTGGTTTAGCCTATGTGAGCCTATACTAGCCTATCTCCCCAGTCTATACTTATATACAGATCTGGTTTAGCCTATGTGAGCCTATACTAGCCTATCTCCTCAGTCTATAACTTATATACAGATCTGGTTTAGCCTATGTGAGCCTATACTAGCCTATCTCCTCAGTTTATACTTATATACTGATCTGGTGTAACCTAGATGACCATATAGTAGCATATCTCCTCAGCCTATACTTATATACCAATTCGGTGTAGCCTATACTAGCATATCTCCCCGGCCCATACATATACACAGATACGGTGTAACCTATGAGAGCCAATACTAGACTATCTCCCCAGCCTATACTTATATACAGATCTGGTGTCGCCTATGTGAGCCCATTCTAACCTATCTCCTCAGCCTATACTTTATACCGATCTGGTGTAGCCTACATGAGCCTATACTAACTAGCCTATCTCCTTAGGCTATACTTATATAGAGATCTGGTGTAGCCTGTACTATCCTATCTCCAAAGCCTATTCTTATATACCGATCTGGTTTAGCCTACATGAGCCTATACTTGCCTATCTCCTCTGTCTATACTTATATACCGATCTGGTGTAGCCTGTGTGAGCCTATACTAGCCTATCTCCCCAGTCTATACTTATATACAGATCTGGTGTAGCCTGTGTGAGCCTATACTAGCCTATCTCCCAGGCCTATACATACATACAAATCTGGTGTAGCCTATGTGAGCCTATACTAGCCTATCTCCTCAGTCTATAACTTATATACAGATCTGGTTTAGCCTATGTGAGCCTATACTAGCCTATCTCCTCAGTTTATACTTATATACTGATCTGGTGTAACCTAGATGACCATATAGTAGCATATCTCCTCAGCCTATACTTATATACCAATCCGGTGTAGCCTATACTAGCATATCTCCCCGGCCCATACATATACACAGATACGGTGTAACCTATGAGAGCCAATACTAGACTATCTCCCCAGCCTATACTTATATACAGATCTGGTGTCGCCTATGTGAGCCCATTCTAACCTATCTCCTCAGCCTATACTTTATACCGATCTGGTGTAGCCTACATGAGCCTATACTAACTAGCCTATCTCCTTAGGCTATACTTATATAGAGATCTGGTGTAGCCTGTACTATCCTATCTCCAAAGCCTATACTTATATACCGATCTGGTTTAGCCTACATGAGCCTATACTTGCCTATCTCCTCTGTCCATACTTATATACCGATCTGGTGTAGCCTGTGTGAGCCTATACTAGCCTATCTCCCCAGTCTATACTTATATACAGATCTGGTGTAGCCTGTGTGAGCCTATACTAGCCTATCTCCCAGGCCTATACATACATACAAATCTTGTGTAGCCTATTTGAGCCTATACTAGCCTATCTCCCCAGCCTATGCTTATATACATGTCTTGTGTAGCCTGTGAGAGCCTATACTAGCCTATCCCCCCAGCCTATACTTATATACAAATTTGGTGTAGCCTATGTGAGCCAATACTAGTCTATCTCCCCAGCCTATACCTACATACCCATCTGCTGTAGCCTATGTGAGCCTATACTAGCCTATGTCCTCAGCCTATACTTATGTACAGATCTGGTGTAGCCTATGTAGGCCTATACTAGCCTATCCCCTCAGTCTATACTTATATACCAATCCGGTGTAGCCTATGTGAGCCTATACTAGCCTATCCCCTCAGCCTATACTTATATACATGTCTGGTGTAGCCTGTGAGAGCCTATACTAGCCTATCTCCCCAGCCTATACTTATATACATGTCTGGTGTAGCCTCTGAGAGCCTATACTAGCCTATCTCCCCAGCCTATACTTATATACAAATTTGGTGTAGCCTATGTGAGCCTATACTAGCCTATCTCCTCAGCCTATACTTATATACAGATCTGGTGTAGCCTATATGAGCCTATACTAGCCTATCTCCTCAGCCTATACTTATATACAGATCTGGTGTAGCCTACATGAGCCTATACTAGCCTATCTCCCCAGGCTATACTTATATACATGTCTGGTGTAGCCTCTGAGAGCCTATACTAGCCTATCTCCCCAGCCTATACTTATATACAAATTTGGTGTAGCCTATCTGAGCCTATACTAGCCTATTTCCTCAGCCTATACTTATATACAGATCTGGTGTAGCCTATATGAGCCTATACTAGCCTATCTCCTCAGTCTATACTTATATACAGATCTGGTGTAGCCTATATGAGCCTATACTAGCCTATCTCCTCAGTCTATACTTATATACAGATCTGGTGTAGCCTACATGAGCCTCTACTAGCCTATCTCCTCAGTCTATACTTATATACCGATGTGGTGTAGCCTGTGTGAGCCTATACTAGCCTATCTCCCCCGTCTATACTTATATACCGATGTGGTGTAGCCTACATGAGCCTATACTAGCCTATCTCCCCCGTCTATACTTATATACAGATGTGGTGTAGCCTACATGAGCCTATACTAGCCTATCTCCCCCGTCTATACTTATATACCGATGTGGTGTAGCCTACATGAGCCTATACTAGCCTATCTCCTAAGTCTATACTTATATACAGATGTGGTGTAGCCTACATGAGCCTATACTAGCCTATCTCCTAAGTCTATACTTATATACAGATGTGGTGTAGCCTGTGTGAGCCTATACTAGCCTATCTCCGAAGTCTATACTTATATACCGATGTGGTGTAGCCTGTGTGAGCCTATACTAGCCTATCTCCTAAGTCTATACTTATATACAGATGTGGTGTAGCCTACATGAGCCTATACTAGCCTATCTCCTAAGTCTATACTTATATACAGATGTGGTGTAGCCTACATGAGCCTATCTCCTCAGTCTATACCTATACAGATGTGGTGTAGCCTGTGTGAGCCTATACTAGCCTATCTCCCCCGTCTATACTTATATACCGATCTGGTGTTGCCTACATGAGCCTATACTAGCCTATCTCCTAAGTCTATACTTATATACAGATGTGGTGTAGCCTGTGTGAGCCTATACTAGCCTATCTCCCCCGTCTATACTTATATACCGATCTGGTGTAGCCTACATGAGCCTATACTAGCCTATATCCCCCGTCTATACTTATATACAGATGTGGTGTAGCCTGTGTGAGCCTATACTAGCCTATCTCCCCCGTCTATACTTATATACAGATCTGGTGTAGCCTACATGAGCCTATACTAGCCTATCTCCTAAGTCTATACTTATATACCGATGTGGTGTAGCCTACATGAGCCTATCTCCTCAGTATATACTTATATACCGATCTGGTGTAGCCTGTGTGAGCCTATACTGGCCTATCTCCCCCGTCTATACTTATATACAGATCTGGTGTAGCCTATGTGAACCTATACTAGCCTATCTTCTCATCCTATACTTTTTTTTGTGAAGATTCTTTATTGTTCTACATGTTCCATTACAATATGTAATACTACATGTTGAGTTTGCTTACAAAGTAAACTGATAATCATATATTAATTAACATGAAGAATATAGCCTATACTTATATACAGATCTGGTGTAGCCTATACTAGCCTATCTCCTCAGCCTATACATATATACCGATCTGGTGTAGCCTACATCAGCCTATAGTAGACTTTCTCCTCAGTCTATACTTATATACAGATTTGGTGTAGCCTATGTGAGCCTATACTAGCCTATCTCCTCAGCTTATACTTATATACTGATCTGGTGTAGCCTATGTGAACCTATACTAGCCTATCTCCTCAGCCTATGCTTATATACAGATCTGGTGTAGCCTAGTGAGCCTATACTAGCCTATCTCCTCAGTCTATACTTATATACACATCTGGTTTAGACTATGTGAGCCTATACTAGCCTATCTCCTCAGTCTATACTTATATACACATCTGGTGTAGCCTACATGAGCCTATACTAGCCTATCTCCTAAGTCTATACTTATATACCGATGTGGTGTAGCCTACATGAGCCTATCTCCTCAGTATATACTTATATACCGATCTGGTGTAGCCTGTGTGAGCCTATACTGGCCTATCTCCCCCGTCTATACTTATATACAGATCTGGTGTAGCCTATGTGAACCTATAGTAGCCTATCTTCTCATCCTATACTTTTTTTTTGTGTCAAGATTCTTTATTGTTCTACATGTTCCATTACAATATGTAATACTACATGTTGAGTTTGCTTACAAAGTAAACTGATAATCATATATTAATTAACATGAAGAATATAGCCTATACTTATATACAGATCTGGTGTAGCCTATACTAGCCTATCTCCTCAGCCTATACATATATACCGATCTGGTGTAGCCTATGTGAGCCTATACTAGCCTATCTCCTCAGCTTATACTTATATACTGATCTGGTTTAACCTAGTGAGCCTATACTAGCCTTTCTCCTCAGTCTATACTTATATACAGATCTGGTTTAGCCTATGTGAGCCTATACTAGCCTATCTCCTCAGCTTATACTTATATACTGATCTGGTTTAGCCTAGTGAGACTATACTAGCCTATCTCCTCAGTCTATACTTATATACACATCTGGTTTAGCCTATGTGAGCCTATACTAGCATATCTCCTCAGCCTATACTTATATACCAATCCGGTGTAGCCTATACTAGCATATCTCCCCAGCCCATACATATACACAGATACGGTGTAACCTATGAGAGCCTATACTAGCCTATCTCCCCAGCATATACTTATATCCAGATCTGGTATAGCTTATGTGAGCCTATACTAGCCTATGTCCTAGTCTATACTTATATACCGATCTGGTGTAGCCTATGTCAGCCTATACCAGCCTATCTCCTCATAAAATACTTATATACCAGTCCGGTGTAACCTATGTGAGCCTATACCAGCCTATCTCCTCATACAATACTTATATACCAATCTGGTGTGACCTATGTGAGCCTATACCAGCCTATCTCCTCAGCCTATGCTTATATACAGATCTGGCTTAGCCTATGTGAGCCATACTAGCATATCTCCTAAGTCTATACTTATATACCGATCTGGTGTAGCCTATGTCAGCCTATACCAGCCTATCTCCACATATAATACTAATATACCAATCCGGTGTAACCTATGTGAGCCTATACTAGCCTATCTCCCCAGCATATACTTATATCCAGATCTGGTATAGCTTATGTGAGCCTATACTAGCCTATGTCCTAGTCTATACTTATATACCGATCTGGTGTAGCCTATGTCAGCCTATACCAGCCTATCTCCTCATACAATACTTATATACCAGTCCGGTGTAACCTATGTGAGCCTATACTAGCCTATCTCCTCAGTCTATACCTATATACTGATCTGGTGTAACTTATGTGAACCTATACTAGCCCATCTTCTCAGCCTATACTTATATACCGATTAGGTGTAGCCTGTGTGAGCCTATACTAGAATATCTCCCCATTCTATACTTATACACAGATCTGGTGTAGCCTATGTGAGCCTATATTATCCTATCTCCTCCGTCTATACTTATGTACCGATCTGGTGTAGCCTGTGCGAGCCTATACTAGCCTATCTCCTCCGTCTATACCTATATTGTACGGATCTGTGTAGCCTATGCGAGCTTATAGTAGACTATCTGTGTAGCCTATGCGAGCCTATAGTAGACTATCTCCTCAGCCTACAATTATGTAGCGATCTGATGTAGCCTATTTGAGCCTATACCACCCAATCTCTTCAGTTTATACTTATATACCAATCCGGTGTAGCCTATACTAGCATATCTCCCCAGCCTATACATATATACAGATCCGGTGTAACCTATGTGAGCCCATACTAGCCTATCTCCCCAGCCTATACATATATACAGATCCGGTGTAACCTATGTGAGCCCATACTAGACTATCTCCCCAGCCTATACTTATATACAGATCTGGTGTCGCCTATGTGAGCCCATTCTAACCTATCTCCTCAGCCTATACTTATATACCGATCTGGTGTAGCCTACATCTGCCTATAGTAGACTTTCTCCTCAGTCTATACTTATATACAGATCTGGTTTAGCCTGTGAGAGCCTATAGTAGCCTATCTCCCCAGCCTATACTTATATACATGTCTGGTGTAGCCTGTGAGTTGGTTGTTGTTGTAGTGTTTAACGCCCGCTTTTACTACTACGGCACCGCAGGCGGTGACACTGATGATACATGAAGATGGAGCACCGGTGGAATGAGATGGCGGGGGAAACCGGAGTACCCGGAGAAAACCCGCCCTGACGCCGCTTCGTCCACCACGAATACCACATGCGGGTCCCTGGGATCGAACCCAGGCCGCCTAGGTGGTAGGCGAGCGCGCTAACCGCTCGGCCACGGCGCCGCCGTGTAGCCTGTGAGATTCTATACTAGCCTATCCCGCCAGCCTATACTTATATACAAATTTAGTGTAGCCTATGTGAGCCTATACTAGCCTATCTCCCAGGCCTATACTAAAATACAGATATGGTGTACCCTGTGTAAGCCTATACTATCTTCTCAGCCTATACTTTTTTTTTGTCAAGATTCTTTATTGTTCTACATGTTCCATTACAATATGTAATACTACATGTTGAGTTTGCTTACAAAGTAAACTGATAATCATATATTAATTAACATGAAGAATATAGCCTACACTTATATACAGATCTGGTGTAGCCTATACTAGCCTATCTCCTCAGCCTATACATATATACCGATCTGGTGTAGCCTACATCTGCCTATAGTAGACTTTCTCCTCAGTCTATACTTATATACACATCTGGTTTAGCCTATGTGAGCCTATACTAGCCTATCTCCTCAGCTTATACTTATATACTGATCTGGTTTAGCCTATGTGAGCCTATACTAGCCTATCTCCTCAGTCTATACTTATATACAGATCTGGTTTAGCCTATGTGAGCCTATACTAGCCTATCTCCTCAGTCTATACTTATATACAGATCTGGTTTAGCTTATGTGAGCCTATACTAGCCTATCTCCTCAGTTTATACTTATATACTGATCTGGTGTAACCTAGATGACCATATAGTAGCATATCTCCTCAGCCTATACTTATATACCAATCCGGTGTAGCCTATACTAGCATATCTCCCCGGCCCATACATATACACAGATACGGTGTAACCTATGAGAGCCAATACTAGCCTATCTCCCCCGTCTATACTTATATACCGATGTGGTGTACCCTACATGAGCCTATACTAGCCTATCTCCCCCGTCTATACTTATATACAGATGTGGTGTAGCCTACATGAGCCTATACTAGCCTATCTCCCCCGTCTATACTTATATACAGATGTGGTGTAGCCTACATGAGCCTATACTAGCCTATCTACCCCGTCTATACTTATATACCGATGTGGTGTAGCCTACATGAGCCTATACTAGCCTATCTCCTAAGTCTATACTTATATACAGATGTGGTGTAGCCTACATGAGCCTATACTAGCCTATCTCCTAAGTCTATACTTATATACACATGTGGTGTAGCCTGTGTGAGCCTATACTAGCCTATCTCCGAAGTCTATACTTATATACCGATGTGGTGTAGCCTGTGTGAGCCTATACTAGCCTATCTCCTAAGTCTATACTTATATACAGATGTGGTGTAGCCTACATGAGCCTATACTAGCCTATCTCCTAAGTCTATACTTATATACAGATGTGGTGTAGCCTACATGAGCCTATCTCCTCAGTCCATACTTATATACAGATGTGGTGTAGCCTGTGTGAGCCTATACTAGCCTATCTCCCCCGTCTATACTTATATACCGATCTGGTGTTGCCTACATGAGCCTATACTAGCCTATCTCCTAAGTCTATACTTATATACAGATGTGGTGTAGCCTGTGTGAGCCTATACTAGCCTATCTCCCCCGTCTATACTTATATACCGATCTGGTGTAGCCTACATGAGCCTATACTAGCCTATCTCCCCCGTCTATACTTATATACAGATGTGGTGTAGCCTGTGTGAGCCTATACTAGCCTATCTCCCCCGTCTATACTTATATACAGATCTGGTGTAGCCTACATGAGCCTATACTAGCCTATCTCCTAAGTCTATACTTATATACCGATGTGGTGTAGCCTACATGAGCCTATCTCCTCAGTATATACTTATATACCGATCTGGTGTAGCCTGTGTGAGCCTATTCTGGCCTATCTCCCCCGTCTATACTTATATACAGATCTGGTGTAGCCTATGTGAACCTATACTAGCCTATCTTCTCATCCTATACTTTTTTTGTGAAGATTCTTTATTGTTCTACATGTTCCATTACAATATGTAATACTACATGTTGAGTTTGCTTACAAAGTAAACTGATAATCATATATTAATTAACATGAAGAATATAGCCTATACTTATATACAGATCTGGTGTAGCCTATACTAGCCTATCTCCTCAGCCTATACATATATACCGATCTGGTGTAGCCTACATCAGCCTATAGTAGACTTTCTCCTCAGTCTATACTTATATACAGATCTGGTGTAGCCTATGTGAGCCTATACAAGCCTATCTCCTCAGCCTATACTTATACACAGATCTGGTGTAGCCTATGTGAGCCTATACTAGCCTATCTCCCCTGGCTATACTTATATACAGATCTGCTGTAGCCTACATGAGCCTATACTAGCCTATCTCCTCAGCCTATACTTACATACAGATCTGGTGTAGCCTACATGAGCCTATAGTAGCCTATCTCCCCAGCCTATAGTTATATACAGATCTGCTGTAGCCTACATGAGCCTATACTAGCCTATCTCCTCAGCCTACACTTATATACAGATCTGGTGTAGCCTACATGAGCCTATACTAGCCTATCTCCTTAGCCTATACTTATATACCGATCTGGTGTAGCCAATGTGAGCCTATACTAGCCTATCTCCTCACTCTATACTTATATACAGATCTGGTGTAGCCTACATGAGCCTATACTAGCCTATCTCCTCAGCCTACACTTATATACAGATCTGGTGTAGCCTACATGAGCCTATACTAGCCTATCTCCTTAGCCTATACTTATATACCGATCTGGTGTAGCCTACATGAGCCTATAGTAGCCTATCTCCCCAGCCTATAGTTATATACAGATCTGCTGTAGCCTACATGAGCCTATACTAGCCTATCTCCTCAGCCTATACTTACATACAGATCTGGTGTAGCCTATGTGAGCCTATACAAGCCTATCTCCTCAGCCTATACTTATACACAGATCTGGTGTAGCCTATGTGAGCCTATACTAGCCTATCTCCCCTGGCTATACTTATATACAGATCTGGTGTAGCCTATGTGAGCCTATACTAGCCTATCTCCTCAGCCTATACTTATATACAGATCTGCTGTAGCCTATGTGAGCCTATACTAGCCTATCTCCTCAGCCTATGCTTATATACAGATCTGGTGTAGCCTATACTAGCCTATCTCCTCAGCCTATACTTATATACAGATCTGGTGTAACTTATGTGAGCCTATACTAGCCTATCTCCTCAGCCTATACTTATATACAGATCTGGTGTAACTTATGTGAGCCTATACTAGCCTATCTCCTCAGCCTATACTTATATACAGATCTGGTGTAGCCTATGTGAGCCTATACTAGCCTATCTGCTCAGCCTATACTTATAAACAGATCCGGTGTAACATGTGAGCCTATAGTAGCCTATCTCCTTAGCCTATACTTATATACCGATCTGGTGTAGCCTACATGAGCCTATAGTAGCCTATCTCCCCAGCCTATAGTTATATACAGATCTGCTGTAGCCTACATGAGCCTATACTAGCCTATCTCCTCAGCCTATACTTACATACAGATCTGGTGTAGCCTATGTGAGCCTATACAAGCCTATCTCCTCACTCTATACTTATATACCGATCTGGTGTAGCCTACATGAGCCTATACTAGCCTATCTCCTCAGCCTATACTTATATACAGATCTGGTGTAGCCTATGTGAGCCTATACTAGCCTATCTCCTCAGCCTATACTTATATACAGATCTGGTGTAGCCTACATGAGCCTATACTAGCCTATCTCCTCAGCCTATACTTATATACCGATCTGGTGTAGCCTATACTAGCCTATCTCCTCAGCCTATACTTATATACAGATCTGGTGTAGCCTATGTGAGCCTATACAAGCCTATCTCCTCAGTCTATACTTATATACCGATCTGGTGTAGCCTACATGAGCCTATACTAGCCTATCTCCTCAGCCTATACTTATATACAGATCTGGTGTAGCCTATGTGAGCCTATACTAGCCTATCTCCTCAGCCTATACTTATATACCGATCTGGTGTAGCCTATACTAGCCTATCTCCTCAGCCTATACTTATATACCGATCTGGTGTAGCCTATACTAGCCTATCTCCTCAGCCTATACTTATATACAGATCTGGTGTAGCCTACATGAGCCTATACTAGCCTATCTCCTCAGCCTATACTTATGTACAGATCTGGTGTAGCCTATGTGAGCCTCTACAAGCCTATCTCCTCAGCCTATACTTATACACAGATCTGGTGTAGCCTATGTGAGCCTATACTAGCCTATCTCCTCAGCCTATACTTACATACAGATCTGGTGTAGCCTATGTGAGCCTATACTAGCCTATCTCCTCAGCCTATACTTATATACAGATCTGGTGTAACTTATGTGAGCCTATACTAGCCTATCTCCTCAGCCTATACTTATATACAGATCTGGTGTAACTTATGTGAGCCTATACTAGCCTATCTCCTCAGCCTATACTTATATACAGATCTGGTGTAGCCTATGTGAGCCTATACTAGCCTATCTCCTCAGCCTATACTTATATACAGATCCGGTGTAACATGTGAGCCTATAGTAGCCTATCTCCTTAGCCTATACTTATATACCGATCTGGTGTAGCCTACATGAGCCTATAGTAGCCTATCTCCCCAGCCTATAGTTATATACAGATCTGCTGTAGCCTACATGAGCCTATACTAGCCTATCTCCTCAGCCTATACTTACATACAGATCTGGTGTAGCCTATGTGAGCCTATACAAGCCTATCTCCTCAGCCTATACTTATATACCGATCTGGTGTAGCCAATGTGAGCCTATACTAGCCTATCTCCTCACTCTATACTTATATACCGATCTGGTGTAGCCTACATGAGCCTATACTAGCCTATCTCCTCAGCCTATACTTATATACAGATCTGGTGTAGCCTATGTGAGCCTATACTAGCCTATCTCCTCAGCCTATACTTATATACAGATCTGGTGTAGCCTACATGAGCCTATACTAGCCTATCTCCTCAGCCTATACTTATATACCGATCTGGTGTAGCCTATACTAGCCTATCTCCTCAGCCTATACTTATATACAGATCTGGTGTAGCCTATGTGAGCCTATACAAGCCTATCTCCTCAGTCTATACTTATATACCGATCTGGTGTAGCCTACATGAGCCTATACTAGCCTATCTCCTCAGCCTATACTTATATACAGATCTGGTGTAGCCTATGTGAGCCTATACTAGCCTATCTCCTCAGCCTATACTTATATACCGATCTGGTGTAGCCTATACTAGCCTATCTCCTCAGCCTATACTTATATACAGATCTGGTGTAGCCTATGTGAGCCTATACTAGCCTATCTCCTTAGCCTATACTTATATACAGATCTGGTGTAGCCTATGTGAGCCTATACTAGCCTATCTCCTCAGCCTATACTTATATACAGATCTGGTGTAACTTATGTGAGCCTATACTAGCCTATCTCCTCAGCCTATACTTATATACAGATCTGGTGTAACTTATGTGAGCCTATACTAGCCTATCTCCTCAGCCTATACTTATATACAGATCTGGTGTAGCCTATGTGAGCCTATACTAGCCTATCTCCTCAGCCTATACCTATATACAGATCTGGTGTAGCCTATGTGAGCCTATACTAGCCTATCTCCTCAGCCTATACTTATATACAGATCTGGTGTAACTTATGTGAGCCTATACTAGCCTATCTCCTCAGCCTATACTTATATACAGATCTGGTGTAACTTATGTGAGCCTATACTAGCCTATCTCCTCAGCCTATACTTATATACAGATCTGGTGTAGCCTATGTGAGCCTATACTAGCCTATCTCCTCAGCCTATGCTTATATACAGATCTGGTGTAGCCTATGTGAGCCTATACTAGCCTATCTCCTCAGCCTATGCTTATATACAGATCTGGTGTAACTTATGTGAGCCTATACTAGCCTATCTCCTCAGCCTATACTTATATACAGATCTGGTGTAACTTATGTGAGCCTATACTAGCCTTATGAATTTCCACATCAGTGTGCTACACCCCTTGTCCCATAGTGTGATAGGTACATTTTTTCTATATTTGCTAATTTTTATGTTTTACACAAACCAGTAAGATTCTGTGGCTTGTAAAGTTACCTTCTTGTATCTTTCAATTCATTTAATAAAGCAATTTTTTACATAATACCTGTTGTCAAATATGTTGTCAATATGCAATTTAAACAGACAAAGTAATAAATTTGCAAAATCAAAAAAACTGGGTATTAATGAGAAATTTTGGTAAAACACTTCTATTTCCTGACTGATATATTCTTTTTCTTCTCACCATCAGAACAAAAACCATTTTCACTGCAATTTACACTGAAATATTCCTCCACTAAATGCACATGAAAAATTTGAAAGGCTGGAGCAATTTTCAAACAGTTGTAAAACTAACAAAATAAAAATCTTGAAAAATGTCGGACCATGTTAACTCTAATATCATTTTTTTTTTCGTCATATTAAAAATTGGAATTAGTATTTTTGCTCTACTAATTAAGCTACTGTAATTTTTAAAATGGTGACAAACTATTTGCTGCAGTCACTAAACCTAGAATTTTCAAACTTGTCCATAAGCCAGAACCCAACACACTATTACAATTCCAAAAATTGTTCACTCATTTCTTGAACTCCCACATAATTCTTGACCATTAGGAGGAAAAAAGTCAGAAATAAAAAAGAAAAGGAAAATAAGTTGTTCCGAAAAGATGTACGTGCCTAAAATTTGCATGGTGAATTTACTTATGTTGTTCAAGTAAATAAATGAATTTCTCATTACTTGATATCTATAGAACTTATTTCTGATTTCCTTACAGCAGACAGCTTTGAATCACAGTTCCTTCGAGTGTTACACAAAGTCAACCAGACGATAGAACGGAATGAACTAAGACTTGCTGAACAAGAACGCCGAGATGTGACAGAGATAGAATGGAAGCAAGTGGCATTAGTCTGCGATCGATTCCTGCTCTGGGTCTTCCTCCTCACTACTGCAATAACAACTACCGTCATTCTATGTGGTTCACCTTATGGGCCATGATGACTCGCTCAATGATCAATGTGTGCTGCAAGGATAATGCAAACTTATGTCTGTGTTCAATTGCTCGTAGTGGATATGTAGTACATAATAAAACTGCATCTGGAAGGAGGAAAAAAAAGTCAGAAATAAAAAAAGAAAAGTTGTTCCGAAAAGATATAAGTGGCTAAAATTTGCATGGTGAATTTACTTAAGTTGTCCAACTCATGATGTGTTATTTCAATGTTGAACTTATACGGGTGTCTTCATTATAGGTAACTGATGACAGCTCAACGAAAAAGCTAAGTGGTTAAAAAATAAAAGTGTGAGAAAATGTTGGCATATTTTAAAATGAACTCTTTTCTTTATAATAATTTGTTTTATATTTTAACTTTGTATTCAATGTTCCAAAAGCACTAATAAAATGGACATCGAAGCTAAATACTGTGTGCAAGTGAGAGTGAAGAAAAAAAAAATAAATGTATGCTCTTTTATCTGAAGTTGGCTATTATGTAACTCAATTTATAAATATAATGTGATGTGCAAAAAGAATTGTACTATGATTATAATTTTTTAAAAGGAATTACCTTATTCTAAAACCCACATACACTAGTTTCCCCTTAATCTTTCCATACTCAAGAAAATAAAAAATCTGACAGGTTGCACAGGCATGACTTTCTCTACCCTTGTACTAAACTATTCGTACAAACTCTTATTCCTTTATCTTCTTCATGATAGTCAAGATAAACATGCAGAAATTATCTTCCTGCTGACTTTCTTACAGATGCAAGGGGAGTCTGGTAATATAGCAGGCTTGAGTGATAGTCAAATCTTTGATTGCTGGTTGCTATATGAAGACTTTGAAAACCCATTCTCTATGCACGACCAAGAGACAAACAAAAAAGTTAATAACGACCTTCCTTTTGAGAAAATTTTAAGTACTGCCAAACCCTCAGAAATAACAAGGAACAGCTCCAAAATGGTTCACTCCACAAAAAAATGCATTTGGACATAACTTATGTATCTTGACAAGATCTACATTTTTTGTATAGTAAGATTTGCTCTATCTTTTATGCTTTACCAGTTTGTAAAAGTCATCTAGAGTAAACAGGACTACATAGGCTATAGCCAGAAAATTCAAAACATAAATTTCATTTGCCATAAAAATATCTTAAACATATGACATTTTAATCAAAATCGCTAAGAGCCATTTTTGAGAAAATTATTTTCAAAAAAGTTTCCATGTAAAGGGTAGTTTAGGGGGAGAGATTTTCTTCAAAATCTTTGTGTCACATCCCTGAAAGATATTAAACTTAAATAGCAACTTTGGTTTTTAACCAACTTTTCATTTTTGAGTTATGCTGTTCACAGACAGATATACATTAACCTTTTTTCTAAAAATACCTGTTTTGGGATCAGGGGGCTTCAAAATAAATATTTATGGTGAAATCTTGACATTGAATGTTTAGGTTGAATACAATATTTAGTAGAGAAAGTATAAAAATAAAATAATGAGGGAAAAAAAGAAGAAAAATAAATTAAAACGAGAATTATTTAATTTTAGGAGCTGGGAACAGTAAAGTTGTAGAATTACCCATCATTTGGACACAATTTCATTTACTTGTTACAACAATAAATCAGGTTTCAACTATCCACTGTCAACCATCTGACTGCCAAGAACACACATCATCCACTTCCTGAGTATCTAGGGAGACATCTAAATGTGTGATGAATTTTCCTAATTTGCCTAACATGGCTATTTTCAAATTCATGGCTTCTTAACGGTTTTTTACTATAAAAAATCTTTTCCAATTACTATTTATTTATGCCAACAAACTTGCTGTTGGTGTTTTTAAACACACAAGCCGTGTGTGGGCAAAGTTTGAGAGGTAGAACTGGGACTTAAAAATTCAATGCCACAACAGGGATTTGAACCACAGACCTTCCGCTTACCAGGCAGCAGTTTGTCACAATAGCTCAATGGTTAGAGCAGCCACCTGGTAAACGGAAGGTCTGTGGTTCAAATCCCAGTTGTGGCATTGAATTTTTAAGTTCCAGTTCTACCTCTCAATCTTTTCCAAGCTTGAAAGTTCTGCTTCGTTTTGAAAGGATTTCAACAGTTAATTTTGCTTCCTGTTTAATCTTGTGATTGTATGTCCAAGAATGTATACTTTGGCTGATTTTTACAACAGCTCTAAGTTGATGTTTTGAAAATATTCTGAAGTTCTAATATTTCCATATAAATTCTGTTGCAATTTAGACAATCTATTTGATAAATTCCAGATATTTTACCAAGTGGAACTTTGTCTTTTAGAGAAGCATTGAGTAATTGTTTCACATTGTATTTGTGTGCAGCCAAACTTTTGTTGCAATCCTTAAAAATTCTATTAAATCTGAATGAGGCAAGTGTTAAAGCTGACAATAGTAGCAATGGATCTTTGAAACATGTACTGTTGTTGGAACAAGTAGTGTAAGTAACTAAATTATGTTTATTACTTGAAACACTTAATTTTGTATTAGAGCAGTGTGACATTTTCAAGGAACAGAGTTTTCTTTCTTGTAGCAAATCCTGCAATTAGGGCAAACAGTTTTACAATAGGAATAAGTTTTAGTTTTTTAAGTGTAATTAAATAATTGGACTATCTAAGGTTACAGTAAACTACACCAATTTTCAATCTATCTACCCTTGTATAAACAATAGCCTTAGAATCCCAGACTAAACCTCAGCAAATGTAAGCAACATAACAAAAATGGTATACATATTGATATGGTATATTTACCTACACCTATTGGTCAATCCCAATCTTAAACTCAATAAGTATAAGCAAACTGAAGCATTAATGCTTCCTACTATCAGCCTACTTTGAGCCTGAAGGACTGCCTATAACAGCCAATCCATTTATTAAGTAATATATAATGTTTGACAGCTAAGGCCTACTTTTACCAGCCTACCCCAACCTTAATCTCAATAAATGCAGGCAAACTGAAATATTAATGCTTCCTACTGTCAGCCTATCCTCAGCCTGAAGGACTGCCTATAACAGCCAATCCATAAGTTGTTGTTAGCTAATGCTGGATTTCTGACAATGAAGTCATTAATCCTCTTGTTCTCCAATATTTTTCACAAATATTGAAGAGAGCAATAGCAGTAATCGTAACCGTTTTTTAGAGAGCACCACATTTTTATGTTTTGGCGGTCACATCGCTCTCTCACAACCCCCAGAATGTCTGGAGGACCACACCTGTCGTTGGTTTACGGGTCTCACCAACCTGACCGGGAGAATTATCAAACCAATCCATAAGTAAACCTCAATAAACGTAAGTGATATATGTTTGACATAGCAATGCTTGCCTTTACCAGCCTATCCCAACCTTAATCTCAATAAATGTAGGCAAATTGTAATATTCAGAATGCTAGTGCTCCTTGTTATCAGCCTATCCTAGCCTGAAAACTTAAAACTCAATAAATTCAGTCAGCGCCTATCCCAGCCTTAACTACTACAAACGTACACAATGGAGACTTCTTAAAAATGTGAATGCCTTTTGCTAACACCTTATCTCACTTTGGTTCTTACACAGAGTATGTCCTAAGACCTCAAACTACCCACAGCAGAGCCTCACAAGGGTGGACAACTCTTTAAAATTGTAGTTGGAAGTGGTTTTAGCTGCTGCTTGCATTGCATGTATATTGAATCATATTTTTACTCTATCTACTATGTACTTTGGCTGCCTCCGTAGTGCAGTTGATAGCACGCTTACCTCTGGTGTAGAGAACCCTGGTTCGATCCTTGGTACCAGCATGGGAATTTTATCCCCTCTGGGAGATCTGGCACAGGGTGCAGCCTCATTAGGTCCCGGGGGAACCAACTGAGGAGCTACTTGATGGAGAAGTAGCAGCCCCAGGTTAAGGCTGTATAACTTGTCGGGAGGGTTTGGGGCACTGACCACGTCCCACCCTCCAGTACTGCACTCCACCAATGATGCCTGTAGTGGGCAGAGGTGGGGGACACAGCGGCTTGGCGGCAAGTCTTGGCCCTTCATGGGCTGTTGCGCTAGGGGTTTTATACTAGGTACTTCTAAATAGAGGAAGTATTGTATTCCATCCAAAAATTTGATGCCAGACTTCACGTTCTGAGAGTCCTGAACCAAAAAATTATTTTTAGAAAAAGGTATGTGTGTGTGTGTGTGCGTGTGCGTGTGTGTGCGTGCGTGAGTGTACACATGCACATAACATATATTTCAAGTAAAATCATTGTATAAAAATGTTTGATGGAACTTAATACCTACTTCCTCTACTTACTGTATGTAGTACAAAAAAGTGATAAACGCAGCTGGAACCAACCAAATTGGTTAAGTTTCACTTACCATACACACACTGCAGGGCATGCTTTCAAGGTTGTTAGGTATGTCAGCTTCTGTTGACCAGTTTTAATATTCAGGTCCTTCATGGCTCAACCAAGTCCCCACGGTAGTAGAGGCTTGAACAAATTCACATATTTATCCACATCCATAGGAAAATTAAAATCAATAACTTGATCTTCAAACTTCTAGAAAAGTAATGAGATATTCTAATCTTCATACATATCACAAAAGGAATGACATCCATAGCTCCATGGCAGCCAAGTAAACACTATCTTCAAAATGGACATAGCTATAGTATTACATGTTCAGGTTTGTAGAATACAAATACCATTAGTAACAACGCCTTTTAAATAAGAATATTCAAAATATTCTAATTATCCACAAATTAAAATATTACACAGTAATATGAAAAAATACACTACAGTACAATAGTACATAATGATAGCTCTAATGATGTCATGAATCACCTGTATTGTTGCGGACACAAGAATGTTCTTTCCAAGAAGATTCATATTACACACTGAGTAAGACTTTTTGATATTCTGAATCTGAGCTATACTTCTCTCTCCTACCACCAATACCAGAGCTCTCCTACCACTGCGGTTGCTGAATGTACAAATTCCTTTCAGAGATGTTCTCGTGAGCGGGATGCAATACCCAGTCACTTTGAGACCCATGTCATATCTCTCACTTCTTGATAGCAGAAAAAGTGCTAATTGTACAATATTTCAGTTTTAGAATTAGAAGTTTGTCCATTGTCACAGTAGAGTCCATTCCTGCCCTACCACATTCCATAACTCGGCATCACTCCAGACTTTTTCTTTGAATTAAACAAAATTATGAGGGTAAGTCAATAAAGACTGAAAATGTTTTTTTCTACACATAAAATACATTAGTCTTAGTCCATATTGGTGTGGTCTTTTTCAAAGTATTCTACATTAAGAATCAGAAATGTCATAAGGAATTTTATGGGAGTCAAATCAACAATTTTGGATAAGATTACATTCAAGCAATTAAATGGTATGGACATATAAAAAGAATGCCTGAAGGGATTGGATTTGGAGGAGGAGCATGGAGAAGGGCTATCGGAAGATGTGTTACATATTAAAATACTAATTAAATAATAATTCTCCATTGAGTTGAATGCACTTTGCACAATGCTTTTGTCAGCCTGCAACATATGCTGGAAGCCACCTTCTGATGTCTTTTTTATAACCATCTCAGACTTCTTCACAATGACTTACGAAATAGCATAATGTTTCCCCATTAGTTCCTTTTTCAGACAGGGGAAGAAAGCAAAGTCTGGAGAGTATGGAGGATGGAAATGCATTCAATGTTTCTGTGACCCAAATATTCGGTAACAATGTTGCATAAGAGGACAGGCATTGTCATGGTGCAAGTGCCAAGTTCTGGTCATTTTTGTACGATATGTTTAGCAAGAACATCCAAAACAAACTTGTAATACTCACCATTAACTGTTGTGTGAGAAGGGACTTGATGTTAGTACAGCATTCCATGGTAGTCGAAGAACGAAATGACCATCACCTTTCCTGTTGACCGAACAATCTTTGCTTTCTTTGGCATTGGAGAAGTAGGTGAGTTCCTTACTTAGGAGGCTTGTTCACATTCCAAGTCATAATAGTGAAGCCAACTTTCATCACCTGTGATGATGGAATTCAGGTGGGCATCCCCATGCATCTCAACCAGCTGTTGCAGCTCTGCACACACTTCCACTTGCAGCATCTTTTGGCCAAGAGTCAATAATCTTGACACCCACCTCGCACAAATATGTCTCATGCTCAAGTGATTATGCAGAATTGAAAAAACACTGCCATGGGAAGCAAATCTGCAACATGTCTGCAAGTCTGTCAATTGTTATTCATTGGTCTTCACAAACAATGATGCCAGCTGTGTTAATCATGGTTTCATTTATTGCTGTTGCTGGAGCATTGCTTTATTTGTAAATTCCTGAACCTTCGAGATGCTGTGGACTCTGGCAGAGCATCACTATATGGTTCCTGCAACATTCTGTAAGCTTCCATGCCAGATTTCTGCAAACAAAAGCAAAACTTCAATGCAGCATATTATTCTTCATGTAACACCTCCATTTCCTCCATAAGCAGCTGGCGAACTGACCTACTTCACTCATCTCCTGTGTACAGGTGCATGTGCAAGCGAGAGCATGCTTTGTCCACCTATCATGGCTGATCCATTGGCATCATACAAAATTGCTTCCACAATGTCTTTGTTGTGCATGGTAAAAACAAGTAACTCTCAGTGCTTACTGATTTGCCCTTGTATGTTTGAATAAAAGAATATTTATGCAATGTTTATGTTTATGTCAATGTTTAAAAGAACGGAAAAGTTTGAATTACACAATAATTCAAATTAAAAATGTCCCAGTTATCTAAGTTTCACTGTATTGCATTGTTTGGAAAGCATACAAAATCTGGAGATAGTGCCAAACATATACAGAGTGGGTAGAGATATTAAGCTGGTTTCAAAATGAAAAATATTTATATTGGTAATATTTATACACATTCCTCTAAAAGCGCAATCCTTGAAGATTGGAGAACACATGTCACTTCTTGAATAATGTGTCTTATAGATTTCCACCGTCATTTTCAATATACTATTGTATATGTTGCTCAAAGTCACTCATAACTTTTTGTTTTTGTATGTACAAAACAAGGTTGCCCAGGCAGTGACTGGTTTTTGACACTACCTTCTGTAAGCCATTGTTGTATCTGTTGGCCATTGACGAATAGCATCCTTTGACATGTATCACACAGGTTGTTCCCCTTGAAATTCTCTCTGGATTTGTGTGATTGAATTGGTTCTGACGTACCAATTTATGGCACAGCTCCCTTGCTGTCCAGTACTCCATGACTTACAGAACAAAGAGAGGAAAACCAACTAGCCAACTTATTTCCAAGTCATTTCTACAGTCCTATCACACACTTGCAAAAAAAAAGCACCAGATTCAAAATAGCTGTTAATTCAAACCTTCTTATTGTTCCCGCTCCACCAGTACTTTCAGAATACAGTTATTGGTATGGCAGTGCACTTCATAAATCCAAATTACCCCTCCTTTCTTTTTTTTAAGTGGGTTTATTGCCCATTCTTACTGCATATGGCACCACAGGCAATGGACACTGAGACACATGAAATGAAATGATAGTTGTGAAAGGAAATTTGGGAAGGAAATATTCCCAGCCTGAGTTTGGATACTTCGCCAGCATTTGCAGTTACAAGGACTGAATAAAACCTGGATAAGATCTTTCAGGGAAGATGGTCCTAACAGGACTTAACCACACATCTCCTGTATGTAAGCGCATGCCTTAATGCTCTCAGCTACCTCAGTCAGTTATTCTTAACTAAATACGAGGGTCCTTCAATAAATAACCGAACTAAGTTTTTAATTATCACATAATGGCTTTATTTCACTAACATTTACCTACACACTTTCGAAGTATTCTCCCTCTGATGAAATACAATTATTCCAAATATTCCATTGTTCGAAACACTCATTGAACCCATTTTTGGATGGTCAGTTCAGGATACCCATGACAACATTGTTCAACTCCTTATCACTTTGAAAATAGCGAGCACGAAGCTGCTGTTTCACTTTAGGGAAGAGATGAAATTCGCATGGTGCGTGATCCGGAGAATAAGGTGGATGAGGCATGATCTCAATGTCCATTTCTGCAATGACACCTTGAGTTGCACGAGCTCGATGAGCAGGGGCATTATCCTGATGCAAAATCCATCCTCTCCATGTGAGATCTGGTCACTTTTTGGCAATTTTTTTCTTCAGTGGCCTCTTCAGTATGTCACAATAGTAAGCAGCACTTACTGTGCATTGATTAGTTACAACATGACCATACAGAATGCCCTGTTTGTCAAAGAATACGAGATGCATGAACTTTCCTGCACTTTTCTGAACCTTTGCTTTCTTAGGCCTAGGGCTCGATGAATGTTTCCACTGCGAACTCTCCTGTTTTGTTAACGGGTCGTAATGGTGGAACCAATTCTCGTCACAAGTGATGACCCTATTCAGAAAGTCTGGCTCCCATCGTAACCTTCCAAGCCATTGTTGACACATCATGACACAGTGAACGTTTTGTTTGTCCTTCAGCACATGCGGTGCCCATTTCGCTGCAACTTTTCGATAGCCAAGATCATTGCGAATTATGTCGTCCACAGTTCCAACATACAAATGCATATCTGCAACTTTCGAAATTGTTATGCGACGATCTTCTCGCACAATTACGTCAATTGTGTTAATGTTGACTTCCGTTTTTGCTGTTACGGGTCTTCCAGGGCACGGAGAATCCTGAAGGTCTTCATGACCCCCTTTGAAATGTTTATACCACTCAAAGACTTGTTTTTTGCCTAAAGCTTGGTCCTTGTATGCTTGCTGCACCATTTCAAAGGTTTGTGTAGGAGTTTTGTCTAACAGAACACAAAACTTTATTGATGCGCGTTGCTGCAATTTCAGTTCCATGTATGGTGAAGTAAACATGAGCTCACGTATCGGGCTCTAACTCCCAACTGATTCACTCTGCATGACTGGCACTCACAGCACTGCTAGAGGAAGGATTCACCTTTCCACCACTAGCAGCCATGGCGCTCCAGGGCTGTTTATTTAAATATAATTAAATTAGTTTGGTTATTTATTGAAGGACCCTCGTAAATCAAATAGTTTTCTGCATTTATCAGTATAATTTTTATTACTTGATAAAATATGCGTCTTACATTTCACTGAGATATAAACAGACTAATATAACAAAACAATTATAACATGGCACACAAATTTATTACTTCACTTTCATCAATAAAACCTTTGCAAAACAATAATACATATAAAATTAAAAAGAACATGAGAACAGTAATGGATACAAATTCACTCGTAAGGTACTCAGTAGCATTCAAGTAAGGACGCTGTGAGAGAACATAGCTGATGCCCCACATTTCAGTATTTTTACATCAGAAATGAGAAATTTTAGACATAAGAGGAGATTCAAACTCATCTAAGCAACCAAGTGTCATAAAACTCATATTAGCACCTAAAATCATTTTAATTGTGTTGCGGGATAAATATTGCTGGTGTTTAAAATATTTTGATTTCACAATTTACTACCACTATACACTATCTTTTCTTTTTTTTTCGTTTTTTATTGACATTGGGTATATGAGCACTGTTCAAAAATGACTGAAACCAATCTCAATATTCCAATATTCTCACTCTAAAAGTCAAGCACAAAGAAACCCAAATGCACCTGAGTATACATGTCAAGGACCTTTCTTATAGTGAGTATTAAAATTCATGAAATGAAATGTTCAAGAAAGAAAATGGCTAGAATAAGTTATCATTTATGAGTACTGAGAAACTCTGGAAAAAAATCTCAGAAAAGAAGGACGTTCCTTTTCATTGATCTGTGATTTAAGGGGAGGCATCTGGGAAATATGAGCAAAAATTATGAAAAATCTGATCATTTTTTGCCTTGTACCTCTTACTTTCCGAATCTACTGTTGCTCACATTGCATCAGCATTTAAATGGCTGTTGCATCATAATTTAAATGTTTGTGGCAGAGTGTGATATTCGAGAACAGTTGGGAATATCTAAACTGACAGTCAAGATAGCAGAGTACAGAGAAAGGTGGTACAACCATATCTGCAAAATGGAGCATGATAGAATTCCCCAAAGAGTATTAAATTATAGGCCAAGAGGACAACGGAGTCGAGGAAGACCTGCTAGAAGAATGATAGAACAATTTTAGTTTGGAGTTGGAAGAGATCACTCATGGTCTAAACCTTATTTGTATGATTTAAATGCCCATGTGCAGGTGGGCATGGCTCCTGAAAAGCATTGTTTGCCCCTTTGCAGCTAAATCCTGTGCAATTTTGAAGTTTAAATCAGGCAGTCAGATTCAGTGCTGGTGGATGTAAGCAGAGACATGTTCTGGGATCTTCTGCAAACATTCATCCTGGTAAAACAGTGCTAAAGTATGCTGAAATTTTTGTCTCTGTTCATGAGTTAACCATGTGGTTGTGTTTTTATGAATTTTATACAAGAATTTTTGTTTCTAAAAAGAAAAGGCAAATTGCAGTGACTTACGCTATTACTGAATTCAATATGGGCTATGAGGCTACTCTCCTTGTACTGGGTCACAGCTGTAAAGTAAGGCCAGTCAGCAGAAGAATTAGTAATACTAGGGATAAGCAAAGATTAAAGCAAAGTGTGCTAAGTACATCAAATACATTCAAATCAGAAAAAAAATTAAGAATAAGAAAAGCTTAAAGAAGAAGCTAAGCAGTTAGCTGAAGGACCTGCGCATGGTCATGGGGAATTCCAAAATGGTAACTATATGCTGTCATATGCTTAAGACTTTAAAGTCATTTTTCTTTGCTTTCTATTTTCTTTTACAGTTTTTTAAACTTTCAAAATACTACCTCTAATGCACTTCTTAATAGATTTCTTTTAAATTTTGCACACACATTCTTAGACAGCTGCTTCATAAAACTCAGTATTTTAAATGCTCTACACAGAGCATTTTAATTGTTATTGAATTTTGATTTTGAAATTTATTAATAATTGAAAAAAGCATGACCATCCATGTATTCAATAATTTTTTCTCCAAAACTGTTTGACAGAGGTAGACAAAAATAACAAGTTTTGTAAACGTAGTCAAAAGAAGCATATAGCCATAGTTTATTTATAAACAAATAAAATTGTATATAAAGTATTTCTTATAGTACACTAAAATTCCAGCAAAAACCCCAATAAATCTTTTTTTTTTTGTTTTGTTTTTTTGTAAAAGCTATCTTACATAGAAAAGTGAAATTTGTTATGTTTTTGACACACATACATTAAAATTTTCATATCAGTGACAAAAATTGTGGATTTTAGTCATTTTCACAGATGCCTCTCCCTAACGTCCTCAGTCACCAGTGCTAGCCAATAGCACATTCTGTGCTTTTCATTCAATAAATAAAGAGCAAGGTTGCTGCACCCCTCACCTGTTTATGGCAATTAATCTAAAATTCTTATTCCTCCTATTCGTGAGAAACTTGAAAGGAGTTGGAGAAGAAGTCAAATTGCTCAAACCTGTACATTGTTTCAACTAGGCACTTGGGAAAAGATCACTTTTAAAAATCATGACAAAATTTTAAACTCTGCAAGTCAATGATTAAGTGGAGTTCACTGCTAGAGAATGGCAACATAGGAATCACTGGAAGACCAGTTCCAGATATTTGTTTCAGTTGACCCACAGCTGAAGATGATGAACATCACTAAAACATTCCAAATTTTCACTAGCTACAGTGTTATAAGCGTTTCATTCAACTCACTTTCATTTTAATATCAGGTTAACATCACAGTTTATAATGCTTCTCGTTTTATTTTACATCTCATTACCTCTTACTAGAGGTAACGACATTGCATTTAGTCCAAAAATTTTATATTCTTAAAGTCCACTGAATACAAAGAAAGCACTTTTGGGAAAAGATAACTGTTTGTGCAGGCTGAACATTATAACTCAAAAACAAGTATTGCACAAGCAATAAATCTGATATCTAAGCCAGCACTTTTTACTAAAGCCTTTATCCTCATTGAATGTATATTTTGTAAACCATATAAATTAAAGTTATTGTAGGAGAAATCGAATGTTACATTCACATGGCTTTCTATTGAATGAATGTTATGAGTAAAATTTTGGAACATGTTTGCTTCACTTACACTGTAAATTAGCCAGACATGTTTCGGAAGGTCTAGAACTTCAGAAACTATTTTCAGAAAGTCCAATTACCTTTTATCCCTTTATATTTTTTAATTACATGGTTAAAAACTGGTACCAATAAAAATAAGTACAGCCAACAAAATTTTCACTTGACTGTTTATTCTCTCAAACAACTGGCTCTCAAATCGTGCAGGTTTGACTATCCTCAAAATTTTCTGGCAACTTTCTCAAAGCCTCGAGAAACTGCATCATGTGGCATTTTGCCTATCTCATATGTTGCATAGTGGCATTGTTGTATGAGGTTGATTTTGTCCATCTTTGCTGCTGACCGGTGCAATGATATTTTAAATCAAAATTATCAGCACTAATGAAAACTGCTGCATGTAAAGGGTAGTTTAGAAATGGGGATCTCTTGAACATCTTTGTGGCACATTCTTGTGGAAATACCTAATTTCGTTTTTGGGTTACACTGCCCTCTCTCACATGCACATACCTTTTAGTAAAAGTTCTCTTTTGAAGTTTAGGAAATCCAAGAACGAATATTTCCAGTAAAATTTCAGTATTGAATTTTTTTTGGAATGCAATACTAGCTACAGGTATGTAGATAAAGAAAAAATGATTCTTCTAACCATGTAACATTACTTTTTTAAATGTTTAGTTTAGGTAACAAGCTTTTGCAATGGAAAGAAAGACAGAGAGAAGCTTAACAGGCAAGCCTGAATGTCTTTCGGTGATGCACTTATACTTGCAACATCATCATGATTATGTTGTTGTTAGCTAATCCTGGATTTCTGACAATAGTCATTAATCCTCTTGCTCTCCAATATTTTTCACAATGATATTGAAGAGAGCAATAGCAGTAATAGTAACCATTTTTTAGAGAGCGCCATATTTTTATGTTTTGGCGGTCACATCGCTCTCTCACAACCCCCAGAATGTCTGGAGGACCACACCTGTTGGTTTACGGGTCTCACCGACCTGACTGGGAGTATTATTATTGTTGTTGCTATTAACATCCTCCAACGTAGTGTCATATTGGACGGTGAATGAATGAAATAGGTGAAATGATGCTCAAATGAGCCCGAGGTCCATAGAACTTTAAGTTACCTGACATTTGTCTTCTCAGGAGAAGGGAAAACCTCGGGAAAAACCTTATCCGAGTATCTCACCCTAAGCAAGATTCAAACTTGTGACCTCTTGGACGTGAGGCAGACACTACCACAATGCTACACAGGCGGGCACTTGTAACATGGAATATTTAAAAAATGCCTAATGCTACAAAATATTTGACACAAATTGTGTACTTTTAATGAGCTGTATGCTTTTTCCTCTACAGAGAGACCCAAAAACATTCAAACCGCTGCGCAGTTTTTTCCCACTGTGCAAGCAGAAACACGATAATGCAGCTGCTGTACACAAGGTCATGCAGTTGACCTGTTTTTCTCGGCACTGAAAGTGCAGTATTGAGGTGATGCACTATCACGTGGTTACGTTAATACCAGTGTGCTTTATTATTTTGTCCTGTACTTAGTCACAAAGTGTATTATGGTTCAGCATTTGTTTTCTACCGCACACGTGTATTTATTTAGGATTTGTATGTGTTAACTCAGTCATCTCACCAAGTGAAAGTGAAAGATTTCCAGGTGGTCTACGATTTCTATCTCTGGGGTAACTTAAAGCATGAAGTATACAAGACAAACCCACACACCCTGGAAGAATTAAAACAAAATAACTGTCAGGAAATTGCCAGCATTTCTCAACATGAACTACGGCGAGTGATGGATGGTTTCCTAAAGAAGTGACAAAAATGTGTGAATAACGGTGGCCAGTTTTAGCATCTCCTTTGATAACATTGGTAAGTAAAGCCTTTAAAAAGTAGTTTTAAAAATGTTGTATGGTTTCATCCGTGCTGTTCTATGACAGCAACAGTCGGCGACAAGTGCCAAGGACGTGCACAGGCAGAACACAATGCAGCCAGTTCAGAGTTTTCTGGATCACCTGCTATATGATTTTGTCTCTCTCTTATGCTTTCCAAATTATATAAAGTTATAAAATATTTAGTCAATAAAGAGGGACTTCACATACTAATTCACAAAAAATTACAGGCATACATTTTATAAGTCACACAGATATTTAAACATGCAATATTTTAAACAAAATTGTTGGAGCCAATTTTGAGAAAATACAAATTAACCAAAAATTTTTCATGTGAAGGGTGGTTTGAAGTGGCACAATTTTCTTAAAAATATTGATGTTGCATCTCATGCTTAACTTTGTAAAGTTTAGCATTTATCAGACATTTTTGTTTTTGAGTTATGCTGTTCTACACCTCTAGCATAAACAAACATTTTTATAAAAATACCTCTTCTTTTAGTTCAAGGGGCTCCATAAAATGTATTTATCTCCAATGACCTTTTTGGGTGGAATATAGTACTTTATCAACTGTTGTTAGGTACTAGTGAATGTAAAAACACAGCTCTTATTAAAGCAAGTAGTTAAATGATTGTCTTCTAAAATTAGCCATTTCGCTATAAGTTTTTCCATATACTTTGTGTTTTCATAATGTTCATTGGTGGTATTATGATGTCACTTTATGTCTGATTTTGTTGCTCTGTAATCAACGAATGACTTTCATGGATGTTTACAGTGTAATAATTATTTTTTCTATAACAATATATAGACCTAAAACCTACATAACAATGCACAGCCACAATGTCAATGAGTTCCTGGGACTAATAGTCTTAACACTGTGTATCACGATGGTTCACTTAGGAAAACAATAGCAGAGACCAAGATTTTATCTTCATCAGGCTCAGTTTTCAGCACTATGTTAATTCTTATCCCTGTACTCCAGCTTTAAATATTGCAAGATCAATTCTTCGGATTTGTTGAATATCTTTAGTTTTTAGGTATGCTGTACATGACTTTTTCTAGACATATCTTTCTAAAGCAAACATGTTATAATATAGGATGATTTTTACAAAACCATAGCCAAGTTTTGTGAATAGGTTACAGATTACACAATGTATGAGGACACCTCATGCACTGTGACCCACGGAAGATCTGTTGCAGCTACTATGCCCCATGAGCTAGGGATGAAGAGAGGAACCACAGGAGGCTACAGACCACAGAGGTGTGCAGGAAGTCCCTAAAATTTCCCAGCTCAAAGAGCTTTGCCACTTGTCTTATCTTATTTGATACAGATTTCTGTCATTTCTCTGGATGCACTTCAGCCATAGGCTTGTGCTACCTGTATCGTTTTATATCCAGTTCATTACACCTGCCAACCTTATTAAGGAGTACGGTCTTAGAACTGACCTTTGCCACTACTGAAGCTGTCCAGAAAGAGCAATATCCTCTCTCAACAAAGCGGCCATCTAGTGTCTACGGAAATTATCTTTTCTCTGAGCAAGCATTTGTGTCGTGTCCGCCACTGCCATACACCACAAAAGCTATGGCAAGGAGATGTAAATTCAAACCTGAGACCTTCCTAATGTGAGCCACAAGTTACTGCAGAGCCATCTTGCTCAGTTTAAGAACAGTGAACTAAGCTGTCTTGGTATATGTGGGAACATTCTTACATCATAAAGAATGTGGAAGCAATCACTGTCCACCTCTATACACATTTGAATACAATGCATTGTGTTTTCCTTAATGCATCCAAAATCTTTTAATGGAACACTTTTTCATTTAGTTAACCCCATGAGAACTATGGAGGGTTGCATCCGATCTCTGATAAGAAATTGTGATTATAATTGCTCTGTTTCAGCATGCACAGTAAGCTCAAGTATCTGTGAGATACACAAACCAGTTACTGTACTGCCTTCATAGCAGTAGGATGTGTATGGCTCACATTATGCTTAAGCAAATTGAACTATATAGGAGGGCTACATTACTGACATTTCCAATGCACAATATAGTTATTCAACTAATATTGAAGCATCCAAGAAGTAACATTTTGTTGCCTCAAAGTATAGGATTAGCTCAATGTTGAATAAAAAGGGAAAGGGTCACATGAGATTTATCCCAAAAGGAAGAAAACAGGCAAACCCATGACCTGCTCCTATACGCTCTCCAGAGGTGATAAGGAATGTCTTAGATCCTCATCTCTGGCAGTAATCCAGTTACACAATGGACCATTGCAAACAACATTGAGAATATTCCTCAAAACTGTTAACACCATTATAAACAAAGATTTAAATATGAGAAACGTCAAAAAGATTGAGTTCATAAGTTGTTGCCACATCACATCTCTTCCAACAGCAGGAAGTTCTATGAGGAACACCTGGCAGGAGAAAAATGGAATTTGTGGTCACATTAGATGAGACGTATGCAACAAATCCCGAGCAATTTACTGCCAACCAAGAGGTGTGAAAAGTTTTCAAAAATGGTATACAGAATGCAGAGAAAGTTTCTCAAAGGGATTTGTGGTCAGCGTTGATTACTGCTACACTGGAAAACTGATAATTTGTACGGCTGCTAAAAAAGCCAAAATCAATTCCAAGTATTATTATTATGGAGTTCTCATCCCAATGTACCACACTGAAACCCCGGGTCTCTTAAGAGAGATACCAAAACAAAGTCTGCATGCACCAAGATAAGGCTTCTAGTAACACGCCTGTTTTGACTCCCACATTCTTACAAAGAATGGAGCAAAAAACTGAAATACACACTGTTCTATTCAGCAGCATTCCAGTGAAATCTCCTAATGCCTCTCCGATGGATTTTTGCGCCTTTGGACTCTTGAAAAGGCATTGAGAAGTAAGTGCCCTCAAGCAATTCTTTGGAAAGCCTATAAAGAGGAGTGGGACATGACTGAACTATGCAAGAGCCTCCTCCATGCAAACTGAGGTGCAGAGCAATTGCTTGGATAAAGGGACAATAAACAGAGCATGATCGGCAGTGGAGACATGGCTTTTCGTAAGGTAGGAACAAAATCAAACTTGTTATCAAAGATAGGAAACAACCTTTCATATTCAGGACAACCACAGTAACCATACAAATGACTCAGTTGTCAAAATAACTGGAAATTGCCATGTCACCTCACCTACCTGGAAACATACTTAAGTAAGTTCCATTTCATCAAGTTATTCAACAAACTCTGAATGTCCTTTTGTCAGCAGTAGTGTCAACTGCATCTAGGGGGAAAAAATCAGCCCAATAATTCTTAAACTAGAAATGGCACATCATACTCAAAACTGACTGGGTGCATCTGTGTTTCATGTATCTAATGCAGGTTTAGAACATATCAATATCTCTAAACCTTGGAGTTGACACCCTGGAAAAAGAAATTTGGGGAGCAAATTTTCCAGGCCTAAGTTACGGTATTTCCCTGGCATTTGCCAGTTATGAGCACTTAACAACCTCAGCTACCAATGTCAGTAACACCAACTGCAAACCATGTGATGACCAATGTGAACATTCCGGTTTGTCGTGCACATTATTTACAATTCTCTCTGTCATCAATCATCAATGTTTTCAGTATTCATTCAGAATGGATCTTGTCCTTTCTTGTTTCTGGTTAGATCGTATTGTCATCTTTGATGGGATTTGCTGTCCTAACTTTGTCCTGAGCTGCCACTGGTTTGCAAGAAAAGACTTTATAGCTCAACTTGTACAAATAATAAACAAATGTTCAAAAGAACATAATCACAAATTCACTTCATTTTAAGGTGGTTTGAAATGAATCAGTCTTACAGTTCCTAACACATAACTAGTTTTCTTGGCTTGGTTGTATAAGAATCATCCTATATTTAATATAGGATGATTTAATATCTTTGACTTGAATGTTAATTTGGACTCAAAGTTACTCTAAAACATGTTTGATTTACAGAAGGATTTAGCTAACCCAATACGTAATCTATGCAGCCATCTTCAGTATCCAAAGAACATTAGTTATCAACAGTCTGCATTCAAAGCTTGAAAACTACATCGTATACCATTGCTGTTTGTGGGAAGGGACCTGTGTTTGATTCCTGGTAATGGCATGAGAAATTTTCTCCTGACGAGGTCTGGTAACAAGTGCATTCAGCTTTGTGATGTTGCAATGATTAACCCAGCAGCTACTTAATGGCAAATTAGCGACTCCCAAATCTGAACAACTGCAGGTAAGCACTGAGGAAGGAGGAGATCTACTACCGCACTCAGCCCCTAACATTGTGTGTAGAAGATCGTAGGAGGTGCAACTAGTCTTAGCTTGTAGACTATTAGGCAAGGAGTTGCCTTATTATTTTAAAAGAAAAATATTACGATACAAACTTTTCACAAGTATCAGTTTAAAATAGAGTGGAACCTACCCAAATCAGACAATGAATAACATGAAACCCTGTGTATTTGGAAAATTTTTGGTCCAGGTACAAGTCATATCTCTGGGAGAGCTAAGCAGCCCTTTGTGGGCCAAGGCTTACCACCCGGCCACTGCATCTGACTACAGGCGTCATGTGTGGGGTGTAGAACTGGAAGGTGGGACGTGGTCAGCACGCCAAACTCTCCTGGCCAGTTATGCGACATTCACAACCTGAGATCGCTACTTCTTTATTCAAGTAGCTTCTCAATTGACCCTCCGAGACCGAACAAGGCTGAGTGCACCCTGTGACAGACCTCCCAGAGGGGAAAAAATACCCATGCCGGTACTGGGGATCAAACGCAGGTACCCCATGCTACTATTGTACTACATAATGTAAAATTTCTTAATTAGTATTCTAACGAAATTATAGTGAAAGGACAAGAGAGACTGAAATAATGTACATAACATACATAATATGTACTGGATTCTATTGTGAAATATCAATGTGCAATCAAACTATTGATATGGTGTATGCATACAAAAAATAAGGGGGGAAAAGACAGATAGGAATAACTGAATATGGAAACCTCGCCAAAACAAGAAATTTAGGAAAATATGACATCTTGAAGAGATTTCACTCTTTTAATTTTATTTCAAAATGTTTCCTTCCTACTCTTTAAGGGAGTATACAATTGCCACACACTTCTGTGTTGTATCTGCAGCATTTTTGTACAGTCTAGCGTCATGTGTTTTAGCACAGATAGCTTTATAGTTATTCATCCAGAAAGCATGGTACCAACTTAAATTCAAATTTAATTTATCTTATAGAAAACTTGCTAACCAGCTGATGTTTATGTGACCTACAAGTTGTGCAGAGAAGACAAGAGACTGATCTGGCTGCACTAATTATATAGACATGAGTAACCTAGCTTGGTGCAAAATGTTTTAATGCTGCAAAGAGCAATGACTACATAAACAAGCTAATCTCAATCATTTATGAACAGTCTCATATATTTTCCCTTTATAGACGAAGTGCACTGTGACTGGTTGATGCAAACATTACCTTTCTTGTACTATTATATCACAGCTATTTCTATTTTGTTTTCTTACTGTCAAAAGAGAAAACTGCAAAGTTCAACATGAAAAGGTAATAATACACTACCCTCCGGTAATTAATTTGGGTGTACAAGCACTTTAAACGTGTGATACTTATATATGCACTTAAAAATATACTCCAAGGTTTAATTGTACTGAAGCTATAACAACAAACATCACAGATAATCTTTATGCAAAAACCGTGGAAGTAACACTTTTTCCTAGAGAACAACTATGTATGCTCACTGATTAATGTACTTTACAGGTGTACTTTTACAACATCCTCAAACATCTGTAGTGCAAAATAGGTTATATTGGCAAGACAATATGCAAAAACCAGCTGTAAATATTATTAAATGGTATCTGCATATCAAAAAAATATTTTCTAGCAAACAGGAAGATGTGCTGATTTCCTCTATGACACACTAAAACAGTATCCGTCCAACTCCACAATGTACTAAACCTTTAGAATGATTTTATCACAACATCTTAACAAATCGCTCAAAATATACTCCATCTTAAGCCATGTAAAACTACAAGCCTTTCACAAAGTTACCTTCTAATACTACACATTAAATGATTCATTTATAGTTCAATATATAAAATATGTTGATGTGAATGGGGACAATACATTCATACTTGCCAACTTCTGAAACTGAAACCTGTAAAACGTTCCCTTGTCAAGCAATGCATAATAATTTTGTGATAACAGGAAATTTAGAATGCTTAAACTCTCAAGAGCAATAAATTTACAAAACTTGTACAGATATATGTAAAATAAATGGAAATTCTGTTTTATAAAAATTCTTGAAGACCAGATAGTACTGCTTCTTTCTGCCACACATTCTCAAATTCTTCCTGGTACCACAATGAACACGTATTAAAACAAAGAACACCACTTCCTAGGCTATACACAGATTTCTAGTCCATATTTTACACTTCATAATATGAACTATAAACAGTCACAAAAAATGGGAAATTTATATCCCATAGACATATAACATGAGCAAGATAAACCATTTATACAAGGGAGTTAACCTGACAATTCATGTTGTCCATAACTGAATATTCACACCTATTTACTACTGGTTATTTAAACCTGTACACAACGCATTTTGTGATGATTGTAATGAAGGACAGACACAGTGATAAGCTTTGGTCTGTCACAGTACTGCATACCTGTGCTATATTCGGTCTGTAATCTACTGGGAGAGCAAAACACTTATGAATGGGCTGCTCAGTGTTTTGTCTATCCACGTTCTCAGCACTCATTGCCATCTGCTATTATCATAGAAAAGCACAGACGAAACCATACATTTTTAATACTTTTAAAGGCTTTACTTACCAAGTTTATGAAAGGAAATGCTGAAACTGACCACCGTCCTTGTCCATACATTTTTGGCACCTCTTTAGGAAACTCACTGTAGTTCACATTGAGAATTGCTGGCAATTTCCTGCAAATATTTTGGTTTAACTCTCCCGAGTGTGTGGGTTTGTCTTGTACATGTACACTTTATGCTTTAAGTTACCCCAGGGATAGAAATCACAGGGGGTCGGGGGGAGCACAAATCTCTACTAATAATTCTGACCTGAAACACATTTTCAATTTATAAACTTACAACTGCAGCCGCTCATAAGCAGAAGATCCGTGGTTCAAATCCTGGCTATGGCATCGAATTTTTCAGCTTCTGATTCCACCTCTCAAACATTGCCCACACACGGCTTGTGTGTTTAAAAACACCAGCAGTAAGCTTGTTGACATAAATAAATAATAATTACATTTTCAATTGTTCCCAACGAAAAACTGGCTGTATGAGTAGTTGCAGAATCTTATTGAAAAAAGGCAAAATCACACTCCTTGTCTGTTAATTCTCCTAAAAAAAAAGGGACAAAATTGAATTGTTTGTATGGGGATCAACTGTTGACTCGCAAAAAATTGGCCAAATAACTCAGAACCTAATATTGTTCATGAAGTACCCCTTCATGATGAAAAATTAGTGTATGGACACCATGTGGAGAAAAGTTTCTTGGAGCTCCACAAAGCGGTTTCTATTTCTGGGGTGACTTGAAACAAAGTGTACAAGACAAACCCACACACCCTCGAAGAATTAAACAAAATATCCGCTAGGAAACTGCCAGCATTTCTCAACGTGAATTGCGGCAAGTGATGGATAGTTTCCTAAAGAAGTGTCAAAAATGTAAGGACAATGACAGTGACCAGTGACCAGCATCCTCTGTCATAAAGTTGGTAAGTAAAGGCTTTAAAAGTAGTTTTAAAAATGTTGCATGGTTTCATCTGCACCTTTCTATGATAGCAGCAGACAGCAACAAGTGCCGAGAATGCAGACAGACAAAATGTTGCACACCTGGTTCATAAGTTTTTTGCTTTCCCGTTAGAATTTAACGCTTTATCTTGTCTATAGTGAAAACCTGTAACACTTTGAAAAAATGCCTCCTATATCCTAAGGTTATAAAAAGGTATCAGCTCCCATACATTTTATGAGCAAGCTGTAAAAGTTGGCAAGTATGTATATTACATGGGATATTATTTAATATGGTAACCCATTGACAGCCTCTTACCTTGAGGAATTCCCTTGTCAAGCCATCTAATGAAACTGCTGATTAGAGGTGTAAAAAAGTTACTTTTCACTAACAGCGCTAACCATTCCAGTTCCAAAAATATAATTGGTAGTAAGCAACCACTCCAAAATTAAAGTCAATTTTGTTCATAAGTACAACTGTAATAGCTGCTCCACTTTTACACTAGCTTCTGACTCAAGTTCTTTTGAACTAAGTTGCTATTCTTCATTTGGGTACTGGAACAGGATGCTATCCCTCCCTTCTAATCTTTTCAATTCTATGAGTGAATGAATCATGCAGCTACTATTTACAGTACGTTATGTAAGGTGTTAGGCGTATGAGTGCACAGATTTTAACAGCAACTTCTTGATGTTAAGCTCAAACGTCATTCCATTCATTTTCCCTTACAATACAGGTTGCATAAATAAAAAATAAAATTGGTTGAATGTTTAATCCCCAATGTCATCACTCTTTCATTGTTTACTTTTGCAATTAACATAAAGAGGTGGAGCCTTAAAGGACGAGTTATTCATGTCTTTTCCATCTGTTGCTAAAATTAGTCCTTTAGCAACAAAATATTAAATAATTGGATTCCAATGTGCCTATTGGAATAAATTCGTGGACATACATTTGGCAGGTGCACAAAGTAGAAGATCAGAAATGTTGACACCAAAAGCTACCTGGTAAGGTCTTGTGAATACTGCTTGGAAAGCTTGAAAGAATAACACTCTTTCCCTCGTTACTTGCAGTAGCTGATAAACACAGACAAGTGATAGAACCAGCTTTCTAGTACTGGCCTAGTTTGGACTTCCACTCATCGCAGGTGTAAATGAAAGCATGAGTAGTAGTACATGCATATACATTTCACATTACATGCAATGTAAATTAAACACTTGCCTCTTCTGTCCTACTGTTGCCAGACTGTGCAGATAATTCAATAATATTTTTATAATGTTCAACTACCTCTTTTATCTTACACAATAGATGAATTTGTTACTGGAATTTGTCATATTTGAATTTACCATTATGCAGAATCTGCACTCATACCCCAAACACCCTGTATACTTATAATTGCTACTCACCTAACTCAGTAAAACAAATTCACATCCATCATCATTGCAGATCATTTCATTTAATGATTATGTATTCCAAAATCATATCTCAATAACAACCTTTCACATATGTATCACAGGACCTCAACAACATAATTTAATCTGATTGGCTGGAAGAACTCTAGTGGACATTACCCTCTGAGAAATCATTTTTAGTGTTTTTTCTAATTCAGAATTACGTGTTACTAATCCAAACAAAAGCTTAAATGATTTTGGGCGGCCACACATTAAGAAAAGGAAACTAACCCAGGTACAATATCCACATCAAACATCCTGTGAACAATTATTGACAAGGCAACCAGTGACAGATTGCTGCTCTTCTCCAGGCACGCGGACTGGAATCCAGTTGCACACTATTTCATAGGTTATTTTACTTAAAATTAGCGGTACAGGATTCCATCTTTGTTTTACGTAAATATAAAAAAGAATCATCAGGGACTTTATTTATACTTACATACAGATTTAAACATGCATGCTAATAGGCTATATGATCTTTAAATTTTTGGCCTTTAAAATTTGACAAACTCTTAATTATATTATAATAAATATTAAGTGAATTATTACATATTAAGCTTTATATTAAACTTTATAACTTTTATCACGTATACCTGTGAGATACTTTAATTTACGGGCAGAGAGATGTGCGCTTTTCATAAGTAGTATTGCACAATATTTGTTAATATATTGTAATTTTAAAAAAATTACAATTTACTTAGTAAAATATGATTTGAAGCTTTCCTGGCGACGAACATCTTTAATAAATTTACTTCGTATTTTTAATCCATGGACAAAATTTGAAGGGAATCAGAGACATAACCAATTTTTTTTTAAATTTGTGCACCATAACCACTCACATAGCAACTATAATTATAAGCCATACACTTATGAAAAATATATTACTGCTATTTAGTAGTTTTAGAACTGAAGGCCAAACATGCTCAATATCTGATATAAGATGCAGCTCCACTAGTATCATTTCCCAAGCAAATGTCAGTTCTCCTGTACAGAGAGGAATTCTAGAATGGTTACCATATTAAACACCCTGTAACTTCAGCTCAAGGACAAAATGTTTGGATGTTAAAACTTAATGGATCGAATTAGATTATATGTAAATACCAGCCAAGAGTTTTGACCAATGGATTTTCTTTAAGAAAAATCTACTTGTCCATCCAGATTTTGAAATCGGACCACTCGTAATGTTGTACCAGATTTGTTGAAATCAGCCCTTGAATTCTTTCATTACTACATATGCTTGAAGTGCTAATTGTAAACACTTTCTAACTACACCATAAGTGCTTTAAAGTTGAATCTCTCATGTCATGCCTTTCCACATTCTAATTAAAAATATGTGAAATGCTTAAATGTTACATATTCAAGAACTATTATTATCTGCAAAGTGTGATACATTATTCCAAGCTATTTAAAATATCTGCATTATAAGTCATTTAATTTTCCCCCCTATTTGGAGTTTTTAAGTACTTAGTATAAGAACAGTGTTTTTGAAAACCTTTTATTAAAATCTTTATATCTTAAAAAAACCTCTTTCTTGTAGAGTAGAATGCAACAAATTCATTAACAAGATATTAAAAGAATTTCTTATGAATTTTATTTACATTAAAGCTAAATAGAATCTAAATTAATTAGCAATGCTTAATCTCGTTTATTGTACTGAAACTATGCACTATAATCTACAAAAGCCACTGCTTCCAGCACAGGTCCATTTGTATAAAAAAAAGATAACAAGAGAGTTCACTTATGAGCGCATGAACGTCCGCAGAATCACTTTGTCCCTCAAAAAGCTTCAAGTGTTCATATTCCATATCCATATAAATTGCCCCTGGAACAAAATAGATATGTAATGCAACATTACACAACCATGTTTTTCCCTTCATTCTTTCTTTAACAGTGTTTAATGGCCACTCTTGCTTCATATGGTACCACAGACAGCAGGACTGGTGATTACACAAAATGAAATGATAATTGGGAAAGAAACACTCCAGACCCAAGTTTAGGGTACCTCCCCAGCATGTCACTTATGGGGACTGGTTTATTTGCCAGCTATGAGGATTTGAACTACTGCTGACTAAACATTCACAGCCTATACCTTAACAACCTTGGATGTCATATTTGGCATTGTTTGTTGTTCAAACTATTTAAAAACAACTCAAGTTACAATACCCGAATAACATTTCACTCAAAACAGTGCCATTAGCAGGAAGTCTGACTTACCCAAAAAAAAAAAATGCTGCTTCTACAAAAGTCGAAGTCGAATGCTACATTCACATGACTTTCGTCTGCCCATTATCATTTATTTTTATGTTTCGCTTGAAACTATTAACAAAACTTGCTGGTTTTGAAATGCCATATTTTTTTGCACAAATGAATTTTGTACAATTTTATAAAATTAGTAAACCATGAAATAGACAAAAGCTTGAAGCAACTTCTTTCCTAAATCCTTAAAAATTATAACAAGCTAAATAGAGGCATTAAGAAGTCATGCTTCCACTTGTCAAATCAACAACTACCATGGAATATGGACTTTTTATCAAGAAATGCAATGATATAGCCAGATAAATAGAAAATAGAGATGAGTTAAATGTGTGTTAACTTGTAAGATGATTTAAGTTTATAGTTAAATACCATTTACATTTACCGATAGATAAAATACTGCTGCATATGTCACACTAACGTGTGGCAAGCTAAATGCCATTAAAATACTGCTTCAAGCTTGCCACACAAAACATATAGATCCTGTCACAATACACAATTTATGTAAGTTTGTTTCTGGTACTAACAATTTTGAGACATTTGTTTTTATTAATCCAAATTTTCTTTCACTTTATCACACAGTTTATGAAGTGCTAAGTCACCATTCTTTTGTTTCTTGTGACAAGAAAAAGGTATAAAATTTCAAAGCCAGCATAGAGCAACCCACTTTTTGAAGATTTGACTATTACTTCAGCCTTGTACTTACAGAGAATAATAAAACCATTTCTGAAAAATTTATCTGTATTAACATGAATTTACATTGATAGAAGAATAAGTCTTGTAGGAATAGTTTTGAAATACTACAGCAAGTGCAACTATGTATGGCATTGGCATTTTTCACCTAGTATAGTTGGCATGGAAATGTTTAAGAGTGGTGGGAATATGCCAATAATTGGCTGATAAAGATGTGGCCAATGGCAGTCTAGTTGCATTTTTTATATAATATATTGGTCTGGTTGTTTCAGTTGGTTTGGCACTGACATACTGATCACAAGTTCGGAGGATCAAACATAGCCTAGACCAATGGTTTTTAAGTGTGCTTAAAAATGACTGCCCATGTCAGTAGATTTACTTGCATGTAAAAGATTTCCTCTAGGATGAAATTCCAGCACCAAGCAGCATCATTAACAAGCATTTTTTTTTTTTTTTTTGACCTGAAGTCTTTAGATTTTTTTGGGGGGGGGTTTTGTTTTTGTAGCTCATGTGTTATATCAGTGGTTCTGACTTGAAAACTATTACTGCCAATGTTAGCAACTTATTGAGTGCACAATTTTTTCTCATTGGGTTGTTAAGCTTTTGCAGTGAAAACCATTTACATTGACTGTACAACTCATATCTTCCAGGGTATGGAGGTTGGGATGTAACCCTCCCTCCAGCTAGGAATCAAACTCTCAATATCTTTGCTTAGAATCTGGAATTCTTACCACCAGAACACATATTTTTTGTAAGCTCTTCCTATCTTCTACAGGTGTGCAAGTTATCTAACTTCAACATATTACATTAATAAAATTTCATGCATTCATGTAGGATAGCAGGTTGGTATCGCTGTTCCACAGCAAATGTCCTTGATTTTGCTCTGATTTACTGTCACCATTGTACAGTGCCTTATTTCTGAATCCTGGTCCGCTGCTTCACAGCCCGCAGGCTGCCGTAGGACCACACACCTGACGGTGAGTTGCATATTCACAGCACCTGAACTCAAGTGCATAGATGTACATGTACACATGCATACAATAATCACATACCTTTATCACAGAAGGTGTTGGAAATGATGTCCGAGTGCTGTCATACATCTCTCACGCCTTTTAAGAAAATTTCCATTAACACGCATTAATACTTCTGAAATTATAGTAATTTCTCTTCTGATATTGTCCTTCAGTTCTTCAAATATATGCAGGTTGTTATGATGCACTTTAAAGTTCCCCCATAAATAAAAGTCACATACTGTAAGGTTCTGGGGATCTTTTTGCAACTAGATGTCGAGGGAAGTTAATGATGGCTCTAAGGACCTACAATTAATTTTCTTTACATACAAAGCATGGTTTTCTTTAAATAGCCATGTATTGACACAAAATAACAAATACTGGAGTGCAGAAAAGCTCTATATTGTACATGAAATGCCATTGCATGACCAAAAAGTTGGTATTTGGTGTGCTGTAAATGTGTACTGAATTACAGGGTCCATGTTCTTTGAGGATACAGTTAATGGACAGAGGTAAGCGATACAATAATCAAACCATTCCTGAAAATTTTGTGTGATGTAGATTGTACTTAGGCATGTTTTCAACAAGACTCTGCTACAGCACATACAGTTGATCTCTCGAAGTTGAGGAAATTTTTGAAGATGGGGTGATCGTGAAAGGACTTTGGCCACTGTGATCCCCCAAAAATATTTTATTTATAGATAAAACCATACCTTGTAACATTTATTTAGTTGCTGTCTTTCTCTTGTACTGCATGGGCAGTATCTCCCGTATTAGTGTCCAGCAGAAATCACTCAAGAAACCAGAAACATTCAATAGAAAATTATTGTCTGGGTGTGCACCATGGTCTAGTGGAAAATGTCCTTCCAGATATTTCGTTGGAAGCTGCATCAAACAGAACGTCTGGAAGGGCATTTTCCACTAGACCACAGCCCACTAGCCTAGATAATCATTTTCTATTTAATGACACCAGCTGTGAAGTTTACACAATTTGACAGTAACATTCGTTAAGCAAAAATAACTATCAATTGCATGATCACAAGGTTCCTGCCATGCCATGGGACAGAATAGAAAGGCCATCCAGTCAGTCATCCAGTCAGTCCCCTTGAACAAGTATTACAATAGTTCAGAGCCCACACTTTATCATCATCACTAACCTTATATCCAAAGTACAGAGTGTAAGCTTTCTTCACAAGAGAGGTTAGAAGTTTTCTTTGGGATTTTAACTAAAAGCCTCCACATATATAACAGAGCATATCTGATATAACACGACAAGATTGGGACATTGTTGTTTACTAGCACATGCAATAAACACAATTAAAAATACATTGCAGTATACCAAACTTGTACACACTTACTAAAGGAGCATTATAATACACCTACATATGTTTCTGAATTAACACTGTTTCAAAATGTTATTTCAGGCTATTGTGAATAAGAATGTAAGGAAGGGTAGCGAGCTCGCTCTCACTTCACCTCACTCCCATTAGGCCAAGTACCTACCACCTGCTGCAGCCCTCCATGTTCACGCATTGTCACCATTGCATGACTTCAAATGTGAAAATAACTTTACTAAGAAATAAAAATATATACTGTAATACTCTTTTACTGTCATATAACATAAAATACCACCCTATCTTTAACTTGGGTTTTTCCGATAATGATCTCCCTAGCTCCTGAAAACTGTGGGTGATGGAGAGATTTCATTACCAGTTTTGGATTGAAGGTAGGTAATATAAAATTATCACCTATTATTTCATCAGGGCCAAAAATGTTGTCAACCAGTATTATTTATATTCTTATTGTACCAATTTTTCAAATTGGTGTAGGTATAAAAGGTAAACCATTGCAGTCTGATGCAAGGGAGATTGTGCTTAATGTCCATTATTCTTCTTTTATAGGGGAATATGATGCACTGAAAATTGGTAGATCAACCATATCAGTTGTAGATATAATGGACAGAGTTCAACCCCTAGCACAACAGCCCATGAAGGGTCAAGGCTTACCGCCCAGCCGCTGCGTCCTCCAACTCTGCCCACTACAGGCGTCACTGGTGGGGTGCAGTAATGGAGGGCGGAACGTGGTCAGCGCCCCGAGCCCTCCCGGCCAGTTATACAGCCTTCTTGACCTGGGGCCGCTACTTCTCCATCCAGTAGCTCCTCAATTGGTCCAACCCCCCGGTACCTAGCGAGGCTGAGTGCACCCCGTGCCAGACCTCCCAGAGGGGATAAAATCCCCATGCTGGTATCGGGGATTGATTCTGTGTCCTCTGCACCAGAGGCAAGCACGCTTCCAACTGCGTGACGGAGGCGGTCATAATGGACAGAGTAGTTGCTGCAACTGGTGTGTCCCACCATACCATCTAGAGTAGTGATGAGAAAAAGAATGCTCATGCTTCAGGAACAAAAGTTTGAACTCCCAGAAAGAAGCAGCACAAGGGCACAACAGCACATCAATAAAGAGTATGATCAATCCATTTGCTGCAGCTACTATTAAGAGGAAGATTTACTTCACATATTCTATGGCATATATTCCTAGTTTGCTAGATATCCACAAAATTTTGTTCCAAGAAAAGTTAATTGAAAGCAGCATCTGAACATTAAGCAAAATTTTAAAAGGCCTTCAATTTAAATACACATCAATCATGGTAGCACATTTCTTTTGGAAAAATGAATTCTGTAAGAGCTATGGATGCCATTATTATTTATCTTGATGACATGTGTTAATGTTAACCATATGAACATACAAAGTATGGATGTGTTTAAAATCTGAAGGTGACCAACATACTTCTGAATGTACCATTAGGAAGGGAACAAAGATTTATAATAGTGCATACAGGTACTTCAGCAGAATTCATTTCGACTTGTCTCCTTTGTTTCTAGCCTGAGACAACTAGTGATTATCTTAAAGAAATGAAGGATTGTTTTCAGGATTGGTTTACCAACACTCTTCTTCCTAACTTGCTGCAAATTCTGTAATTGTTATGGATAATAAGATATATCATTCAACTATACTAAACAAAGCTCCAACATCCTCATCTAAGAAAATAGAAATGCAAATGTAAGAAGAACATAAAACTGAACTGATCCTAAAGCAACTAAATAGGTTCTAAAATAAGAACAAATTAGAAACTACAAGTTTCACTTATCTTAGTAATACAGCAAGATTTTCACAGCTGACATGTTTTAAATTGTCTCCAACTTATTTTCAAACAGATGTTGCATGCAACTATCAAACTAAACAAAGAGAGTTACAAAAAGTAGAAAATAGATACATATAATAGTGGAACTGCATGGGCATACTGTCATATGTCAACCACATTGTCAATTTAATGCAACTGAACTCATTTGGGCATAAGTAAAGCACTAAGTGCATAATATACATTTTAAGAAAAGTTGCGTAAAATCACTCTTCGAAAATGTGTTATGAGTAGTAACCATGGAAGATTGGCGAAAAGCCTGTGCACACATGGAAAAACATCAACACTTTCACTGGGAACAGGATAGGTTCATAGATCAAATTACTGATCAATTCATTGCTAGCATACAGGAGTCGGATTTGGAGACTGAAAATGTAACTAGAGCAGATGAAGCTGAGGAAGAGGAGGGGTCTACCTCTGCCAGTGAGCATTTGGAAGGACCATGTCCACTGCCCCTGTCCCCTTAATCAAGGTTCTTTCTGGGAGTAATATATACTTTTCTCTTTCTCAATGGTTGTGCCAATCAAAACCTCACAAGTGTAAGACACATGTATCATGTAAGAGGTTGTATACATTCATATCTAAGGGCAGGCAATTTGCAGTAGTTTCACTAATCCAAACTAATTGGGACCGAACCCTGTTCAGATTAGCAAAAGTTTGGATTACATGGATTTTCATCAAATATGACAGCATATTGACTTAAAGGATTTATGTGTTAAGTATTAAAATGATTGAAAGTAGGAAATTAGTACAGTGAGCTGTAATTTATTTTACACATTCTGAGACTCGAAAACCAACGAATGTAATGCTTTTATAAGCACTGTTGCGTCATAAGAAAACAGATTTGCTGTGTACTCCTTTAGTGTTTATTTTATGTTTTTCTGGGCTAATAAATGTACGTTTTTAACTGGAAAAACTAGATTAATCATAATCTTTATTTTTTCCTGTTTTAAAATTCAAAACAAATTTGGTAGATCTCTTTTTCTAGCCCTTTTCAGATTAAATGGATTTTCAGATTAGCGAAGTTTGGATTGGTGGGACTACTGTACTTCAATTCTTGAATATCGTACATCACAGATACATGCATATCATACCTCTATTATGTGGTCTGTAACAAAGAAACCAGCACGGCAATGTTATACTAATGTTGAGCTATTATGGTTGTTCCTCAAAATGTATATTAATGTGTGATGTATACTACAAAATTACCCTTCTTTCAACCAGTGGAAAGAACCAGCCTTATTTCAATTACACCCAGTTTATATAATGTTCCATAAATAATATATAATACCAACAAAGACTAAAATTAACTCATTATGAAAATAAACAAGAAGTATTGTGTACAATGGAGGGTCATAACTCACGTAGGAATGAATCAAACAACTTTTTTCTCCATTTACATTTAATTATTTAATACCAGTGTCTGGGAGTATCTTCCCCATTGTCAGTTTTGCTATCAACTGGCATTTCCATGGACAGTTTGGGCCTATTTGGTGTTGTGCTGCCTCCTTTTTTTCTCATTAATTTGATAACTTCATCAATGTGAAGGATTTCGAAATCAGAAACCTTTCCTCTTTTTCCTTACCTGATTATCCTCCCCTTATGTAGCACTTACACCACCTATGACTTACAAGCCAGTGCCTAGGGTCAAACAGTTGTCGGGGAGTACAGGAACCTTCCAGACTGGACAGAGTGAAGACCTGGAAGCAGGTGATCAGCCAAGAACCAGGTATGATAAGGAGGAAGAGGATGATATGAAATGCAGGCGAAATTGATGATGGGAAAGGTGATATTGGAGCAATTGGTGGAATGAGTGGCAGGAGAAACTGGAGAACCCGGAGAAAACCCACCCTGATGCCGCTTCGTCCACCACGAATACTATGTGCGGGTCCCTGGGATCGAACCCAGGCTGCCCAGGTGGTAGGCAAATGGTCTAATCGCTTGGCCACGGCGCTGCTGTAATCTTTTCTTGATTCTCAATAATAAAAATAGAGATGCATACTTGAATTTAACATTCTTCAAATGTTTTCTTCATCCTGGCTTCCAAACTTTTCATTTTTCTGATTTATATTTTTTTTTCACAATTATGACAATCCGTTTGACAGACATCCCAAAATTTGATTTTCTGTCTGTTATTTTTGAGTGGGTGGTTTAATACCTTCCTGATGCTATATTTATTTTGTGACACTAATTTTATATTAAATTCCTTAAAATTATCTCAATTTTCCAGAAAAGTTTTGGGTGAAAGTAGAACTTACTATATTTACATTTAGGTTTCTGAATGCTAATGGCTTCATTGCCAGATGCAAGGCACTAGAAAACAACATTTAGGTTTCTCTAATTTCTCTAAAGTAGCAAAATTCTTTCGGACTCTTGTGTGGTTTGTGCTCACCAATCAACTTGTTAATGACGGTGGTTCATGGGCTGTCCTACTAAGAGAACAACATCCCAAACTTCTGCTGTGAGGGCAAATAGACAAAACAAAAGTGAAGTGAAACATGAAAGATAATAGATGGAACAAATAACTAACAGGACAAGCTGCATGCAATATGTATTGTATTAATGTACCTGTATCAATGCACATTGTGTGACTTCCTAATATCAAATTAAAATGATGGTGAAACCATTCAGCTCAACAACATGATGTATATGTGTGTACCTGGTAGTATTTTATGTTGTGAGATATAAAAAGGTCCAGAAGACCAGTATTAAATTTGACATACCTTAGCATTTCTTAAAAATACTGGTTAATCTTTGTTTTATTGGCATTATATGTTACTTATGAAAAAGGCTGCACATAAAATTACTTTATTACTTGTACTATCTGGCCATGCTGTTATAACCAATACATGTCTCAGTGGAAATACATGCATAATCAGGAGTGTTTTTTTTGCCATTACTTTTATAAATTATTAGCTCTAAACTACAAATCTATTATGAACTGAAACTTACCCACAATACACTCAAAATATCACACTTCATTCCTGCTTGTATGACTGCATCAGCTCAGAAAAACAGCTGAAGCCATTCAAATCAAGTTGTACTTCGTCTATTGGTGGAAGATCCCCGCTTATGAGTTCGGTGTAGTCCATGTCCACCATACCAATACCTCCACTACCGACAGCTCCATGGTAGCTGTGGACAGAGACAGACATGCACACACGTCAGTTTGTGCCCACCTTCAGCATGCATGCGGCGCACTGAGTTACGCTGCCAGTAATACATTACATGTGACCAAATATAAGCAAGTACCAAAACAGAAGTTCTTAATAGCCGCATTAGCTAATGCTTTACTGGCAGGTAACTACAAGCAGTGCTACTTTTGTCAACGGAGGGAATGACACAGCTAGATGCTAAGCCAAGGATAGAAAGAAAACTTTGTCTTCTCTTGATCACTGCACTTTAATGTTACCATTTCTAACTATTTGATTTTTGTATTAAACCGATCATTCCTCTCCATGACTAGGCGGGTTTCTGACGTGTGTGACAATGCCTATCTCTCTATCCTCGGTCATAACTATTCCTAGCCACAGCATTCAAGAAAGGATAAGGGAAAACAACTCATCAACATAAATGCATATATATATTTTTATATTTTCTGCCATATTATATAAAAATGTTTATAAAATACATAATTTAACTTCAATATAATGACAGTGTGAAAGTTAAAATCATGTTAACTGCTAAGTGAAGTACATAGTAAATTATTTCCTGTAGCATTGCTTCACATATGAAATGGCAGCATTCTGAACATAAAGAAAACTTTGTTTTTAAAATATAGAAAACAGCAGCAAAGCTGAGCACATCTGGCTTCAAACAAAATAAATACACAGTGTCAAATAACTACACTGCATTGTGTCATATACACTGAAACAGCTGGAAGAAAATATTTCAGAGACAGTTACCATTACATGAAGTGTTTTGTTTAGATCCTGGTTACAGTAAAATTAACATTTTACTTTCAGCTAGTAAAACATATGACAAGTGCAGTCATTAAAGCATGACTCATTTCAACATAAGCTGACAAATTTGACCCTCAAGAAAAAATATACTTTGAGTCCATAATACATTATAAATTTACCTTTGTTTTAAACATGATTCAGAATGCAACATTACGAAGTCCTCAGAATGAGGTATGCATACATTGTTACTTTCATTTTTAATACTTCAATGCCATGTTTCTTAAAAGTGTTTAAATACCAACTCAACCTATATGCTATATATCATTACAAAGACTCAGTGGTGAATTCCTTATACTGTAACATTGCTGAAGCATCGTTATGTAAAAATTCAAAGCCAGTACAGCTGCAAGTCAGAATGTCACATCATACCAAGTGTAGTGCTACTGATTATTAATATTAATATTCTGAGAAGTGACACTGATGATACTATGTACAGTATTTCAATAAATCTTTCAACTGACATTACTTCATAAACTTCCAATAATAATTATTACATACCATAGTAATATATCTGATTAGATTCTTTCCACATTTCGCATTTTTGGAAAACCTGTAAGTTTATTATTTGCTATTGAAGACCTACTAAAAGAAAGAAATTTAGATTTGAACAAATTGTAAGATATTGAAACAATGTTAGTGTGATGGTCAGAATTAAAAATGAAGTGTAAACGAAGGTCATTAAATACCTCTGTTTTAAGATGCTAATATTAGTTTACTAGTCACGAATATGCATATGTTTCATGGTTCAACTACACCTAAATATGTTGCTAAAGGTGCTCTCTGAAGGAAGCAAAATTATTAGATTCTGTAATTTACGGGTGTTTAATACAGTTAAATCTTCCTAAATCAGATATTGAATACGTCAGAATCCTGTCTATTTCAGAAAAAAGCAGTGGTCCCAGTGGAAATCATACACTTAATGAGTAATTTTCCCTGAATAATGCAGAAACTGCTCAGTATGGAAATGGAAACTGTCTGCAATTGCTTGAAACACGTTAGTTCTAGGACAGCCTGTGCTTTCAAGGAAACTGCAACTGTAGGTTATTAAGGTATGCGATATATCAGTATGTACTGAATTATACAGTGGATATAAAGCTACATATGCACTAAGGACAGTGTTTTTTAATAAAATACATAATATTGAAAGTACTGGCATAGTATTTGCAGTTAGTCATTAAACTATGCATAGGAAAAATTCCTGAGTACCTGAATAACAGAAACTTCCCCAAAACAGAAGAACATTTAGGATCATGTCTCTTCTGTCTCTAATAGCTTTTACTGTATTTTTCCAGGATAACGAGTTTGAGTAACAAAAACTGATTAATTTAAATACATCGAATAACTGAGAAACATACCAGCATACACCCATTCTGAAAACTTTCAAATGGCACTCACACAACTGTTATTCAATAAGATAATGAAATACAAAACATCTGTTGTGTTATGCTTAATTTTTGTTTTTTGTTATACTTTACCTTTATGACAACCTCATAAAGTCTTTTCTAAGTAACAATTCTTAAAATTTTCTTGAGGGTAGTTTTATGTTCCATAATGACTAAAAGTATACACCTATTATTTGCAACACAATTAGATATGCAAGATACAACACAATAACAAACAGTTAAGCTTACACCAATATGTTACCTGGAAAGGTTAGAAGGTAACATTTTGATGGAGAATTTTGCAGAATGATTTTCTTTATACATTTTATCATTGCGTACACAAATGTAAATTTGTCTGCAAACTGTTCTAGGTACAGTTTCGAAGTTCTTTAGACAACAATATATCACATATAATCACAAAATGCTGTATTTTTTTTTTTTTTTTTTTTTTTTTTTGTTTTTTCCCCAATTTTTGGTGAATTGTTTGACACGTAACATATTACTTGTAGTTGCCCTCTAAAGATAGTTTTTTGACAGCTGGGAAACAAAGCAAGCACAATAAAATGACGGTAAAAATATAAAATCTTAAAAAAGCTTTACCGTACAGAAAACTTATGGCAAAATTATTGCGCATTCTTGCTAGCCAAATGTGGATTTTGAAGTGCTGCATTAAGCACTCTTAAGCATTCTCTACTACACACAGTGATTCCAAAAACATTTCCAAATTCACTTACTTTCTAACTAGTCAAAGTGAAAAATATTTTTTTTTCTATTCAGTAATTCATTTCTTAATTCTGATATTTATCTTTTTTTACTGCAGACCTACAGTGCTAGTTATATTAGAAAGCAAATATGTGACAGTATTATTGTATAACCTGCAAGTCATATCTCACATTACATTACTCTATTCATTAGTACAGGCTCAGAGCTTACTGCCAACTTCATTAGTATTTCAAAATTGCTGGTAAACTTTTAATTTCTCTAAATTAGTATCTAATATAAGTGATCCCTAAATTTTGTAGTTGAGCTTTTATATATTTATATAAATATGTTTTACTGCAAAAATATCAACTTTTTCTTTTACTGATATGCTATTTACCCTGCATGTTTAACAGCCTACAAATCTGGCACTGGATGGAATATATTTAGATTATTTATATCATTTATGCATTCACATTTACTCTCTTGGTAACCAAATGTCTGTGAAGCTAGCCATATTTCCTAAAAGGAGCAATTCTTAACACTCTAAGTTTCAATTTCTGGCAAAAGAATATTTATTGCATTAAAACAAATTCTAGTGATTATTATGCTGTATCTAGGCTCATGAATGTTGCTATCTTAAAGTCCAATAAGAAATTGAATTATCTTTTAAAAGCATACAATGACAGTCCACCTCAGAAAGAGAACACTCAAAATTTTAAGTAATAAGGAAATTTAAGTTTTATGTTCAGATTAATGTTAATACTGTGCATAAGCAGAGTTGAGAGTACAGGTTCACTCAAAGTTTTGAGAATAAACAACAATGAGTTGAAAAATGTCAGTGAAGGCTTTTCCTTGGTTTAGATTGAATTTTAGAAGGCACATGAGCAACCAAATAGCACTTCCATAAGTGTATACTTAGACTTGAATTATGCTAGAATTAAGATCTCAACAAACAATATTTCCACATTATGATTTTTTATGACTTTAAAATTTGTTATGGGAAGAAATAATATTTGAAGAAAGGCACCATAGATTTTGGAATTTTTAACCTTTGTAATCACTACATAAACAGCAATCTGCAGACTTCGGAAGAGGAAAACTCTGCAAGATGGCCCACTAAAGCAGTGGATGAAAATCTGATAAAGATCACCAATGTATACACAAGTGCATGGAAGTGCACCCATATAATATGCAGTGGTTTATGTTGGTAAGGAGATACTACATGCCTCTGCCACACCTTTACCCAGTTCTAGCACACCGCTTGATGTTTGTCTTGCTCCCCCTTTTATCTTTGCTTCTGAGCCTGGAGCCTACCTGTGTACATTGGTTAATGTTTGAGTGCCAGACTTTTGACATCAAATAAAAACAACATGGACACATCCAGAGGCTGATGTGGATAGTTACACAGCATGCCTTCCTGCCACTCAGGTGAAACATTTAATACTCCTCCCCTTTTGCTACTCAGCTGACCTTTGTTCATAGACTAATACATGTATGTCAAACTCGAATTCACATCAATAAGAGACTGGGTTACCCGGAAAACACAAATGTTTAACACAGATGATGAGATCCTGGCAAATTCAATTAAAGAAAAATGCTGTAGTAAAACAAAAGATTGTTACCTTCCCATGCATTCAACTGTATAGACTCAAAAAGTCCTGAATATTGAATTGGCAACAGTGAAAATATTTCTCACAGAAAAATTTCATGTTAGAAAGAATGTAATTGTTGGATCTCCCACAAGCTCACGTATGGATTGACATTAGAAAACGCTGGAAAAATTTAATATGAGAAATATCTTTCTTCTCAGCTAGCAGCCATAACTGTGACAATTCTCTTTAACCCTTATGTAGTCGTGCGTGTTTTCATAATGTTACTAGACAGATGTTCCTGACACCCCAAATAAAAGTATCTCTAATTTCTTATTTGTGCATCATTCTTATTTCAGTAAATATGTTTAATGAATAAATGACTCTTCAGGATGCTATCTCATGTTTATATAAGTGTATTTTTTATATTAATAAAGTATCAAATTACCTTTTGTAAAGGTACAGGACATGCAATATTTCCTTTTGCTTAAACCTTTAGTAAAATTATTTATTTTTGGTATTCTTTGTTCGGTACTACTCAATTAAGTCGTTACGTATATCACCAAAAATTTATTCTGTCAACTCATACATAAGTTTTATGAATTTAGCAGCTGTCACTGGCTGCATTGGGTGCGTTATCATAACACTTCTGCCATACATTTTTTGTGTGTTTTAGACACATGACTCAACATCAGGCAGAGTGCAATTTAACTTTTATGTCTTTACTCATCTAATACTTCTTGCAGAAGCTTCTGCATTCTTTCTTGTTCTACTTTGTAAGGATCCACTGCTGAATTAACCACACACAGTGACAACAGACAAGCACCTGCTACGGAATACAACGGTTAGCTTTCTCAGCACACAATAACGTAAAGAGGCATATTGTTGCATATTTTCTTGGAACTCAGACTTCCATTATTGATTCTATTTTTACTCAAAGCTCGCACACTACTTCCTACAAAGGTACTAAAGATCATGAAGGTACATTCCTATCCATTATGTAATAATAATGTAATAAGAATGACTGGGGTGCTCTGAATTCCCCATGCAACCACTAAAGGGTTAAGGAACAAAAGACGGTCACTGCTGGATACAGAACACATGATTTAAATGCATACAAAAAATGTGTATTACAAACAAAGAAGCCTGTCATTCACCATTTCAAAATGGTTTAAAAATGTTGTATAGAATGCAATGGGAAATACTTTGAAAATATTCCATGATCAAATATTTTTAAAATATGTATATAATGTATTTATTCCCAAAAATTTTAGAGTGAGCCCTGCAGTTGCTGTCTTTAATGGGTTAAGTAATTTATCATCATTGTTATGCAAATAGATTTTTTTTTTTGGGGGGGGGGGAGAAAATGCTTTTATCCTTATGAACTGGACCATTAATATTCCAGTAAACTTGAATATTTCTGCTTGAAATTAGTATGAAAGGATTTAATTATTTTCTGCTCTGAATGTATCTGATTCTATCAAAATATATTGGAAAAATATTATTATAACTGGCACTTAAGTTTATACTCTAATTTTTATATTTCTCACCTTATTTAGGCTACAGTATGGAAATTTATGTGCAGATGTAGATAATATACAAAATTCAATTATTCTTTACAAAGTACTTAAACATCCAGTTATTTTTCTTTTTTCCTTTCTTTTTAATGCTTAAAATTTATTACTATGTCAAATAGACAAAAGTTAAGAAATTAGTCATCCTAAATGTGTTTTGAGTGAGCTTTTTATATGAACCAACAGCAATATATATATATATTTTTGTGTTTGAATCACAAACCATACTGAAAAATGGTCAGGTCTATCATTTAATCATATACTCATTTTTCTTATTTATTTATGCCAACAAACTTACTGTTGGTGTTTTTAAACACACAGAGAGAATGAAAAAATAGATTATATGCTGTTAATGTAATGCAGCCAACAGTTTCATAGGTTTCAATATTTTATATGCTACCTCAATTTACGTAGGCACAGCTAACCTGAAAGCTTTATCCACTTTTAGTTATTAGGTAAAGAATGGTGGATTAAGTATAAAACATATATCACAGTAAAATAATTTTTGCCTAACTTATGCCAGATTAATGTTATTTGTATATTTACATTAGATCTTTCTCGCATAATGATTGTTTAAGCATCATGTTTCTCGTTGTATGTTTCTTTTTCCCTTCTTTAAACTCTATCACAAGGTTTCTCCTTTCAACAAGAAAATGCCAATGTATTTCTCCAAATTAAAGTACGCAAAACACAATACCCCAGATTAAACTGAACCATACATTACCTTAACTTTGTCTCTTTAATGAAATAAAATTAAAAAACAGATTCTTTAATTTTATCATGGATGCACTGGTATTCTATGAATCAATGACAATGAGTTCAAATTCATACATCAACAACGTCTATGATTAAACATTTGTTAAACATTTTGCAAAGTCACAATTAATACATGTATCATTTATATAGCACCACAGAAAGATGGACAGCGAATTTCAACACCATTAATATAATTACACATCAGCTAATTAACAACATTATCTACCAATTGCACAATTTATTTATTTTTTAACTTTCATCCAATGCTGGAGAAAGTAGTAACAAATACATAACAAAGAGTTTGGAACAATAAAGTAAGAAGAAAAAGATCCCTTTCCCTAGTTTTTGTAGAGAAATATTGCACACAGATCAAGTTATTTTGATTGAATATTACTTTGTTACTGCTTGTGATACCACAAACTCAGTATACGAATGACAATTTTGTGCAAAGGAAAAGATGAACATGAATAATATTTGGTTGTAACAGCTATTACATTCAACTACAATTTGACACCTTCATTTTAACATTGATAGTTTTATAAACTATGACATGACAAAAAGATCATGAACTGTTTCACTTGAGCTCCTGTCTCATTGTGCTTTAACTCAGTGTTTACAGGCCTTCGCACTTCCCAATTACATCAGCTATACTAATCCTAGACCTCCACATTTTTCTAATGAACAAAGTTTATGTGATTACTCTTTAACAAACTGCTAATCCTTCTATGAAGCACTGATATGAATGAAAGAAATTATTAGGGCAGTAAATGCATAATATGAGAATATATATTGGAATGAAGTTCACTTGCAACTTCACTAATGTAACAAAGCTGACCAATTTAGGACATGTTTCTTGAAGGTATAAAGGTTACCTAAATGAAACTAAGACTTGTGGGGGGGGGAGCCAAAGCTACAGAATACAACTTATGATACCAGCAAATGCCACCACATTTTAAGCCGTTAGACCTTGACAGAAGTGTTTGCATGCTGTTGGCACATGAAGCAAGGAAATTGAAACAAAAAAGTTGTATGCTGGTGGGTGGAGCTGGTCAGTGCAAACCTCAAGAAGCATGCTCTGTCTCGTGGCATTGTATGGTTAAGGTGTTGTGAAACTGCCAATACAAATATTACTTGTGCCCATGAAATTACTAAGCTCAACAAAATGAAATAATCTGTTCATAAAGAGCACTTTAATTTGAAGTTTATGTCACACATGAACTCCTTACTAGAATAATAATGTGCATCTGAACTCATCTCTTAGTAAGCAGTGCTATTAAGAACCTTTTGTTTGTGCTGTTACCATGGGATATGGGATACTAAACAACATACTACACTCAGCTAAAAGATTAAGGAAGAAACCTTTAGTTGACGGTAAGTTTTACCATCAGAAAAGGTTATACCTTTTACATTAGCGGTAGTAGATTAGTGAGGCTCATAGAACACTTGCAGCACTTGTATGTTATATTTTATTAGTTTTTAGGCCATAAAGTCACTTAGAGAGCAGTGTATGGCCACAGAGTTAACCAATAATGCCCAAATTGGAAGTTTTCCATCACCCGAAAATAGTTTACAAAGTGTTATGTTCTACAATACCTTCCAACACAACACAACTGCTCTGTCATAAGGAGTTTTCTGCTTGGCCTGCACAAGTTTTGTTACTGTTATCAAAGTGGACTTTCAAATTACTTTTGTTAATTTAGGAATGCATATGTACCAAATTGTATCTGTTTGATCCTACAGTACTCTTCCTTGCTTATGCTTTTAATTGAATACATGGCAACATCATACAGCTCCAACAATGGCCAGAGCTCAGCAGTCACTAAATTGTGTGCCTGCCATACATGTTCCTGCATAGATCCCTTCACATGTGCCTAGCAAACAGTTATTGCATTTTTGATGGCAGAAGGAATACATGGAGCTGACATTTACAATGAAGAATACATATAGGAACAAGTGTAGCCCAACAATGCTTAACCACTGTGGCCCTTTTGGTAGGAAGTCCTCCACCATTCACCCTAGAGCTTTGACCTCCCACCTGTGACCACCAAGACTTAAAACTACTGAAGCCAGAACATAATCGCCTGTGAACACAAATAAGAACCAGAATGGACAACTGCTTTCCATGTCATTCTCCACTGATTGTGCACGACGTGTTCACTTCCTGAAGCAATTGTAAAACAGGCTTAAAAAGTCCAATGAAAACTGGTTTACAAACAATCAGGAGCTTCAAGATTCGGCCTAGGAGTGATTCCATAGCCACATATAAAGGTTTTTCATTCAGGTATAAATCATCCAAGTAGACTGTTAGGACACTAGCTCCAAACAATAGTTGCTTCTGGTTTTCAACCATTTATTACTGTTTATTTCTGCATGTGTAACACTTTCTGAACAATAAATTATTACGGATATGTGACTCTCAGTTTCATTTGGGAAATAGAACTTTCACATATGAAAGTGCAAGTTTTGCAGGCTGTATGGTCACATTGAGCAGAAAAGTTTCTTCTTTCAGCATTTCGTTCACTATAGTTGCATGCAAAACATCTGGAAGAAGAAACCTTTCTGCTCGACCAAGGCTATACAGTCTGGAACACCTGCTTTTCATACCGACTCTGAAAGTGAAAGGTTTGTGCATTTGGTGATGCAATCTATTTTGCTGGGTATATAAAAATATATTACTAAAACTTGGTTCTTCACAATGAAGTTTATACTACTCTTGGAATATATATGAAAATCATTGAAAACATAACTATATAGGAATCAGGCTACTAATTCAGTATCTATATTAACTTCAAAGGTTCCTTGGATTCTAGTAAAGATGTAATACGTGAGGAAAGAAACTGCTTGTTTTACTATAAATATTACAATGCATTATAATAACTTACAATTAATTTGTATTAACTTTGCCAATAGGTCAGTTGATTTTTAATTAACAATTTTTGTGCAGTGGAGTCCTTGGCTCTCTTGCACTCAGTGTTTAGAAGGCTGGTAAGTTGGCCAAAGCCTTGCAATGAAGAAAGTGGTCTGCTCATAACTTCGCTGAGTTCACAAAAGGGGCAAGTAGAAGATTCTGTGCTAAAATGTACTATAGAATTTTCTTATGTTTGCTTTAATGTATATACTAATTGAATTATTATTTTAATACAATGATGCAACAGAGGTCCAAACCATTTTTTTTACTACACGATTTTGCTACCTTTCCTAAGTATAAAAATCAGCTGTTTCATTACCTCTACTCTGCAGTGTCCATGGATCCATAGCAGTACCACTATTTCATTTTAATTGGTTATTACATAGTTTTGCAACATTTTGTGACATAACATCTGGCTCGTGTCAGATACCATGCCTATGATAGCTGCTTTTGAATCAGACTAGAAGCTTCCTCAAATTTTTTGAATTGATTTAGAAGATTTTGTAGACTGAGGAAGACTGCCAAAACTGTAGCATCAAACTTTGCTGAATTTAAATCTAATCTTTTGTGAATGGAAAAATCTGGTCATACGGCACCAATGCCATCATTATTTAGCACGCTGGATACATCAGCAAAAAGATGTAACCATTCACTAGCAGGATATCTGAAATTTATTGTTTTTAGTGACATTGTTTTTAAAATATATGGAGTTTAAGACTTTTGTATTCTTCTGGTAACTGTAGATAATTTCTTTCATTTCTGGCCAGACTTACAAATTATTGGTTGGATGCATTTCAGCTGCAATCTAAAATACAGCATACAATTTGTTGTAAACATCACACCTTTTAGGGGCTCCCATCATAGGAAGATGCTACTTCTGTGAATGAATAGCTTAATGGTTATAAAGAGTTTATGTAAACAATGTATTTTGAAACGATATTTCATTCCCCAAGAAAAAATTACCCAGTGTGAGAGGATGATATGGAGAAAAAGAATTAAAGGAGGGTTTTGGAAAGAAATGTAATTAATAATCGACGATACTGAAATTCAGGAAACACAAAGTTTTAAAAACAAAAAGTTATTGAGCATTTACAGGGAGTTAAAGTTAAAATAGGGAAGGGGAAATTATTTGTAAATAGGAGGAAATTAGTAAGGAAGAAATTGCATGGCTAGAAGATAGTAATAAAATTGAAAGACTTAAAAGAGAAAGGAGATTCCAATGCATGGAATGAAAGATAATTGACACGAATAAGTGATGAGAAGAAAGTTAAGGCTGGCAAAATGGGCTAACTTACCAATAGGTATAAAGGGAGGGACGGAATTGTTAAAATTAATAACATAAGGATATTAAAGAGATTGGTAGTTATTTACCAAAAGAAGAGAAGTAGCTTCTATGGAAATAGTGAGTAAATATTTTAACACTTATAAGACCAACAGAGTAGTTGGCAACTCCCAAAAGTAGGTTACAATATGCTCAGTTAAGAGTTAACTCAATGGGTGGTATAAATAAAAACTAGCTAGTGCTTGTGAGCTGAAGCTGGTAAGCAAGTTTAGAATAAGCAAAAGGTCGTGATTTGGTATAAATAAAAACTTCCCCTCTTCCGCCAGCTCTTGCTTTCAACACACAGCTTTAGCTCCGTGACCTTCACCAGGCCACGTAAACAAACACACCTTTTTCATGTCTGGAGGGGATTTAAATATTTGCTGCATTTAAATATCCATATACTTATTCATGTTAAACCTGATAGAGATACTGATTTTAAAGAACGAAAATGTAAGTAAAGATTTGGCAAATTAAATAGACATTAAGATTCGCCTGGCATTCCACCGATAACGTTCATACACTTTCTAAATTCCATCAGTGATTTTCTTAATTTTATAGTATGTATCAACTGATATATGGAAGTAGATAATTTGTACTCATGTGTTTGCACCGTTATACTGATATCCTTTACATCTATACATATAAACTATCAATAACTAATTCCAAGAGTGAGTCTGTGGGGACTAATTCCAAGATTATATAAGACTTTATCATAAATTAAAGCTATACCGGATGAAGAAGTTTCATTTTGTGGAAATTTAAATTTAGGGTCAGTTTTATATGAAAGTCTTCAGTTATAACCCGGTTTTGATTTGCACAATATTCTACTCTATGTATCGCTTTGATTACATTATCGTCGGTAATGAGAGCGGAACACTATTACCTCATTCACCATATGTTTAGCGTTATCATACGCAGGCAAGATGACAACACCTTAGGATGTATACAGATTGTTAATTAAAAGGTCCCCTTCGTGTTTCATTTCCCTCTGGAAGCAAATGCTGCGGAAGCAAGTCTACATTTTCTCTTTAAATGTGATTATAATTGTTTATATCTGCATCCAAGTCCCTACATATTGTGTAATTTTTTAGTTCCTCAACCACTAAACGTATAGTAGAGGAATTATTGCATTCGCGCCCAATAATTCGATATGGAGATTAAAGCAGAAATACAGCTTCTGAGCCTCTCTGAAGAGAGAGAGAGAGAGAGAGAGAGAAGTCTATGTGTGCGTGCCTGTATGTGTGTAAGTGTGAACATCAAAACCCAAGCAGTCACTTTTAAAAACCAAATTTCGTATTGAAGTTCAGTAACCTCCAAGAGTGCGACTTTATGGAAACCCTCCACACAAAACTAACTTTTACATGGATAAACATTCCTAATTTTTAATTTTCTCAAAAATTGCCACTGTACTCGTATTTTGATTAAAATGACATATGTTAAGATATTTACATGACAATTGAAATGTAGGTATACCTTTAATTTTGGAGGAATAGCCTGTGAAGTCCTTTTCATTCCGAATCACATTTGTATAACTAATAAACTGTAGGAGATAGATAGACGAAGTCTTACTACACAAAAAATGTGTATCTAATTAAAGCACACAGTTTACGTCAATTTCTTCTTTTTGGGGGGGGCAGGGATAAATGAAACAGTAATTGGGATTGATCCGAACTTCCAACACATGGCGATTATCCTTTCATAAATTTAAACCCAGATTCCCATAATTTGATGTCCTGCGTCTATTACAAGTGATATACTGAAAGATTACTTTTACTGGTGTTCTGTTGATCTGCTCTAGAACTGGGCAATTACAATTTATGGAACATCAAAATAGGCAATTCTAAGATTTTAAAAGTGTTATCTGAATTAAAGCTATACCTACTTTGTGAAAGAGTTTCACATGGGCTTATTTTATAGATATAAATCGACCTTGATTTGCACCAGCATTATGCTCTTCATATGTGCTGCATGATTGTATAAGCACGTTCGTATGTTTTGATTCCATTATCAGGTTTCCGGTAATGAAAGTGGATCACTATGACATCACTCGCATTCTAACCAGGCAAGATCACAACACCTCAGAAAAATGTCCTTGTATCATCGGAGCAGCAAATATCTCCAGAGTAGAGTTTATATTTTACAACACGTATTTCAGTCACCATGGTTGAAGAAAGCTGTGTATTTATGAGGCGCTTTGTTCATCTATTGAAGGAAAATTAAGACATTCTATTAAAAGCACAGTTGTCAGAAAGTAAGCGCAAAAGTTTAGCAGTAGCTACAGTAAAGCAACAATTGGAGGAAGAGTTTAAAACATCCATCAGCGAGATACAAATACTAAAAAAAAGGAACTTAAAAACAAGAATTAAGTCCAAAAGTGATTTGAAACTAATTGGCAATAAGCTAGTTGTTTTAAAACAGTGAGAGCAGGAAATCCTGGCCATGGTACTAACTGATTGAGCAAGCTGAGGTACCTACATAGCTACCTCAGAAAAAGCCAGCAAAAGCTCCGTCGGAGCGAGGAAAGCAGGTTTTTATTTATACCATTTCGCGAGCAATAGCTCCGCGGTCAAGGTCTGGAAGCTTTAGCTTGCAAGGAGATGGAGCAGAAGGTTTTTATTTATACGAAACCAACCTCTTGCTCCGAATTAGTGAGAAAAAGCTATTGCTTGCTTTTATTTATACCACCCAATGACTACACTAAAGATAAGTACCTAAAGATTAAGAATTAGCCCGCAAACAACCCAGTTCAAGCTGGCCTCCTGCAATAGCAGGGTGGCTTACGGCTGCATCCCCGGGTTAGCCAACCCCGTAGGACTTCCACTTTTGTCTACATATCTTTCACTATTTTGGACCACAAGTTTCCTAGATGACACAAATACTTCACTCCACCACTTTTCTTGCCTTCCTACATTCCTTTTGCCTATTCTGGGTTCCAACAGTCACTACACTGAGTCCACTTCAGAGGATCTATTCGGAGCCTGTGACCCCATAGTAGACTATTAGCTAATTATTATTATGTATGTTGATCAAATAAACTGATTTTAAATGGCTGTAATATTATAGTCTTTGAAAATGAAACAGATCATAAACCATGTCCTTTATGAGTAGATGGTGTTATTTAATATAAAATTTATATTAAGTTTTTATGTCACAACAGACTACAGATTGCCTTAAAAAAATTATCCACATTCATAGAGGTATCTCATTAGGTTTTGATGGTATATATAGGGGAAGAAGGAAATAAGCATATTGCAAACTGTACTTGTATTTTTTGAAATCTGTCCATGGAACCCCTTGGTGAACTTGCACAAGGTATAACTCGAAATTGGCAATCACGCAGTACAGGCTGGTAACACTTGCTCCTACAACTTTTCATAACAAACTCTCTCCAGTACCTTAATCTACTAGTCTTGGATGCTCACCAAAGACTGGGCACCAAGAGAAGTTGCGCAGAATGCTTATTTTCATACCTCCTTTCTGCAAGAGTCATGGACAGGAATTAGATACAACAATGCTGTCAATCAAGGCTCGCCGTGAAAGCTGTAAGTCTAACAATGCTGTTTATATGTCTAATGTCAAATAAGATCATTGATATTGCATAACTGAAACGGGAGTGCAATACCTACTGTATAGTCCACTGCAAGATAGTAAGAGGCATAGCATCCAAAATGTTTTAGTTTGCATACTGAAATATTGGCAGTCCCTGCTGTACACATAAATAAAGCATCAACCAGGCCACAACTGCAATAAGCAACCAAGCTTTGCTGACTAGTAAGGTGGAAACAAATAACAAATGTTACCCAGAAACTTGCGGAGTTAATCAATTTCTACTATTAATGTTGATTTACTATTAAAATCGTCACCAAATAGGCCTGCCTCAGTAGCATGATGGTTAGCGTGTCTGCCTCACGTTCAAGAGGTCGCGAGTTCGAATCTCGCTTAGGGTAAGTTATCCAGGTAAGGTTTTTTTCCGTTTTGCCTTATCCTGAGAGATGAATGTCAGGTAACTTAAAGCTCCATTAACCTCAGGTTCTTTTGAGCATCATTTCACCCATTTCATTCATCCACCGTCCAATATCACATTAGGTTGGAGGACAATAAAAAATAAAAAAAACACCAAATACACAAAACCTAGGAAGATAGCTCTAAGATGAACCGGAAGTCACTCATTGAGGAAGACAGATGCCTTCAAAACATGTCCCAAAGTTTGGAAGGTTTTTTCTTTTAAGTTCTCAATGTGCTTCATATAATAGTTAGCAGTTCATTGTGCTCTCTTGTTGATTGTTTATAATCTTACGACTGCTATTTGTTCTTTGAAGGTTCCTCATTGACACGAAAGGAAAAAAAGACTCAAATAAGAAATGAGGGGCGGATAAACTGAGATAGGAACTACATGTGAAAAGAGCACATTTATATTATAATTAAAAATAATTAAATGCTCTAATAAATACTGATTATTAACATTATTAAAAACTTAACTACTAATTATATAAAATACAACATTAAATGTTCACATTTTGCTGCATGAGATAAGTAGCAGATGTAACAGTTTTTGAGACTTTAAGTCTAATGGCTTAAAACTATTCATATTATACATATTCAAGAAACCTATAACATGCTCTATATGGGGTTTAATAAAATAAGGAACTTCCTTCATAAACAAAAAATTTTATATATTAATTTTTTAAATATAAAGGCACCAAATGTTTGGATTCTGTAAATTCTTTTTCTTTCGTTGAGCTGAACCTAAATGGAAACTGTAAACCTTTAAAATATCTGTTTTTGTTTAAAGCCTTTAGAAAACCTCCTTAATTCTTACTGTTATGCTACCTCTACAATAGAAGTTTCTGATCTAACTCTATTTCAGTCTCTGAATCTCGTGAGAATCGTGAGCTTGTAATGGCAAAATGGCTGCAAATTTGCTGCATGATTTAAGTTCCAGTGAAATGCATTCCAGTGTGAAATAACTTCTGCTATAACCATGTACATATAAAATTTTGCACTAAGAATATAATAGCATATCCTATATTGCTAGCTAGCCAAAAAATGTTACTTAAATGAAACTTAAACTTTTTAAAGCCTTGTGTGATCATACTACACGAGAATAAAGCTTTGAACACTGTTTGTGTAATTTTTAGAAGTGTTACTCTATAATTTTACAAAAAAGGCATATCAAAACAATATTATAGCTTGCATCTCAGAACAAATTCATTGTACACATGGCAGTTTCAGTTGCATAACTGCAAAAATTTTCTGGTATCAATATTAAAATTACAAATTGTTACTATACTAATTTTCAGGTCTTGAAAAGAAGTTTATGGACAAAGTAGAGTGCAGGTATACCAGAGTAGTTTGAACAGGTTTAACACATTGAGAAACAATGCATCTGCATTCTAGCAGATCACACTGAAAGTCATGAGCAACAATGTTTTACAAAATCATCACCAATGAAAAACCATGGAGAAGAAAAGAAGAGTTAAAGTCATTGATTTAAAACATTACAGTGTTATATGAAGTTCATTAAGAAACAAGTGACATGATATACAGAAAGCTTTGCATATTATTCTGTTATTACAGTATTCGCTTGTTCATATATCTCTTCAGTAACTTATAAATAAACTATAATATTTATACATTAGAAATGACACGTGGACATATGATAGTAATGTGGGAATCAGAGATTCCTGTTTATATTGTGGCAAATATTGTCCAGAGAGATGCAAAGGTTGTAAAACATCTAAGATCTTAAAACAAGAACAAAAATGCAGAAGAAGCAGCAGCAATCTCAGATTTAAACCGGTGCTATCGTTTTAAATAAAATAACATTTACACATTTTTATTATTACAATAGGAAAGGTAACTGGCCAGATGCATCGAATGTAACAATATCACGGATAATAAAGAACACTGTGAAATACTGTAGAAACTGAACTTTCACTATTTTTGTATAGTATTATTGTTGTTGTAGAATAAAGTTACACAAATAATTTAAAAGCAATTCACATTCAATAATAATTAAGTGAACATATCGCAAAAACATGAGCATCTCTGTTATTGGTCAATTTCTTTCAACCAAAATGTATGATGCCTTGATGTTAGGATTGCACGTTATTTTTATGTCTAAGTATTATTCTAAGCATTATTAATATTCCATATTAAAAATTTATGTTGCTTTCAATGCATTTAGAATACCTTGCAACGTATAGCTGTAATTCTAAGTGAAAGGATTTTTTAAAATATATTTTTACATCTATACAATGAAACTGCTTTGTACATTTGTTCCGAAAGGCATTAAAATATAAACCCAAAAAGGAAAACCGGAAAATAAACTATTTTGATCGTAAAACATCACGTAAAGATCACGTTATTTCATCTTATTTCAATCTGATTTCAATTTGATCAGTTATGACTATTTTATAAAAGTATTCATACAAAGCATTGCACTTAAAGCTAAGAGAAAACAATTTATCAAAATGTATAAAGTACTTTTCACTCAACAGCAGGAACTTTAAATGCCCTGTGCATTATCAGGATGTTTATTGTCTGCTTTCAACACCACAAATAAACATATGCATCTAAAAGTGTAAAGCAGGCTTTGTTTTTATAGAAACAATTAAGAGCAATGGTAGCTTGAGACTAGTTTTTTATCAAGATTATTGTAAGTAGAAAATGCCAGTATATTTTTAATCAGTTAAATTACACCTATAAAATTTCAAAGGCTTTCAACCAAGAGCTCAATTTTTGGCAACATAATTATCCTCTACATAGAAGTACAATTATGCCAATAAAATAAAAACCTGGATCTCATCAAGTAAAGATTTAAATCTAAAGCGTACCAAATTGAACTTCAACTCAATTACTTCACAGTTTAAAGCTATCCATTTCTACACATTCTTGTACCACCTTACTAATATTTTACAGTATCAAGTATTCATTTCACTGGATTTAAATTATTTTACAACTGTATATATTTTAAAAGCCGAAATATATCTGAAATAACCAATATCATTTTAGGTAACATACAATCTGAAAAGATGCATTCCCTGGAAACACAATAAATGATTTTCTGAACTGTGTCAGCAATAATCACAATCCACGTATTTCATTTCATGTAATTAAGTTGTATTATATTTTAAACTCAAAAAACTGGACAGCTATTCTATAAGAATTTCATATATGAAAATGGTTTGTGGAAGAGCTCCATTGGTTGAGAATGTATGCAGGAATGAGTGTTACACAACAATGCCCAACTGTACATGGCAAGAACATGTTAAGACTGGCTGTGGCACATCCAAATGGATATCCTTTACTATTCATATTACATCTTCAATCTCTTGCAATGTGACTATGGTGTCCTTGGCATACAAAACAATACTTGAACACCTGTTTACAAATGAGTAGGTCCAAAAAGCCATTGAGGAACTGTTTCCGCAGACAACCGTGTTTTTCTTTAAGGTGTACATTGTCAAGAAGAGTGTTGGGACACTTGCTTGACACTTGTTTGGGGATTACATGCTGTAAATCTTCCATGTTTCACTACTTCTGCATGTGTACATATTCCAAACAAATTACACAAACCAACGTGAATCTGTTTCACTCCGGCAACCATAACATTTTATATGGTTTACCTTTATTATAAGGTCGGTCACAACACAAAAAGCTCACTTTGGTTAAGCGAAACATTTGGAGTCACGATAATACATACTGAAAGATTCCATTTTTTTCCCCGCAGTGTTTAACGCCTGCTTTTACTACATACGGCACCGCAGGCAATGACATTGATAATACATGGAATGAAGATGGAGCACCGGTGGAATGAGATGGCATGGGAAACCAGAGAACCTGGAGGAAACCTGTCCCAGCGCTGCTTCGTCCACCACAAATCCCACGTGTGGTTGCCTGGGATAGAACCCAGGCCACTTTGGTGATAAGCGAATGGTCTAACCACTCGGCTACGGTGCAGCCACAGAGAAGACTATTCAAAACGGACTGCACATTAGCATGAAATTTTGTTCACAGTATTAAAATACTTTTGTAGCTATATAGCATGTATTTTCAGGCTAGGTTATATTTTCCCAATTAGCGCAGTTGCAACTTATTCCTATATCCATTCGAGTACAAATATCCAACATAAAATACTCTGCTTTAAAAATGACCAACTCAAAACCCTAATCATTAGTTATTCCTCTACCTATAATTATGGTGATAGAACAATAAAACTGAATTAATGTTTATTAATGGTCTTAAAAGGCATTTGGCCTGCATTTTACATGTACTACAATCCCTAGGACATCAACAGCAAAAGACCTTTAAAAGTTTAATGCTCCTGACTATCTCAATTTGTGTTTGATCCCCAAAGAATGCATCTTTTCACGTATATTTGCTTACTATGTCAATATAGTGTAAATATTCCACTGTGAAGTTTTCTTATCACTTTCACAAGCTTTTTGATTCCAATACAATAAATTCAAGTAAATGGCTACCGTTGAGCAAGCATATATGTGATAAACTTCATTTTGAAAGAAAGTGTATAAAGATATATTTCTTGGGTGAAAACTATCTAAAGAATGACAGATGTACAAAAATCACAAAATGTTGTATACTTATATTTTGGCACCAGTACCTGTGTGCTTCATGATAAAAGTACAAGAGTTGATGCAAACAAATTGTAAACTTCACTTGGTGGCGATAAAACCATGAGATCAATGAAAAGGAGCTTGGAAATTAAGCTGTTATTATCATTGTTACTATTATCACTATTATCACTATTATTATTATTATTATTATTATTATTATTATTATTATTATTATTATTATTATTATTATTATTATTGGTCCCATTTAATTTTCATTTATTACCCTGTCCCCAGTTTACACAATCTGCCCTGAAAGAGAAAACTAATTTTTCCTTTAGGCAAATGCTTTTCCGGTATTTAAAAAAAGTAGGGCAAGAAATTGGAGGAGGAGCGGAAGAAGAATGCTTAAAGAGGACAAGAAATAGTAGATATATACATGTGACCAATAAGCTGTAAAACCATCACTAACATCCAATGTTTCATACACATACTGATACTTGAACTCTCATTTCCAAAGTTATATTTTCAGTATTCATCTTCATGGTTATCGGCTACTTCTTGAAATGGGTAGTTTGTGAATGAGTAAAAACGGCTTCACTCCTACGAGCTGTGAACTAAAAACTCATTTTAATGTACTGGTACTTCAAACACTTTTTAACTCTCAAACTTCATTAACATTCACAACCCATTCACAATCTAATCCACTCATTATTGCTTCACTAAGCACTAGCATTCAGTTAAAAAAGAAAAGAACAAAAATTGTAATCTACCTGATAAGAATGCAAGCATTTAATATTAGTTTTTGGTCTGAACCAGTTTTGATGCAACCAAATAAACACAAGATACACATCTACCTAGTTTGCTGTCTCTGTTTGAAAATACAATGAGCAGAGTTCATCAGCTTTCATGGGCTTCATTTCAATAACTCAGTAACAAACATAAATAAGTGAGATATGAACTGGTTAGACCCAAGAATAGCCATTGCTCATGTGCCATTAATGGTTGGAGAAATGGAATAAAGTTTACCAGTCACAAAGGCGAAAATAAATTAGTTGGGATACCGATGAAAAAAATCTACATAAAAGATTAACGTAAAGGTGAATGGGGAAAATGAGGTGTAGAAGAATCAGGGTTGCCAACTCGTACGATAATTATGGGGGCATAAGATAATTTAATGTTTGCACTCATGACTGTCAACCCGTACAATAATTATGGAGGTGTATGATAATTTTGATACAGGCAAAATATCATTTTCACAGGTTTGTCACACCAGCGAAATGAAATTATTACAAATAGCAACACCACTTTTGCCCTCATGGCCTGTCTCCTCCACTGTAAAGCAACCATTTCACATCCTACTAATCCTTCCACCCTTTATCCTCTTGTTGCCAATGTGCCCTGATCTGGTAATCTCAATGAAGAAGGCACTCTCAGGAAATTGATGATCAATGGAAAAAACTTGCAATACGTGATATTCCGTGTGGAATAAAGGACATGCCTGAACCTGACAGTTTCTGGAGTGCTGTTAAACATGTCACCTTGGTGGAAATCCTGATTTCAAAGAACTGGCAGAGGTTGCATTATCAGTGATTTAATTGCCCCATAGAAACACTTTTTGCGAAAGAGTTTTTTCCAAATTAGGTTTAATAAAAACCAAAATTAGAAACAGATTGGCGCCAGCTACGGTAAATGGGCTTATTCAGTTGTAAGTACTAAGAGGTCATCAATCTTGTAAGTGGATAGCATAAACATCAATACTATTACATTTTCATAAGTGTTATGCTGATACATTTATTGTTGTAGCATTTGGTTTATGATGTACGATAATTTTGAATCCAAATCTATAACTTTGAGTGGCCAGTACGATAATTTTACTTTTAAACATTGGCAACCTGAGAAGAATACACCAGCTGACAAGACAACATTCCAAAATTGTTCCAGGGAAGAATAGTGGAGGTTAGGTTTACATGAAACACCCAGAAGAATGATTCTCAAGTTCCTAGTGATGAAATTAAGAAACTCCAAAATAAACATTCTTCATTTAAAAGATTAACTAAGAATGTAGTAAAACTACACAAAGGATTTATTACTATCAACAAAATAAAAAATAATAGATGATGCCTTAAGTGAAACCTGTTATAATATGTACACTTTCCAAGATACCTTAGCCACAACCCTATATGTGACATCCAGTTACAACTGATAGAGTAATTAGGCTTTAGATATTGGAAGTTGCCAATCTTCCAAAAATATTGACTCTGTTACCCTTCTACACCCCAGGAATAAAAACAAAAATTAAAATCTACATTCCTGTTACTCTACCGCATTAAATAATTCAAATTAATTTGTTAGAACCAGTAATGTGTGTCATTCATTTGCTGAACAATCTTTATCATAACATGTTAAATTATACAATTGTTAAAATATGAAAGCTACATACACTGGTACTAAAATATTCCTCCTCGTAACAATTAAGCTTCAGAATGAATACATAAAATCAAAAGATACTCAATTATAAGAGCACAGAAAAGAGAGGAAAACAACTGCTTGCATGGTTCTTTATACTTGCAATTAAATATTCTGAGTAACCTTTAAAAGAATTGATAATGCTAAGATCATAAGTTGGACAAAGAAAGTGTTGAATGCACTCATGTTCCAAAAATAAACATATGACAATTTTAAGTATTAAAAGATAAATGCTGTGTGCAATGCAGCTAATGTTATTGAGAACTGTTTAAAATTACTTTAAAAATGCCTGAGAAAAGATCTGACTAGATATTACAAGCAGTACTCACAAATGTTTGTTTCTCAATTCAATCATTCAGTAGAATATGGGCTACAGCAGATAGAACCCGGTTTAAGATTTTATTGAAAGTTAGAACTCGCACACAGTGAGGCATTCGTCAATCTGAAGAAAGAGTGAGCCAACTGAAGTACTCTGGGTAATTAAGTGAGCAGAAGTGTTTCAGTAGCCTCACTCTTTCTTCAGATCAGTTTTAGATGTCAATTTTGATTGGTAATTATTATTTTGTTTGCATTTGCATTATGCATTGATGCAGTTTTAGTTCTACCTTATAAATTTTAAGAGAAATATTAAAGAACAGAAGGAGAACAAGTTGGAGTGATTGTTCTGTAAAGTTGACATTTATCAGCAGGGCCCGGGTGTTTATGACCTAAAAATGTTAGAAATATGGCCGAAAATATGATGAGAAATATGACCTAAACTTTTTTTGGGTACATTTTCAAAATCTTCAAAAATTTAATGCTGTTTAAATTAACATTATATTGAAAATGTACTTTAAAATCTAGCACACTCAATAATAAGTAATGTTAATTTTATTGTTACATTTTGAATTTATTTAATTGCTTAATCCAGAGCTAACCTTCAGCTCTGCACAGAATGAAATGAATGTCACATTTCGAAGGGTGATCAGAGAGAAGAATTACAATAGCAAATTACATACATTTTTAAGTTTTCAAACAGGAACAATCTTCTATTTGCATGCAACATTGTAACTGAAAAAAGACCACCTAATATTACAGACAAGAATTAGGAGGTGTGAAAAATCATCTTTGGGACAATTGCAAGTACATGTGCAAAACTGGAATGGAAATATAAAAATATGACAAAAATATAAAAACTTTCAGAAAATATGACTATAATATGTAAAATGACAAGAAAATAACAAAAACATAAAAAAAATATATAACTTTATATGACCCATGAGAGTTGCATAATTTTAATCACTATTAATAAAATCGTGCTTCACTTATATTTTCCAAACAAAAACTATGACATATCATAAACATCCGAGCCCTGTTTATCAATATGTCCAAAGAGTGCCCCAAAATGATTTACTTGAACATTTTTTTATGGATGTCATCTAATTTTAAACATCATTTATATTAATAATTATTATATTTGCCTCTTTTATGGAGCTTTTTGTATATTAAAATAATTAACAACTTTAAAACTGTTGGAGATGTTTTAATATAGGAGTTCACAGTTCAAGCATGTAAAAATTTATCTATATATGCCCTTAAGATAGCAAAATCCTTTAAAAAATATCCAATCATAAAATACTCTCCTTCAATTGCAATCACAATTGCAATTATCTTTTATTATATATGTATTAATTGTTTCAATTTACTTCCTAAGGGATAGGAAATGTAAGGTGCTCTTTTCAATTATTGTAAATAAATGCAAAACCTTATTTTACTTTTTCTCTCTGGATCAAAATGCACAACATATTTGCACAAAATATTACCCAAATATATTACAGTCTGAATATTTATTACACAAAGATTTTTAGGGGGAAGTATATATTGAATGCAAGTAAAAGTAATCAGGAACTACACATATGAATGGAACAGATTGTGTATATCAGTAAAAACTGTTTAGAAAATAAAACATACAATAGAATCAGGCAATGCCTACTTTTATGGGGAAAAAGATACACAGGTAACATCTTGGCTTGTTAAACGATAGCCAAAGTAATCATCTCTCATCTGCTACATGCAGTTTTACTTTATAAAATCATAATACAGGACCTGTATTAAAATAACATTAAAATCCTATATTAAAAATAATATATATGCAAAAAAAATTACAAAGGGACTCAGCTTTCTTTCTCTTTGTGAACAAGAGTGAGCACCATTCAAGTGAGTCAATTTGTTTTCATCATCTCCTCCATTATTACTAACTAATGAAACTTCAACTTTCCTCTACTCTGTCTTTACAATTTCAGTGAATGTGAAGTTTACAAAGCTTTATTTCCTCAGTCACTATGCCTATCTTCTACATATGTATAACTATATTACACAGGATCATGATGAATGTGCTTCCAAACTCATCTTCTTCAATCATATTCACATTGAAGTGCAGCTGTCATGGATGTAGTATGGCTGATTCATTTAGTACATGTGTTTTTACAATTCCATTACAGTTGTTAAACTGCACCCAAAATGCAAATTGAAATATTACTTTGCCTTAAAATTATGTCATATCATGCACATTGAAATGTTACATGTGAAATGCACTAAACACAGAAAGAATATTTGTCAGTTGTGCCACAAATACACCCTACAATTTTGTGTGTGATGTTACCATCTCAAAAGGACGACGACAGTTGTGCAGCAAAAACTCTGTGATACACATGTGTCTCCAAGCCAATCAGCAGTAGTCCTTTTTAATGTCTTTGTATGAATTTGCTGATTGTTTAAGTGATATTTGAGCAAATTGACTCTACAGTGCACACATCTTCGGGATTCTGACTTTCGAGGAGAATCCAGTGACAAAGAATAAGGTAAGATATCTATGTGTTCATTAATGTTTACAAAAATAATGTGTTTGCCGGTTCACATCAAATCATCCCATGCTTGTGATGTCTGCATGGCAACTGTCATTTACCACCTTCATTTCTGATGAGCATTATAACCGCCATAAAACTATGGATTCACTGAAAGTTATTTATATAAAAGTGCTGTAACCAAAATTGTCCTAGCAGGTTTAAGTACAGCCATGGAAGTACGGTGCATTAGGAGAGCAAAATATTTCTGTCCCATTTAGTGTTGCAGCACGGTTTACACAAGTCAATATTTCCAACATGCAGCTGACTTTATTCATAGTCTGTTTCATATGGTATCCTCTGTTGGATACACAAATAGGCTTTGTCTTGAACCACCACTCAGATTTGTATTTGAGAGTATGTATACAAATGCAAGAGGTGATTCAAGACACAGCCTATTTATGTGCCCGACAAACTATAACATATGGAACAGAGACTATCAGTAAACTCAGCTGCATTTTGAAAATAATGACTTGTGTAAGCAGCACTGCAACATGACGTGGGACTTAAAAATATTTTGCTCTCCTAATGCGCTCAATCATTTTTTCCATGGTTGTACATATGATGCAATTAGAGTGCAAAAGATGCCACATGATCATATCCTGAAAGAATGCTTACAGCTTCTGGAATCCACTTTAGGAGAAGGTAGCTGGATGGAAAGAGTGAGAATGGAGATATGGTTATGAAAAGCCTGTTTTTGAAAGATTATTACAATCAGATTTGAGGACATGGCAGATAAATATAATGAACACTGTAACAAAAAAGAAAAATTCCTTGTTGTTATATCAAGAATTAAAAGGAAACTGTGTGAGGGATGGTAATATTAAAGCATGTAATCGGAACAGAAGTTATGAAATGTTAATCATCGTTCATACTGTTCATATTGCTCTGCTGGTTAGGTGAGCAATTTCAGTGCTTTAATATAGATTCATTTCCCATAATAATGGTTTTCTTCAGTGTGTGAAACTTCCAATAATTTTAAGTTTTAAATACAAGGAAGGTTTAACATAGTTCTAATTAGCCATTTGAGACTAAAAGGAACTACTTCAAGAAACTTGAAGCAGAATTTATGTTCATGGTGTAATTGCAGTGAAAATATTGCCCAGATTACGAGATTGAAGAAAACAGTCAATAAAATAGAACATGGATTTGATTAAGAGCTGAGATAGCAATGAAGAATAGTTTTGAAGACAAATCTCAAATAAGGAATTAAGATGAATATTTATACTGGGTTAAAAATAAATGGGTACAATAGGCAAGTGAATAAATTTATCAGTTTTATGAGTGTAGATTGATGACAGTTGCATTTGAATGAAGTGACTATTACAGGAGTATTACTGTTATTTCTATTAAGTATTGGTCATTGCTAGGTGTTCATGGCTTGGAATGGAGCCAAGACTGAAATCAAGCTGCAATTTGCTTAGTACTCACATCAGTTAACATTATTAATAATGTTCAAAATTAGTATTTTGAATCATATATACTCAATATCCATTTCTAACATTCTTGGTACTAAACTAGAATAATGTGTCTGTTGGTCAACCATTTGAGACGAGCCCTCCCATGCTTTTACAATGAGATAAAAGATGTACTGCCCTGTGGTTACTGGTTTCTCCATTTCTTTAATTACTGCATGTGTCCCTATTTGTTGATAGATTAATATAGGAAGCTTTCACAGCAAATCATTTTATGATTACTCTATGTTGCCGAACTTCATATGCAATGTTGCTAAACCATGCCAACTTGACATGAACTACATTACTGGACAAAGGGGTTGGCAATTACGAATCACAGAGGAACACGAGGAACAGGTGGAAATCTACATTTGAAATCTGCAACATTGAAATCACCAGCAATTTTCAAGATATTTCCAGTAAAATCTGATGTTCAAAGTGTTCCATTTGTCAATCATCTACCATATCTAACTTTTATAGAACTTTCTATTTAAGCACGGAAGAAATTTCTAGCCTTAATTCTAACTCCGGCTGTGAAAGGTTCCGACTACTCAGAACTTTGTATTTGTTTCATAAACGTACATTGTGATTTACATTCATATTTATGGTTATCTACAATATCTCATGCAAAATTGCATCAGATTATGATTTCACAATTATTTCAGGTTATGCAACAAGCAACTTAATATTTCTTCCATACATATGTATTTATGAAATATACTCACAATTAAGGTTATCTACTCCTGCACAACTACATAGGCTTATGAGTTCAGTTATTTCCACTCATAGGCCAAGGTTATCTATCTGTTGCACAAATGTATAAGCTTATGATTTCATAGTTATTTCAGATTATACAATTCATAAATTAATTTGTTTGTTCATAACATGAAAGGATCCTCATTTACTCTGTAATTGTGGTGCTCAGTGTTACATTTGGGAGATATTTTGGGTTGAATTGAGTAATGTATGCGTAAATAAACTAGAGTCCCTCACCTTCTAGTTACTGAAATACGTCATTATGAATGAGAACAGAGTTTCTTACCTTCTTCGTATCCACATCACTTATGTACACGCATTGTCAGAAGTTACCTTCATTCTCATCTTTACACATTGCCATCTTCGTAATTCCAACATCATTCAAATGATCTTTTACTACCACATGCTACTTTCATTTCTCATATGTTGGCACCCTGCATTAAACAGTCCCTATGCCCATATTTGGAAACATTACCAAACATTCCATGTTTGCAAAGATCCATTTTGAAACACTATCTGGCACTGTGATTTGAACCGAGTACAAGTAATGCAACATGTACTTACATTCCTAGCAATTACTGCTCACAAATCAAATTACAATATTGGCAAAATATTGTAAAAATTATGATAGGTGTGTAAATGTGGCACAACTGAAGACCTTATACTTAGATTGTTTATGGCAATAATCATGCAGGTATTGTACCAATAACATTTGCTTTGGATCAAAATGCCCATTTACCGTCTCCTCATGCACCAGTTAAAACAACTTTGACAGTAATTTTCCTGAAGGATACTATCAATTTACTTCTGTCACAATTAAAATTTTGACAATGCAAATTTTTAATTACTTGCACTCGGATGTCTGTTAGTGCTAGGTAACAATCACTGAGAGCTCCAGATATCTCAAATTAATTGGTAATCTTCAAGTTTACAACTGTAAAAATAAAAATAAGAACACTGTTGTTTAAGAAAAGATATTCACTATAGAAAAAAACAGCTACCATAATGGGCATATAAAACATGCATAATTACGTTACCAGTGTTCATTTATTTTTAGATTTCCGCAATGATGGGTTTCACTGTGTTGAGCTCTGCTCTAAGAAGCGAGTGTAATAACTCTTGGTAATATTCTTGGCAATACTTCTATAATATCAATTACAAATGATATGCAGGACTCAATTTTGCCACTAATCTCAACGTCATTTATAACTGGCTACCTACCATACACAGAACCACCTACTGCTAGCCTTCAGAAAATTACATTTTTCTTGTGCATGGTTAAGGGGAGATTAAAATCCCTATTCTGCCAACGTTAAATTGATAAATTCATGATGCATTATCTCAAAAGCTATTTAAGATATCAGACTGATATCACACTTTATTACAGTCACTGGATTCAATTTGGTAAATGCCAGATTTTTTAGTGGGTGGGATGGGATCTTTGACGTTTGAGTTCAGTAGATTTTTTTATGGAGTAGTCGTTCACTGGTAAATTACAAGTGTCGTGTAGTGTTATTAATCGACTCACCCTTTTGGTTTAAATTGTTTTGAAATGTCTTAATATTCTTCAGAAATGTTCTAGGAACTCTCTCTCACCCAAAACTATCATTAAAATGTAGTACACACAGCCTATCTGCAATGCCAACCAACTCACACACCATCAATACACAACCACAGAATGTGGCATAGTGAATCTCAGTTAATCGCCATCAGTCATAACAGTTTGGAGATGTTCTGAGCACTCGTCTTAAATTTAGCTACCTACATCCTTTAATCCTTTAATGTGGATTCAACCTTTCTTCTTATTTATGTTGGAGTCAAACCCTTCAGCAATTTATCAGACGTCATATTTCAGCTTTATCCATTTTGTAGAAAATGTTAACTAGTTTGCTTACATGATCACAAACAGGTAATTACACTCACATATCTGAAACTTTACAGGATGCCACCAAAAGGATGATACTAATAACACAGTAATTTGGCCATCCTTACTACATCTGCAAATCAGAACACCCCTCATACTTCACTTTTTCGTACTTAGTTGAGTGATAGGGTAACCTGACAAAACTTTAATGTTTTTGCTTCATGGTGAACATTATAAAAATTGAGTTTGAGAAAACCTAAGTCAAGTAACTTATTACACAGAGGTACATATTTGTCATGGTACATCAGTCATAAGTTGAAAGCTTCTTCCAATTTTTCATTACTCACTAATTAGTTGTCATCACATCCAAACTACTACGGAAGTCAAAAATTAAATGAACTGCTGGTACAAACATGCCACAGTACACTAACTTAAAAACAGAAAAATATGTGAAATGTCACATAAACATGGAATCTCTCAGCAAAAATTAAGCATTTATGAAGTAAACAGCAATTAATGTAGCTTACAAAAGCTGCCCATTTGGGAGCAGTAACGCAAACAGGTTAAAGCTCCTGGTAAACTAAAGTGGTATGGGATAAACACAGCAAGCAATTCCAGCTGTGGTTGCATTACTTTTTAGACAAGATTATTTCTCATTGTGTAATTCATTAACTGGTTCCCAGGGATCACAATGTTCCAAATTTCTACATCACTATAAGCATGGCATCAATTTTAGAAATTAAAAATGGAAATGGAAAATAAACAGCCATACCATCCATTAAACAAGGAGAAAAACCAATACACATACCAGTGAAAACAGCTAAGTGTTAATTGGAGGGAAAATATTTACATCCAAATACCAAAAGAATTTTAATAAATATGCCCTTTTAGTTAAAAGATAGTTTTAATAACAGACATCTGTCACGAACATCTGAAGATAATCCACTGATCACACTGAAGTACATTTATTCACTTATGCATTATTCACTTCTACATCTTCTTGCAGTACTAAGCTAAATTTTCAGCCACTGAACTTTGTCCATTAATATTGAACTCATTTCTGTGTTATTTATTTATGCCAATAAACTTACTGCTGTGTAATTATTATTTATTTGTGCCAACAAACTTATTGTTGGTGTTTTTAAACACACAAGCCGTGTGTGGGCAAAGTTTGAGAGGTAGAACTGGAACTTAAAAATTCAATGCCACAACTGGGATTTGAACCACAGACCTTCCGCTTACCGGGCGGCTGCTCTACCACTGAGCTATTGTGACAAACTGCCAGAATGGCATTAAATTCTCAAACCGGTTCGTATTTCTCCTGGTAAACCACAAAGGCAGTCTCACATCAGAGACAAATTACCCCAATGGTGACTTACTATTGTAAGTACTTTACGTCCCAGGATTAAATAATCTTCAGCCACAGTAAATGCCAATTCATCGACAACAATGGAAAAAGCCCCCACTTTAAGTCATCCCACGCAGCAGCCAAACCAATAAACAAAGACCGGACCAACCATCACACACCCACACATGCTAAGCGTATAAATCCTGTGAAACCAAATGGCTCCGTATCAGTTGTCGCCGGGAATAGCCGGGTACTATGGTCACACCACTGAAGATGCTCAACGCAGCTTCGAACGAAAAGTCTGGAAGGTGAAATTCCACTAGACCACGGCCCACAAGCCCAGGTAATAATTTTGTATTTTATGAGTAAGTAAATGAATATATTTTGTATATGGGAAGCAAGAAAATGTGATAAGATATATCCATGGTAGGAATCGAACCACCATCAGAAAGCTATGACAATTGGTGGAAAGCATTTAAAGTAGTCCAGGTCAGAGATTCAATACAGTAGAATGCTTACGCTTCAGGCAGATAACATTAGAACTTGATAAACTATGTCACAGGGCCTTTTATCCATTCTCTTGCTTGCTTACTGATCCACTGGAGCTCCAGGTCAGTCCATGACTTCACCAAACCTCACAAATCAATCACCAGTGTAACTACGAGATGTGACAATAAGGAAACCGGACTGGTTGTTGTGTGCATTTCTGCCTTCATCGATAAACAAAGAGAAGAGTAGGGGATTGGCCTTGGGGGCTCTCCCTGACATGCAAATAAAATTTCACGCCACTGTGGTGGTTAGTCTGGCTGTGAGCCTTCTTAGAAATGGGTTGTGTGTCTGAGCTCTGTGAGAATTCCTTCACTCCATCCACAGACTCGAACCTGGTTCCTTTGAGCACAGACTTCACTTTTGGAAAAAAAAAGAATAACCATATGGTGCTAGGTCAGGCAAACATGCTGGATGTTCCATCACTGGAATGTTGCTTTTTGTCAAAAACCTTTTCACAGATATCGCATTATGGGCCAGAGCATTATCCTGATGAATTCATGAATGATTCTTCCACAGATTTGGTCTCCTTCATCGCACACTTTCACAGAGGGTCTTCAGAATAGTTCTATAATAAATCTGATTGACAGTCTGACCTTGAGGCACCCAATCAATGTAGTTAACCACTTGGATATAAAAAAAAAGCACATTCTTTTAATGAGAGGTAGAATTGGAACTGAAAAATTCAATGCCACAGCTGGGATTTGAAACACAGACCCTCCACTTACCAGGCAGGTTCTCTAACCATTGAGCTACTGTGACAAATTGCCAGAATGACAGGTTGTTACAGAAGCTTAATGGTTATTGAATTTTTCAGTTCCAATTCTACCTCTCAAACATTGCCCACACATGGCTTGTGTGTTTAAAAACACCAACAGTAAGTTTGTTGGTACCTATAAATAAATAATAATTAACATTAAATAAGGAAATAATGAAGCTATTAACATTCTTTTTTAGTTTTTGATGTGGAAGGACGGCCTGACTTCAGATTGTCTTCAACACACTCCCTACCATGCTTGAACCTCTTAACCCACTGGAAAACCTCCATATGAGATAAACATTGATCACCATACACTTGTTTCAACAAATCAGAAGTTTCTGTGGTCGGTTTTCCAAGTTTTGTAACGAATTTGATGTTATCACGTTCTACTTTAGAACATAGCATAAATCTGATGGGAGCTCAGACACATGGCCCATTTTTAACCTCTTGAGCGATGGCCATTTAAAACGTCCACAAGCCGAGAACTGCTACCCAGTATCCAGCGCAGGGCATTTAAAGTGCTTCGTATATACACAGCTGTATTTTGTGTAAATATTAAGTTATTTTAATGAAACAAAAACTGGTATAAAACTTGTTATATGCAGTATAAATGTACATCATCAGCAAAGTTGAGTTGTATTTACAAAACGTTGAAATGGCACTATTTTGTTTCACTGTGGTGAAAAGTCAACTTTGCTCTGTCGAACACATCTAATATAAGTTCTCTGAAAGAAACAGTAGCCGACCCATTGTATGTGTGGCTTATGCATCAGTATAATGTGAAATAGAGACCACGCATACACTAGTGCTTTGAGTCATCAGAATATAGCACGTTTGCAACCTTGCTTACACGTGTTTCGTAACTTAGTAGACTCTTATTTATTTATGCCAACAAACTTACTGTTGGTGTTTTTAAACACACAAGCCGTGTGTGGGCAAAGTTTAAGAGGTAGAACTGGAACTTAAAAATTCAATGCCACAACAGTAAGTTTGTTGGCATAAATAAATAATAATTACCATGTGAAGGTTATTTAATCCTGGGATATAAAGTGCTTGCAATAGTAAGTCACCATTGGGGTAATTGTCTCTGATGTGAGACTGCCTTTGTGGTTTACCAGGAAAAAATACGAACTAACTTGAGAATTTAATGCCATTCTGGCAGTTTGTCACAAAGCGGAAGGTCTGTGGTTCAAATCCCAGTTGTGGCATTGAATTTTTAAGTTCCAGTTCTACCTCTTAAACTTAGTAGACTCTGTTTCTTTCTTTCTTGAAATACATACGTATACTTTCCTGCTTGTAGCTGAAGGGAGAAATGGTATAAAAAGGTATTTTTGGACCAACTGGATATAACCATATACAATTGTTTGGTAATTTGGAGAGCTCTAAACCCACACAGGACAATGACCTACCTGGACTTCCGACTATCTATAGCTCGCAGCCTAATTGAACAATACCACGTTGGGGGTTGAAAATCCAAAACCCCTGCACCCCTCAGACTTCAAAGAAAACATTATCCTAAAAGGATACCACCAACAGCAAAGAAGTCCCGCTCATCTCGAAAGTGTTTCGTGTGCCGCAAGAAGGGAATTCGCGAATGTGAAGATGTACCCTTGTGTGTTTATCCCTGTTTTGAGGTAAATCACTGCAGAACGAACATACTAAGGTAAGCCAGTAAAGTATATAGACTTTACTAAAATGTTTCATAAAGGGAAAATTAAAATAAGTTGAGTTAGATAAGGGATAAATAAGGGTTAAATGCTTAAACGCACAGGACATGTATACATGCCCATATCGCTCATCCGTCATTTTAAATGGACATGATTTCACGCCCATATCGCTGAAGAGGTTAAGAAGACTCACAGTCAGACTAACCCCCAGAACAGCGTGAAATTTTATGTGTGTCAAGGAGAGTCTCAAGGCCAATCACCACTCTTCTATATGTCGTCAACAAGCCAGAAATGTGCACAACAACCAGTATGGTTTCTTTATTGCCACACCTCATATTTAATACTCTGGACTGGGCTTAAGTCACCCATGCCCAAGGGCTTACAAAAAATAAATGGCTATCCACTAACTTGGGAATAACTTTACTTGACACCTTTATGGAAGGTCCTTGGCAACTTCCCTCTCTCAGTGACTATATCCCTCCTTGTTTCACATATCCCTGGAGGTCTGTTACAAATTAATGAGAAAATGCATAATCAAAAAAGACATAAATGAGCTCTATATTAAATGACAAAGTTTGGTGCCTAAAAAATTTAGCATATATGTATCTGTGAAAAACAGAAGTAATGTCTGTGAGGTTCAACTGTGTCAGCCTGTTATACCACAGGGTTCAAATCAACCAGAATATTTAATATACTGAACGTCAACACAGTCTTTTCCCTTTCTCAAACTGTCAAACATTATTCTATACACACAAATAATATAATGTTGGGCATTTTGGATTAATTTAGCAACATTCCACATGCATAGGACTCACCTGCTAACGGAGTCACTAACAGCACTAGCTACAGAGGGTGTATCTCTGGACACACTGGGATCTGGTGACTGGGGCTGATACATATTTTGTGGTGTGGGAGGATAGCTGCCACCACCTAATGTGCCAGCTGGACCACCCCATCCTGGTACATGTGTTACTAGCAGTGGTTTTACGTAGCCATTATTCGTTGTTGGCTGTGTTTCTGCAAAAGTAAACATTTTAATGCAGTATACTTTTCATTTCCCGAGGGCTAGGGAGTCTATTTTTACATCCTTTCCATTTCTCTAATTTCTCTATAACCTCTTAACCACTAACATGCTGACCTGTCATGGCATGTAATATGTCCTCTGATTGATAACCAGAGGATGGTCTATGAATTTATTTTGATAATTCTCCCGGTCAGGTCGGTGAGACCCGTAAACCAACAACAGGTTGGGGGTTGTGAGAGAGCAATGTAACTGCCAAAACATAAAAATATGGTGCTCTCTAAAAAGCGGTTACTATTACTGCTAAGTCTCTTCAATATTTATGAAATATTGGAGAGCAAGAAGATTAATGACTCCATTGTCAAAACTACAGCATTAGCCAACAACAACAACACTTTTTATTACAGATAGCAACAGAAATTAATAAAACAATAACCAGTGACTTATGTAGCTGCTACAAATACATAACCATTTTGCTTACTAAGGTCAAAATGTAAGAATATTCAGCAAATATAATAATGCAAAATAGTTTTAAAGCGTGTTTTCTTAGTTTGTGTAATACTGTGCATATTGTCCAAATTCTCAATTCAAAAACTGTGTAACAATTTTCTTATGTCTATTTTAGTTGCAATTGGTTTATTTGAGCATACAGATGTTTCCTTCCCACTGGTCACTGTTTTTGCTTTCAATGAAAACCAAAATAGTGGCAAAAGTCTTCATTCCAAGTGACCTGTTTAAAATCATCCAAGGCTAAAGTTGTAACCCCATTTCAGCAGTTTCTTTAATATACCAGATATAACTAACTTCCATCAAGTACTTGAATATTTCTGAAGCATATTGCATTCAGTATCATGTCAATAATGGAGATAGTGTTTCTCACGGGATTCGAACATATGTATACCACAAGTGCTTCCTTATAAAGGAGAAAAACATGAAAAATGTGCAGTCAGTATTGTTTCAAGTTAAAATAAAAAATAGGGAAATTACTGAAGAGAGGGATCTGGTAGAAATGATCCCCTATCTTCAAAATGAGGAGCACTGGCATAGGCACGTGCATATTGCTCCAGAATTACAGTCTGACTTTTTAAGAAAATGTTGTTGTTGTTAGCTAATGCTGGATTTCTGTCAATGAAGTCATTAATCCTCTTGCTCTCCAATATTTTTCACTGATGGATGGGGCACTAGAAGTGGCCGGGCATATTTGAAGGTGGTCTCTTGTATTTAAGAAAATACAAGACAGCCATCAGCTTCTCCACGTGGAAAGCTGCAGTGTTGCAAAGAAGCATATCCCTCTCTTAAACCTTCAATACTTAAAACATATAAACAAGCATCCTGGTTTGAGAGGTAGAACTGAAAATAAACAGAAAATACCTGGTGACAATGGTCGTGGACTGCTTATGGATTTTCTATGTATTTGGGCCAAAACAGTATTGAGTTCAGCTGAAACTCAATATCAGTTTTATGATTTTTGGATTTAACTGTCCCATTCTGTTCTGAAGCTAAAATACATTAAACCACAATACTGTACTACTGTTTTCTTACCTGTGAAAGGAGTGTAATATTTTCCAAAAGCTTGCTCTTTGGGTATATCTGGATACAAAAACACTAGATGCTGCAAATCTGAGATCCGGTCTGCTAAACTTCTTATTGCAAAATCCTTGCTTGTGAAGGGTTGCAACATGAAAACTTCTGTCTGATCTGTTAAAAGAAAAAAGAGGATCATTAAGTATTTGGTGTGGTAGTAAATAACCCCACTAGCCCTGAATTGCTTGGAAAGTTTGCTGCAGTGCCCAAGAAAAGACATTTGATTAGCCTTAGCAAAGAAATAAAAAATTGAATAATCAAATTTTAAAATTCAATGCCGTGGCTGAGCACTGGAACCATAGATCTCTGGCTCCCCTTGACAATGCACTTACCAGTGAGGTACCCATATGTGCATTAAACTTTCACATCTGATTCAAATATTCCAATAAACTTTCAAAACAATCCTAAATAAAAATATACCTCAAAGGTAGCTTACAATGACACAGGTGCTTTTAATTTCTCGGTCTTTAGTTAACCTTTGTTACGATTAATTTATGTGTGATATTCTTTCTTATACTTATACTTTATTCGTCACATTACACTTACATGGGTGAGCAGGTGCTCGTAAATTGGTGACTCGTCAATACACTATAGTTACAACTTTAAGGATTAAAATAAGTCTACAATATTTACAAACATGAGTATAGAAATATAAAATATAGGTAAAAGAGAAAAAATGTACAGTAATGATTTGTCAAGACACCTAAAATTGAGGTCACAGTACATCTTCCATGTATTCTGTAACAGAGTAGTATGCCTTGCTGGCAAACAAACTCTTGACTGTTTTTTTAAAGAGGTTTAGATTTGGGATTTTCCTAATCCTTTGTGGCAATTTATTGTATATTTTACACCCCATATATTGTGGACTTTTTTCATAGAGTGCAAGCCTATGCGCTGGGTATTTCATTTCTCCTTTTCGCCTTGTGTTGTGTTCATGCTGGTGCTGATTTGCTATATATCTGTCATGGTTATTGTGCACGTGTATAATTAGATTGTACATATATAGGCTGGGTTGTGTCAGGATTTCTAATGTTTTTAATAGTGGCCTGCAAGAAACTCTATAACTTGAGTGGGTCAGTATGCGTATAACTTTTTTTTGGATTTTAAAGATTCTCTCCCAACCTGTAGCATTACCCCATATAGTTATTCCATATGAGAGAATTGAGTGAAAGAAACTGAAATATATGGATTTCTGACAATGAAGTCATTAATCCTCTTGCTCTCCAATATTTTTCACAATGATACTGAAGAGAGCAATAGCAGTAATAGTAACCTTTTTTAGAGAGCACCATATTTTTATGTTTTGGCGGTCACATCACTCTCTCACAACCCCCAGAATGTCTGGAGGACCACACCTGTCGTTGGTTTACGGGTCTCACTGACCTGACCGGGACATGTGGAAACAGGCAATATTCAACTTTTTTTCTACGTAGTTTAAGTCTTACACAAGCCATGTGCAAACAGAAGGTGGAAATTATTTATGCCAACAAGCATTCTGCTGGTGTTTTTAAACACATAAGCCATGTGTGGGCAATGTGTAGTGGTTAGAGCGACCATATGGCAAGCAGAAGGTCTGTGGTTCAAATCCCAGGAATTTTAGTGAAACAAAAAAAGAAGAGCAAAAAACAAAACAAACAAACAAATCAATAAAAGAATCATTGATGTACGTGTATGTGCGGTAGGCATTGCTAAAAGTGAAATATATGTTGCAAGTGTCTGGATTGTGAACAGAGATTTGAAAAAATGTGGTAGTTTGAGCAACATCTTTAAATAATTAATGCTATCTGTTACATTTCATATCATATGCAGAATTATTTTTATTTTCTTCCTTATAATTTCTTAATGTGCATAAACGAGCAAGTTGTGTGTTCAAATACTGAATTTCTTCTAATACAAAACCTCTATCAAGACAACCCTTCTTTTCTCAGGACCAGGTTTAGGAATTGGGCATGTTAAAAAAATAGAAATTATTTAAATAAAAAAAATGTTTAATATACCGCCATGTTAATTATTATTTATTTATGCCAACAAACATACTGTTGGTGTTTTTAAACACACAGGCCGTGTGCAGGCAATGTTTGAGAGGTAGAATCGAAATTAAATTCAATGCCACAGCTGGGATTTGAACCACAGACTATCCACTTACCAGGCAGGTGCTCTAACCATTAAGCTACTGTGACAGTCTGCCAGAATGACACTGAATTTTCCAACTGATTCACATTTGTCTCCTGGTAAACCACAAAAACAGTCTCACATTAGAGACAATTACCCCAATGGTGACTTACAATTGTAAGTACTATATGTCCCGGGAGAAAAATATGAATCGGTTGGAGAATGTCATTTTGGCCGGTTGTCACAGTAGCCTAATGCTTAGAGCACCCACCTGGTAAGCACAGGGTCTGTGGTTCAAATACCAGCTATGGCATTGAATTTTTCAGTTCCGAATCTACCTCTTCAACATTGTCCACACATGACTTGTGTGTTTAAAAATGCCAACAGTAAGTTTCTTGGCATAAATAAATAATTACCATCTAAAGGTTATTTAATCCCGGGACATAAAGCACTTACAATAGTAAGTCAGCATTGGGGTAATTATCTGACGTGAGACTGCCTTTGTGATTTACCGGGAGAACAATACAAATTGGTTGGAAAATTCAATGTCATTCAGGGAGGTTGTCACAGTAGCTTAATGGTTGGAGCACCCGCCTAGTAAGCGGAAGGTCTGTGGTTCAAATCCTAGCTATGGCACTGAATTTTCAGTTCCAGTTCTACCTCTCATACCACCATGTTTTTAAAGCATATTAAAAGGTGTAGAATCATTTCTTCTAGTCCCATACAGATGTCTAACCCATACAAATTGTCCTTGGCACACACTCTTGCTCTGTCTAAATATTCTGTTTAGAACTGATCTGTCTTTTTTAAACCACTTGTGATTAACAAGTTCTTCCCTCCAAAACATTTTATTCCTTTACATACAATCCAATATTTTGTGCTCTAGGTTTTCCATCCATTTAATGAACACTTTCCTCCTGAAAAATATATTTTTAACCTCAAACAATCAGGAAAAATACAATTGTCTCCTACTGAAATAGAGCACTGTGGTGCATAGACAAATGTACGTCAGAACCATTCAGAAGCCATGTAGTTCAGTCCCCACCTTTTTGTAAATAGTTATTTACAGTCGGCTTTGGCATTAACAAGATGTTAGCCAACAATTTGCTATGAAAGCTTGATGAGACAAGAGTTATGTTAAACTTGTGACAATATTAGCAAACAAGAAGTTTTGAATATTTTTAACATTGGTTAGTAAAACTGGCCCTAACTGATAATGGAAGACCTTACTACATGTCCCTATATGCCCCAGCTTTGGAGTAACAGATTAATAAAATCAATCATTATTAACCCTTTGCTTTTTAAGATCTAACACAATATAGGTATTACAAACTTTATGGCTTCTTAAAAAGATTCTTATTTCAAAATATCTTACCTCCAACCCATGCAATCGTCACGCCGCCTAACTCGGAGTCAGAGAAACGAAGTAAGAAGGTTCCATTGTTACATGTAGATAGCATTTCTTCTGCTTGCTTCTTTCGGACAAATCCCAGAATAGCACTATAAAAAGTAAATAGTACTTCATGAGCAGGAGGAAGAAACTGAGTCTTGAATAGTCTTTACTTATAACTAAAGCTTATATTTTGCTATACACATACTAGCTTGTTTACCCAGCATAGTATGGATAACTTTTAAACCTTTAATGACAATTTAATTAATATTTATCTAAAGTAAGAAAAATTAGAAACTAAGAGAATGAGTTGGAGTCAACTTGAAACGTGTCAGCTGCATAAAATCTTGCAATATTACTAAGATAAGTGAAGCTTTTAGTTTCTAATTTGTTCTTACTTCAGATTCTTGTTGCTTCACTGTTAATAGCTTCATTATTTTCTTATTTAATTAGTATTTCTTTACTTCTCCCATATTGATTATGAAAATCAATTGCTGTGCACTAGTCTTACAAAAATTCAAAAATGGCTCTGCCAATTGGTAATTTTATATGGGTATTGCCACTTCGGATTACTTTCAGTATATTGCATTTGTAGCGAACCTATCGTTTGACAACTGAATTTCTTACACTTAAAATCATTTTTTTATAAAAAGAAAGGTAACTGATTTTGAGAATAGACTTGGTTAAATCAAATTGAATTACATTTTGTGAACATTCACTTTGATCAGTCATTGTATTATGGTAAATTGGCTTTGCAGGCTTAGAAATAAATAAAAAAATTCATTCACTTTTATTTTAGTGAGACTTGAGGTATTAGGGCACGCTTCGACATACCACAAAATGTGATTTAGCGAAGCTCGTGGAATTAGTTTTAGGATTTCGATATTGTAAAGTTCTCAAGATAAGTTCAACAAATTTGAGTGACTGAAAACAATTCTGTCTTTTACTGTGTTCATTACAATGCCGAAGAGAGAACAAGCTGAAATATTACTTTACATATATGGCATTTGTAGCAAACCTAAGTTTAACAGCTGTTTCTGTTATATTTAAAATCATTTTTTGCAACAAAAAAGAGAGAATAGATTGGTTAAGTCAAATTTAATTACATTTTGTGAGCACTCATTTTGATCAGCCATTCCATTAAGGTAAATTGACTTTGCAGACTTAGAAATAATCAAAAACTTCATCCAATTTTGTTTAAGCAACTTAGGAATCAGGCAGGCTTAGACAAACACAAAATGTAGTTTAGCAAAACTCGAGAAATTAGTTCCAGAATTTTAGGTGATACAAAGTTCACCGGATGATTTAGTTATTGTATAATGATCTAGAACATTTTGTGATAAATTTTAGATTTTACCCTTTCAAACTGTAATTTGTTAACCTATCCCAATCCTGTATATCCCTACAAAGGGATAAAAATCCTCTGATATCCTGGAAATGGATACAAAATATGACCAATGTTCTATTTATAATTTCCTTAACCTTCCCCAGCAGTCTTTAAAATTCTAAAAATGCTGTAAAACTGGTAAGTGGTGAAAGAATAATTGGAATAGTCAAATAATTTGAAACAATCACAGTAGATGACGTTATAAACATATTTGTCTTCTCTTAGATTTTGTAGTTACTAAATAACAGAGGCTTCACAGAAACCCAACACCAATATTCCATTAAATAGATATGAAACTGGTGAATCTTGTAATTTTCCATCCACTGAATCATCACATTGATTTACATTGAAATCTCCATATTTAATCTCTATGATATTTAAAGGAATATAATAAACAAGTTATTATTAGGTATATTTCAAATTATTGCCTTACCCATCGATCCAAGGACCCCTGAGATGTTCTCGTGTGAGTTTCATGACAGCGTAAAACCATTCCCAGAAAGTGAAGTTTCGTTCAGGCAGTGGCTCCTTGCAAAATTGCGACCAACTGAGTAACATACTGGTGTAATCAGTAATTTGCTGCTGCTGTGCTCCCCCTCTGAAAATGTACAATCACATTTGGATTAAATTTCTCTCTGGAAACAGAAGGCATCACTTTGAACCTGTTTCTTGTATTACTTGAGATCAGCGACAAACCAAGCCCTACTGACCTCCCTTCTCAATTGCTCCCCTCAAGATAAAATAACAAAGAACAATTCAGCTCTTCAGAAATCTCGCAGAGGGATATTGAAATATTATTTGGTTTCAATACTTATAGGTCAATAGAAGTATTAAAGAAGTTATAATATTTTAAGTCACCACTAGGGTATGCTATCTCGAAATTAATTTGAAAACACCTTCAGTTTACCAGAAAACTGAAGTACTTATAGTTTTTTAAATCACCACTGGTGTATGCTATCTCAAATTTGACACCACCATGCAGTTTACCAAAACTAAAACAATATTTAACAAATAGAGAGAGAAAGAAAGGAAAGAAACACACAAAGAAACAAAGAAAGAAAGAATGAAAGAGAGCATGTCAGATGAGAAATTTATGGTCATAATGGCAAGTTGCAATATCATGGAAAGATGAACATCAAATTCCATCTATGGCATTGAATTTTGCAGTCTGATTCCACCTTTCCAAATCGAGCCTAGCCTACACATAGCCTGTACATATGAAAGAACAATTGAGTACCTGGGTGCAACAAGAGCGTTAAATGGCTAATGCTGTTATTGCATAAATGCATACATTGTATTCTTCAAACATTTCACTATCATCTGTACAAGTATTAGACATTTGTATATTCTTGATAATGAATCTCTCCCTCTCTCCGTGACTTGGTGGTCTTTTTTTAAATGATTCCTACTCTTTCAAAACTTTGAGATCATTTATCTCAACATGACATTTTTCTACTAATGCTCTTGTCGCACCCAGGTATTCAATTAGTTTCTGCTGAATTAAGAGCTAAAAGTCTAAAATGATATTCTAACTATGCATTCATAACTGTGTGTAGAATGTAGAGAAAGACATTGATAATCCTTATGCAATCTCTTCTTAAAGCAATTTGCTCATTCAGACACTTTGTTTGACTAAATTGCACAGTGAACACAAAGGAAATAAGAGTATTCACATGAAACAAGCTATGACATTTAAATCAGTTTGCATCATTTTAAAGATAAATACCATGTGCTTCCCAAATGTCAATTATGTTCTTAATATATGCAGATTATAATGAAATAGACTGAGCGAGTTATCTTAACCTTTACTATGTGTTTATAGTAGCTTTTCATAGCAAAGCAAAATTTAATTACACTACTGCATGGCTTCCAAAAACTATTGTACACACATGCTTTTTGGCCAATTTTTTCCCACTCTCTCTTCTATTGTTGCAACAGAAAAGAGGTTAGACCTCTTCATGTGCTTTGCTTAGTGATAGCTCATGTCAACACTTTAAATATATAACACATTATTTAAACCAGAAGCACATTTTTTGCATCTCACCTGAAAGCTTTCTCTGCCAGGAAACGGACATTTTCATCGGTCAGAGAACGACCAGTGGCTGCCTTGAACTTCATATTGAGAGCATCAGCAACTTGATGCCATGCAACTTTGTCAGGAACCGCAAAAGGAACCCTGCCTGGCTCTGCAAAGGCATTGTCCCACGTGACAGTTGCCCAAGCATGGGGTTCTTGGTTCCCATGAACTATCACCACAACTGGTAGAGATAATGTCCATACCTGCATCAACAACACCAAAATTTGGATTAACTGTGCAAGCAGTTACTTCTTGAAGCATGTACACTTTACCTGCAGGTGCATCAAAAGACTTGGCTGTGGAATTTCTTCTGTACTTCAATGACTATTTTAGTTTCTTTTAATGTTTCATCTATATGCTGCCTTTAACTTCTAAAGTCATTTCAGCAGCTATTTGCCTTCGGCACACTTGCTTAACAGTAATGATGTTCACCCTAACAGTGGTTTTAAACTTTGGGTTTGTATTACTTTTGGTTATTGTTATAACACACACACATCCATGTATTGTGATGTTGGGCTCGTAACACAACAGGGAATGGATGGGGCTAGGCTGCCTCATGGGACTACTGTGTGTACGTGACTGTTAATCAAGGCAGCAGAAACAAAAGGGGTGTGCAAAATGTTCACAGGACTTCCAGTTGAGTCATTTCCAGTGCATGTAGTGTATGTAGAAATTGAAAAAGGTCTATGTAACGTCATCTCCAGAATGCAAGGAGGCCAGAGGAGTTAGTTTTTAGAGTTACAGTTACAGACACGAGTCAGTCAGTGCATCAATAAGTGCAAGACAGCTATGCATCATAAGATTTAATGGTGTTGCAAGTGACTACATTGTCATAATTAGTGCATGAGAGACAGAGGAAGCAAAGAAAGACACTCAAAGACTGAGCAAGGTTATGAGAAGTGTTGGGAGTTTTATTGCCCGAAATACTATAGATTGTGCTAACGACAAGAAAGTTTCAGTATATGCTAAAATTTTAGAAGATGATAAAGTGACAGAAAAGTAACCAGACTGATTTTTGTCATTTGTCACATTATTCATACTTCCAGACTCTAGGAAGAACGGGGAATAATCCTGGCTAAAGAAAAATCATACCCGGCATCTCAGGATTTGACAATTGCTAATCACCAACCACAGCAGCAGCCTTTATAATGTTATGTGAGTTATGTCCATTAATTAATGGACCAACTGCCAGTTACCTAAATTTGTAATATATCCATAAAAGAGTGCAATAATTACATTAATAATATTATTAACATTTGCAAATTATTTTTTTCCATATCATAAGATATTTGAGAACTTCTTGAAATTGAAACCTGTGAAACTTCTTGTCCGGCAAAGCATAATATTTTCACAATAACATGCAATTCAGAATGACTAAAAGGTGTGTAAATGTACAACAATTCCAAGTAAAATAAATTGAAAATTCGTTTAATAAGGATCCTTTAAGGCCTGATAGTACCACTGCTGAAATTCTTCCTTGTACCACAGATAAGTATTAAATGCTACCAAAGAACACCACTTTCTAAGCTATAAGCAAATTCCCAGTCCATCTTACTGTTCATTTTAAGTTCACATAATTCTTTATTGCACCCACTTACTGCTAGTTGATTGTTGGTTATCACTAGAGGTTACTAGTGATGCAATAAAATACTAAATCCCCCAAAACAAAGTATGTACATATATAATGTGTAAAAACTGAACCTATTGACAGTGAAGCAACATACGCATTACAATTAATAAATACTGTGTTGCACAACTTCACTTAATCAGAAAATTATACACTTTCAGTCGACAGAACACGATGTGCTTGATATACTTTAATACTAAATTTAAAAGGCAAATAATTCCAGTATACCTGCTGAAATAAAATCTACTACAAAAGATATGCTATTTATTTACTATTTCCTTAAAACAAAAGTACAGTAAAACTTCATTTATACGTTTTCCAGGGAACCAACGGAAAAAAAAACGTGTGAAAAATGCATAAATGAAAGTCAGTATACAAAAACTGGAAAATTGATACAGCATATGGGTTATAGTTAAGAAGTGAACAACAGGAAATTATAGGATCTTTTTAACTATAATCAGCAATATCACACAAGAGAAATGCACCCAAATAAAAATAAATATGTACGAAGAAAGTTGAACCACTTTACGAAGGAGTCCGTTACCTTGATTTATTTTTGTTGGCCACGGCTATGGCATGAACAGTATTTTTAAACTGGCACAATTCCTCTGAAACATTATGACACGTCACAAAATGTTTGATAGTCCGTAAAGCACAAACAGCATCATTAATATCCACCAGTTTATGATACGGCTCTTCAGTAGATGGAGCAATCCCTAATTTCTTAGCAATTTCTGTGTATTTCATTTGCCATTTTCTTTCACTACATTCAAAATGCATAATTTTTAAGCAATCATAATGCACTTTCTTTTTGTTTCACCCATGTTCACTAATGAGGTTAATAACAACTGAGCTACAGAGCACAAATGACTGAAGCAAGTAGAGTTTGGTATTTCACAACTTTGCTCGAAAATAGCTTCAATGTCGCTCTCACTTCCACGTTGAGGGATGTTTTCTGAGAAATGTACAGTGTGAGTAAAACTTTTGGCTTTGAATATTTTTTAAGATTTTAAAGAATGAAACTGTCGTAAACGCATAAATGGTGTACTTTGCTCTTGGGTACGTAAGTTATGATCATATAAGTGTAAAAATCATATAAATGAAAATTGCATAAACAAAATAATTTGTCATAATATACTATAGGATTTTGCTGGGACTGCCGAAAAAAAATGTAAAAGTGTAGAAAACGTATATGTGTGAAACGTAAAAAGAAGTTTTACTGTAGATTCAGATTCACATGTCTGGGACAACTAAATGGTCACAGCAAGAAGCTGTAGTTTCCAAATTCTTAACATTTAAAGCTTAGTAGTGAGAGGGAGGCATGGTGTTACTGCAATGTACTGGAAATAAGTGGCCCTTCAATTTCAACATAAACACATGCTCTAGATACATTGATTAATACTTCCTTGAACAAAGACACACAAACTGATGCATGAAGATGCATAGTTGTGCTGACAACAGAGAACTACTATTTTAACAGTGATGCAACAGTGCTATTTTTGGAATTATAAAATGTACAAGTGGCAATCTTCCAAATCACGTGCAAAATATTAGAGACATTTAGTTAGAAATATTTATCACTTTATGTTCAACTTACACTATTTTCTATCCAAGAACTAACAGGACATAGATCAAGAATAAAAAGTGGAAATGAGAAATACATAAATTCCTACAAAAGTATTCCAATGAATAAATGAACTACCATACATGTTAGGAATAAGCTACTAACTTTCAATTTATACAATGATTTTCTCTTTTCCTCTGTGTCCCATATGACTGTAAGCTATGAATTACATTAGCAGTTTCTAAGAAGAGAACAGGAGGATATTGAAACTTCGAAATGATGAAGTTATTCCTTCATCTTATGGTTCCAGGTTCAATTCCTTCATGGTAGGGGAGAATTTAGTTAGAATCATTTCCTACCCTCCATAAAATAATGGAAATATGAATGTGGGAGTGCTTTGTAGCCAAAAGTGGTCTGGATGGCTCCCTTGGTTAAGAACCAGCCTACTGTCCCAAGGTCAAAGGTAACCAGACCGATGGTTCTTAAGTTTGTTTAATGGCAACAGCCCCATGTCAGCAGAATTATTGACATGTAAAAGAACTCCTTCCAGAGGAAATTTTGGCACATTAGTGGTGCTGATATCCTGGAAATTGACAGCATCATTTACAAATAAAATATTTTTTTACAGCTTAGTTTGCAAAAACATTAAAATTCACAGTTGATAAGGTTACAAAAAACACTCTCTTGTTCAAGTGTAAGGCTCCCAATATAACCACAGAAGCTAAAGGTGACTTAGGAAGAACACAAAGAAGGGGAGAAGATGCTTTGCAAGAGGAGATACTTTGCAAGAAGGGGAGAAGAGAAATTGGAGGGGGAGAGGGAAGGAAAAGAAGAAGTAGAAGAAGAAGTAGAAGAAGAAGAAGAAGAAGAAGAAGAAGAAGAAGAAGAAGAAGAAGAAGAAGAAGAAAGCTAAGCTCCAAATCGTGGTTGTTAGACTACAGAACAAGGGAGAAAGAGGTAGGGGGAGACATATTTCTTTAAAAGAAAACTTTAGTCCAAAAAGAAACAAATCCAATGATTAACAGAAACTGTAAATGAAATGCCATTATTCCCTGATATTGCATTAAGCACATTAACTTCCAAATCATTGAAAGTCACGATCTTTGATATGGCCTTGGGTATTACAGGTGTAAGACAAAAGAAACAGAAACAAACACAAAAAAGAAGAAAAGAAACAAAGGAAAATATCAAAGCACAAAAATCATTTCATAGGTATAGTAATAATGAAATTAACTATTGATTCTTCTAAACTGAACAAGACTTCTGGAACTATGTATGTTTTTTAAAATGTTCTAAAACCTTCACTTCTCCTATGTCCGGTCAAAAGAAAGAAAATGAAATATAGTGCATTTGCTTTCTGTCGCTTCCAGTGTAATAATTTTCTTGTTTATTTTTTTCTCTGCTCCTATGAAGGAACTATGAATCAAACTATGTAACAAATGAACACTAGTTACTGATAATGTATTAAATGTGCCTTCTAAGCAGTTAGCACAGTACATCTAACACACTATTGCACAAAGTCAGAACACAACTTATCTGTCAAATCGAATCACAACTGAAATGTCACTACCAGATCATAACTCAAACAGAGCTGAACTCAGCACAGTTCACTGTCGCTATCCATTGAATGCTTCATAAATTTTTAACTGTCTGCTCTCTGGATATGACTTCTTGTTAGTTAATGCTGGATTTCTGACATTGAAGGAGGAGACTGGTGGCATAATGTGTGAGGTGGGGTGGCATAATGTGTGAGGTGGAGACTGGTGGCGTAATGTGTGACGTGGAGACTGGTGGCGTAATGTGTGAGGTGGGGTGGCGTAATGTGAGGTGGAGACTGGTGGCATGTGTGAGGTGGAGACTGGTGGTGTAATGTGTGAGGTGGGGTGTGGTGGCATAATGTGTGAGGTGGGGTGTGGTGACATAATGTGAGGTGGAGACTGGTGGCATGTGTGAGGTGGAGACTGGTGGCGTAATGTGTGAGGTGGGGTGTGGTGGCATAATGTGAGGTGGAGACTGGTGGCATGTGTTAGGTAGAGACTGGTGGCGTAATGTGTGGAGTAGACTGGTGGCATAATGTGAGGTGGTGTGTGGTGGCATAATGTGTGAGGTGGTGTGTGGTGGCATAATGTGAGGTGGTGTGTGGTGGCATAATGTGTGAGGAGACTGGTAGCATGAGGTGGAGACTGGTGGTGTAATGTGTGAGGTGGGGTGTGGTGGCATAATGTGAGATGGGGTGGCATAATGTGTGAGATGGGGTGTGGTGGCGTAATGTGTGTTGTGGAGACTGGTGACAAAGTGTGAGGTGGATCCTGGTGGCGTAATGCGAGTTGGAGTGTGGTGGCATAATTTGTGAGGAGAGGTGCAGTGGAGTAATGTGAGGTGTGGTGTGCTGACATGTGGTGTCGTAATGTGTGAGGGCAGGGTGTGGTGACACTCTGAGCATGAGAAATGTTTATGTAAAAGGTGATTATACTGAAGGGCTACCCTAATAGAAGCCCTGAGCCCAGGGCCCAGCTCAACCCAAGGTGTGCAAGATTTTGTACTCAAATCATTAAATCCAAAATTGATGAAACTAAACTTCTGTTAAGCAGTAAATATAGGTCCAGTTATAGTTAGAAAATAAGTGTTCAAACTGTACACTAGCACTCAGTGGCATAACAGTTGCATGCATGTACATGATGTGAGACCTTGGAATCATTACTGCTCCCAAAAGAGAGCAACACTCCCTAGAAATCTTTCCCAATCATTTATTTGCACAGTCGAGAAAAAGCAATTACCCAAGATGCTACTTTGTAACCACAGCAGTGTTTTCCAAGCTTCCCCAGATCACTCACGTGAGCGAACATGTGGCTAACGACGATCAGGCAACAACACATAGGGTTTCCAGAGCATTCAAGTAGTGTCTGGCAGCTGGCTTGTTTGAAGGCGTTCGGGAAAGATCTGACTATGTTATTGCCAGTATAAAAGCTGCGGAGCACATGGAAGCAGGCACTGTGAGTAGGTCAGTGTGCACTGTTGACTGGCTTTTGGAAATGGCCAAATTCTACCTAGAAACTCTCAGATTACAGTTTTTTAAATACTTTCCAGAAATTGAGAAACAGATAATATAATGGATTGCTAATCAATTTTGTACCACTGCCATCGATTCCTCTGATCTTCCCATAAAATTAAAAGAAAATATTTTTGAAATGTCTGTTGATGGTTCACTGAAAATAAAAATCGAAAACATGTCAATTTGTGATTTCTGGTGTTATGCATGCAAAGTGTACGCTGAAATTAACTAATAATGTAATTTTTCGTGTCTGTGCTATCTGTAACATAGTTCTTGATTTATTTTATACATTTATAGCATAATCCTCCTTTTTGTGGTATTTAATAAATTATAAAATTTTAAATATTTGAGATATGGTTATATATAATTTGAATTAAGGATAACTCTAGGACTAGGCCTAAGACCTAAGCCAAGGGGTACAGCCTGGAATGGAACATTGCCTTTGGGGATACACGAAGGAGAAAGGTTAAATGAGATAGCAATTTTTCTACAAGTGAGGTTTTAACAAGTCAGATATAGTGAACGACACTACTGTAGGCATTCAAAGATGTCTTGCGTTTGAGGGCCCTGCAAGTGAAGCAGGAGAAAGAAGAGACTGCTTTACGCATGATTTCACCAGTATATGCAAGTAAAAACTGGTGCAGACAGTGGATTTACATGCCACAGTGAAATACTTAAAAATTGTTAGCCAGAATGGAGAAGACGGAGAAAAAAGTAAAATTTGGAATGGAGAGGAAATTGAAATTAAGTATAAAGCAAGAACTGGAGAAAATGAAATCTAAATTTGGTCACAACATTGAGAACCGGCAATACAATACCCGCCAAAACCATATAATGTTAAATGCTTCAGCAGCAATAAAATTACTCTGAATCTGCCTTCTACATTGTTTATATTCAAATAGTTTATGTTCCAGATCTACTTAATACATTCCTACATTTCCCATCAATTACTTTCTACCCTTAAACTCCAACAAAATACTATCTACATTCCTTCCCTCCAAACAATGCATTTCCTATTTGTATTTACCTCTCAATTATGACTCCTTTGCATTACCCAAATCAGTGTAAATCTCCCTTTTCAAGAAAAGAGTAGTGCCCCGCTTTTCATCCTAGAAGCAAATAATATTTGCTTATAAATAAATTTCAGCTGTCCTAAAGCCACTTCTGTCCTGCAGTTTCCAAAAATCTATTTCAGAGCACTGCTTATGATTTAATTAATAAAATGCTATTTCATATCTCTAAAGCAACTTAGGCTTACCTGGAAAACCAGCTCTCCTCCTCCTACAGAAAACTGAGACTGGAACAACAGTGAGAATTTTTCATCCATCACAGACTCTGTTCCTTTCTTTTCTGCTCGTTTGATCTTCTTCAGCTGCATATTTCTAATATAAATAAAAACATTACTTTAACATATATATATAAAACTAGGGTACACTTTTTTTGGGAGGGCAATTATACCACATTTCATCACATAATCATTGCACATTTTATGTTTTCTTCAGAAAGTAAAAATATGCAGTGTGACCATTATGCAAAGAATAAATTATTTAAGACTGGCCATGTTAACTTTCAGCAACAAGTGTACAGTAACAGGACGAAGAGTGAGTATGAGTGTATTGAAGCACAGCCAAGATACACTGTTCATAGTTGAAAAGAAAGGAGGGGGAAGGAGGGAAAACAAAAGTGGCACTGGCAGACACTGCAATGCAAACATCTAGTCCAGTAATCATTGCAGTGGTAGTGTAACGCTACATATTAGTACTGCGGTGTGCTACTTACGATGGCTGCAACAATTGCATAAACAATTCAAACTTAGATTCCAGGACATTATATCACGTGAGAAACAATTTAAGTTATTTGCAACACCATTTTCAGTGGATATCCTCAATAGTCTTGTTGAACTGCAATTGGAAGTAATAGATTTGAAAAATGATATTGAGTTAAAAGATAAATGTCAAAATAGAAAAATTATAAACCATTTTTACACCTCTGTAAAACACTAAAGATTTCCTAAACTCCACAATCTAGCAGGAAGAATTTTGCGCATGATTCCTATGTTGTCACAACACCTATGTTGTCCCGAACCACTGTTTTCCTTAATGAAGTGTACAAAGTCACATCACAGAAGCCAATTAAGTGATGAACACTTGAAAGCATGTTTAGGATTGGGTAGCTCGCAAACAATAGTCCAATGTTAATTATTATTTATTTATGCCAACAAACTTACTGATGGTTTGAGAGGTAGAACTGGAACTTAAAAATTCAATGCCACAACTGGGATTTGAACCACAGACCTTTCGCTTACCGGGTGGCTGCTCTACCACTGAGCTATTGTGACAAACTGCCAGAATGGCATTAAATTCTCAAACCAGTTCGTATTTCTCCTGGTAAACCACAAAGGCAGTCTCACATCAGAGACAAATTACCCCAATGGTGACTTACTATTGTAAGTACTTTATATCCCAGGATTAAAAAACCTTCAGATGGTAATTATTATTTATTTACTGCAGTAAGTTTGTTGGCATAAATAAATAATAATTACCATCTGAAGGTTTTTTAATCCTGGGATATAAAGTACTTACAATAGTAAGTCACCATTGGGGTAATTTGTCTCTGATGTGAGACTGCCTTTGTGGTTTACCAGGAGAAATACGAACTGGTTTGAGAATTTAATGCCATTCTGGCAGTTTGTCACAATAGCTCAGTGGTAGAGCAGCCACCCGGTAAGCGGAAGGTCTGTGGTTCAAATCCCAGTTGTGGCATTGAATTTTTAAGTTCCAGTTCTACCTCTCAAACTTTGCCCACACACGGCTTGTGTGTTTAAAAAAAAAACACCAGCAGTAAGTTTGTTGGCATAAATAAATAATAATTACTGATGGTGTTCTTAAACACACAAACCGTATGTGGGCAATGTTTGAGAGGCAGAACTGGAACTTAAAAATTCAATGCCACAGCTGGGATTTGAACCACAGACCCTCCCTTTTGAGAATTCAATTTCATTCTGGCAGGTTTTGTCACAGTAGCTTAATGGATAGGGCACCCGCCTAGTAAGCAGAGGGTCTGTGGTTCAAATCCCAGCTGTGGCATTGAATTTTTAAGTTCCAGTTCTACCTCTCAAATAGTTCAAAGTATTCAACAGCTGGTGGAAAACAGATAACTGCAAAAATCACGGCGATTGTCGGATGGGTAAGAAAGGGTAGTTTTCATAGACTTTTATTTGAAGAATAGTTTGTTTATTTGTATTGTTTACTTCATTGAATCGCATAGTACTAACAAGAAGAAAGTTCTATGTCATATTACATTATTTAGTTTATTAGTTTTATACGAGTCCTTGTATTTCATTAATTGAATTTCAAGAGAATAAGATTTTATTTTGTATTATATTAGTTATCTGTATTAAAGTGTATAAAATACTGCTATCATTACTATGTAATTGACAGTGGAAGTGGAAGTTAATTTACACAATCCTAGTTCCGCCATTGTAGCACCTCCATTTCTTGTCCGCAACCAGACTGTCAGGGCTTGAGGGCTTTTACTTCCACCTGAGCAGGAAGTCTATTGGGGGCACCTGTACTAATGTAACAAATATCTAGAAACTCTGGGCTTCACTTATCTTTTATATATGGCGTAAGTTGTTAATAATTAAGACCATGGGGGTGCAGGCCCTAGTTAGGCGATTGCAGTTAACTATATGGACGGCATAGTGTGTGACGTACGTCTCACCCCTTCCTCTTGCCATTCAGTTCCATATTCTGGAGTCCCACCGTTCCTAGTGTGTTTAGCTGTCACATTGAAGAGTTGTGTGTGTCAAGAGATTCGTAGTGTAATGCCTAAAACAACTCTCACGAAGTACAATACTAATTGATTTAGTCAAACAATTCAGACGTGATATATTTCTTCAAGAAGGAGAATGTGTTATATGTGCCTTATGTAATTTCAGATTATTATGAAATAAGAAGTACTATTTTGAAAGACCTGTAATAGTAAAGCACATAAGGAAAATTTAATCTAAAAGGTGAGTCAATAACACTACTCAACACATTTATAATTTTCCAGAATGCGTTTCAGAGGCTAACTTCTGAGAAAGGAAGATACATAAGGAAAACGTCAAATGTAATTCAAACAAGAACCAATAGAGTTCAAATAGTCGGTGCTAATTCTGGGTGGCTCAGTTAGATGCTGGCCTACTGATCCCAAGGTTGCGGGTTCAAATCTCGCCCAGACTGATGGTTTTTAAGTGTGCTTAAAAATGACAGCTGCATTCAGTAATTTGCTGGCATGTAAAAGAACTCCTGCAGGACAAAATTCTGGCACACTGGTGACAGTGATATGATCTAGCAATTGATAGCGTTGTTAACAACAAAATAATTTTTAATTTAACAATTCAATAAGGACTTATGTGACATGATGATACATGTGAATATTCTATTCAGAACCTTGCACAATCCCTACTTTAACCCTTTGCGGTCGTATGTCGGTATGTCGATATATGATCGACATGACAGTAATGCCTGTACGCTCGTATGTCGACATATGATCGACAGCAAAGCGCTTCACGTTTTCTCGTCTTAGTTGCAAGAAGTAACACTTCTGGCAGCATGTTACAGGCATCATAGTGTTTGTGGAAGCTTTACCCAGCCTATACTGCCATCTGTTTAGAAATTATTTTAACTATTTCAACATACAGAGGAAATGTTTCTGTCTGGGATGCACAGTATTTTGCAATGGCTTCGAGCGCGTATAAACCAGGTCCTTCTGGGAATAGAAAACGAAAGTTTGATGTTTTGTGCGATGAAGATGTGGAACAATTAAGGTTAATGATTCAATCTGAGCTGGAAGCAGTGAGTGTTGATGATGTGGACAATGAATTTGAAGAGGAGAAAGATGTGGAGCTGTCCGGTGCTGAGGAGTCCGTAAGTGAGAATGAAAGCGACACAAGTGCTGCGAATATTGCGTGTGCTGATACATGGAAATTGATAGGCAAAACTGACCAGAAACCCAAAGAATATACCTTTTCCAAGAATATAGGTCCAAAACTGAATCTTACCTTTGATGCTGAGCCAATTGAATACTTCAGTTTATTTTTTACTGATGAGCTAATATCTCAAATTGCTAAGGAAACAAATAGTTACGCGAGAGCAAAAATTGCCGTGTTACAACTGTCCCCACGCTCTATTTGGAAAACTTGGGCTGATGTGTCTGTAGTAGAAATGAAAGGTTTTTTGGGGAGGGTTTTGTACAAGCTTCAAAATTCCCAGGCAAGCACCCATCCCTTGTCACATGTAAAATACAGAAGATCACTTGTCGAGAGTCTGGTGAAAGACATAAGCAACCCAAGGCCAAGGTCACACCCCGGTACGGCTGAGAGAGAAGAAAGGCTAAACAATGCACCACATTTTATGTACTATTTTGAAGAAAAAAACACTAACACTGTATTGTCTGCAGCAATTGAAAACTCAATGGGGCGAGAAAAGAAACGTATTTCTACTGCAACACGTGTGCAAATAAACCGGCCATGTGTATCGGCGAATGTTTCGAGCGCTATCACATACTTGTCAATTTTAAAAAGAAATTGTTCTGTTATTATGAGAAGTGTGTGATGTATAAATGTGTACATAGTGTTCGTGTGTCCGTTTACATTTTATATACATTACTATTTATGGCCGAACGCTATTTCATTGGTACATGTTTTTTATGACATGAATACTTTATCTCGGTCTAAAGTGCTTACAAACTTAAAACAATTAAAAAATCTCCATATTAGTGGACAGTGTATGGAGCAAAAACTGTTCCAGTGCATCAACAATTCTCCGTATAGCTCAGCTACGTTTGATAATCATCTGCAGTGTAAGTACAGTAACATAGACCACTTTTGCATGAAGTTTTGCTCCCATTTGCGTAGCTGTAGCAGCAAATTTACAGCTCTATCCTAGCTATGGAAATTTCTTCCCAGGACTTCGTCTGCAAAGGGTTACATCATTTCTGGCAAAACACACAAATCAACATATTCCAGTAGAAGCAACAGTATGTGAAGAAAATTTCAATTTCATACCAGAATACAATTGCCAAAAGAGAAACCATCAATCAGAAAATATGAGTTTCGGTAGATGAGTCTACAGATGTAAGTGGTAGATATGTGCCAAGTGCGGTGGTTTGTATACTTTTCAGGAACTGTGTAGGGAAAAAAATTTGTGCAGTACAAAAAATAATGGCTATGCAATGTTGCACAGTTTGACAAAAAAAAAAAAAAAAAATAAGACAATAACTTATATAACAATATAAATGTTTTCCTGTATACTCCATTAACTTCATGCGTTGTCAAGAGGCTTTTTGCAGTACAAACACACTCTGATAAACGCAGTTTCCAGTTTCACCTTTGACAATATGCACGCACACACCCACACACACACACAGTGAGCTGTTGCCTCGCAAGGTCATTTACGCTTGCCATGGAAGAGTGCAAGCACATAACTTGCAGTAAAGATCCCGCACTCCTGCAGTCTATTAACAATTAATCACCAACTCAAGTTTCACTAGCATTCTCAAGGCACCTTGTTTATTTTGGGTCACCATTGTTATGAACATTCTATGATGCATCTCTATTACCAATCACTGAAAGTAAAACAAATTTGTCAACTATCAATTGGCTGTATTTTAAAATTCATAACTCGGTTCCTATTTTGCCAAAGGAATATCTTTTCCCAAGCCATTAAGTCTATGGGTCCATTTAACTGTTTTAATACTTGTTGTTAGCTTATGCTGGATTTCTGACAATGAAGTCATTAATCCTCTTGCTCTCCAATATTTTTCACTGATGAATGGGGCACTAGAAGTGGCCAGGCGTATTTGAAGCTGGTCTCGATCCATTTCCTCTTGTAGATCACATAGAGGACAGAGTGGTGAAGAATATATCCCAATTCTGTTTAAATGTTTTGCCAGGCAATCATGTCCTGTAATCAATCTGAAGGTTGCAACTGCTGTTTTTCGAGGATACTCAGGAATTACTGTTTGAATGTTTGGTAGTTCCCATCTTTTATTCTTTGATTTTTCATAGTATCAAAGAATAAAAGATGGGAACTACCAAACATTCAAACAGAAATGTTTTAATACTTTAACCCCTGGATTTATTTCATGACTGAATGACCAAAAATGATCTGCCACAACTGATTTATCCATCTGTTTATATTTTACTCTAGAAATATTAAATATAAACAGACGGATAAATCAGCTGTGGCAGATCATTTTTGGTCATTTAATCATGAAATAAATGCAGAGGTTAAATTATTAAAACAAATAAACGGACCCATGGGTTTAATGGTTTGGGAAAAGGTATTAATTTTGAAAAATAGGAACCGATTTATGAATTTTGGAATACCACCGATTGATTCTTTAACAAATTTGTTTTACCTTCAGTGGCTGTAATAGAGATGCATCACAGAATGTTCATAACAATGACGACCTAAAACAAACTGCCTTGAGAATGTTAGTGAAACTAGAGTTGGTGACTAATTGTTAACAATCTGTACCACATATAAAAGATAAGTGAAGGCTATAGTTTCTATATATTTGTTATATTAGGAGAATTTGCTTCACTATTAGTAGTGAAACAGTTACATATTCCAAGAAATCTTTCAACCAAACCATCAGTTTGATTTTGTACATTATACATTTATCAATACGATAGCAATTAGACTTGATTGTTTTACTACCAAGGCTATTGCACACAGAAATGCATTTATGTTTGTTGCACTTACCTGAAGCTGACTGAAAGTTGACGAGTGGCTTGGTGATATTCCATTGTGCCAGTATTGTTAAGAATCTCACCACTTGCTTCTCCCTTTGCCATTTTGTCATTCTTTAGTAGTGCGTTTGCTTGTGCTTCACTGATTATGGTGACTTTAACCTGTAAGTACCAAAATAGAATACCAGTTGACATTGCAGAAAGTTATACTTAGGGCACAGCACTAATATATTAAGTCAAAGCAGTGCACAGTTCCTGGTTAAACAACAATATTCCACTACTTTGAAGTTTTCTATAGAGTGATTTGTAAATAATTTAAAGATAACATGAGTCTGTTTACTGATACTACATCACTTACATGTCCCATTTCACATAAATGTATGTGATAATGTCAATAAACCAACTCACAAATGTTAGCTTTAAATGAAAACATTGTTTTTATTCCTCTTTACGACAAAGTTATAAAGCACATAGCAAAACTCATTACTGTAATATTCACTAAAAAAAACCACTCGTATATAATTACAAAGTATTGATACTCTGATTTTTGCTTCTAAATTTCAAATTTAAGGCTAATTTCCAGGAGGGACTAAACTGCTCCAGCATCCCAGTTCAGTGTGCTCTTCTCGGAGGAGATGAACAGAGTTGGAAATCGACCTGCTCAGAAAATACAGATTCCAACGGAGTGTTGAACCACCCCCACATTAGACTGGGTGTTTTCTACTTGGTACGTACTAGCAAACAGTACATATACTGGCCCCTTCACTCTTGCCAGTCATTCATCATCCTGATGATGGAAGAGATGTACACTCCCGAAACATTGATGGCTCTTCATCACTACACCTGGTTTATTACTGCTTGCTACTTTAATTTCTCATATGTTGACACCCTGTGTTACACGATCCCTAAGCCCGTATTCAGCAACATTGCCTAAATATATAACTAAACAAACTTCTACTGTCCTGGATATGAAGAGACAAGCAATTTATAGTTCACTAACCTGCGGTGGGCTCATGTGTACATTCAGCTTGCCTCCTACTAGCAATCGGACTGTTGAAGTAAACCTTGTATTAGTTTTCATCACTTGTGGTGGCTGCTTTTCTATGATGAATGTGCTGAAATAAGCATTAAAATAACAGTTATAGCAGATGCATAGTTTATATGCAAGAACTAAGCTACGTTGCAAAAGCTAAAACTACAACAAGATTAACTGTTGATTACATACGGAACTTGTTCAATTTAATATACTTTAAAATGGTACAGCTTGACCCAAATACATTGAAGATAACATGTAGATTCGATTTATAATGGAGGAACTGGAGAGTACAGAAAGGGTAGGGTATTAACAACAAACAGAATTTTGTTATTACTAGAAGAAATAACTTAATTTGGAAAGGTAGATTTATGTAAGATTTGAAGCGTTCACGGCGAATGTTATTGATCAATTCTTCACGGCTGATCACTCGTGAAGAATTGATCAACAAGGTAGATTTAACTTGAAAAATTCAACCATATGGCAAGGATTTGAACACATGACTGGATGATATCTTGAACACAGTATAAGGCATAAAGGAAACGTATGATGAGATGGCATGGGAATTGGAAGTAAAGAGGAGGGATGTAGGGGGGAATGACAACTCACGTTACAATTTAAAAAAATTATGTACAAGAGAGAGGCTAATTAACAAAGAGTACAGAACAATAAAGCAGAAGGATTAGCAAATTAGCATGTAAATAAAAATAAAGAATATTATGCATGCACGCAGAACTGAATACTGTAAAGGATGAAATTTGTTCAGAAAGCTGGCTAACAGAAAGTTAATTAACAACTGGACCACATAAGGTAGTCAGGAAAAACCCATCACAGGAAATTGGCTAAATAAGTGACCATGGAGCACAGTGATGAGATATAATGGAGTGTGTGATATAAGTAATATTAGAAATAGAAAGAGATAAATTTAAAATTTTCAAAGTTTTACCAGAGAAAAACACACAACTTTATTTTCACAAGATGTCAAATATGTAGCCAATAGGAAGCGTTATACATTACGGAAGAAAAATTAGCACCTAGCAGCAGGCAATTCCAAGAAACCTTCTGATTCTGTTCAAGAGCATCACTTCACACCAAACTGGCTTGGAAGCACGTAACTTAGAAATAATATACTTGGGGATTTGAAAGTGGTCCAAACAAGCATAATATGTAACTGACTAGCAGATTCATTATTATTGTTGATTTAACTGAATAAATACACACAAGCAGTAACACATACTTTTAGCTTCAACTCATTACCTACACAGAGATGAGCATCTACTATCTATTCATTCTAAGGTTGATCCGCGCGAAACTGAACCCAGGTGGCCAGTTATAATGTATCCTTCCGCCATTCACGCCAGAAATACTGTCACAACCATGTGGTGAGTGCATGCGATACGTAACAGAAAGGATACGATCCCTTATTCCGTCAATTTAAAGAGTGACTAACATGTAACTAGAGATGATAAGATTGATAGTCACAAAATAAACGATGCACATGTCATAATTATTATTTTTCTTTGCGAGCACTGTTTATACTGGTACTCGAAAAACCGGTGAACTCAGAAGTTAATTTCGCTACTTCTTTGACGGGAACAGTTGGATATTTCTCACACAACTTATAATACACGTTCAACACTATTGTTTTTTCAGCACTAGCCAATGGTTTTCCCGCATTATGCTTTGCATAAGTCGACGAAGACGCAAGAGCAAATTCACCGCGGCCGTCCGCCATGATTCTAAATAGAAACTGCTGGCTGTAAACAATACTCGGATATCAGGTACTCACACGAGTTGCATGTTGGAACTTGTAGCTCTGTTTATCAGTATACATCAGCGTTAATTAACCTCTTAGGTATTTGTGTAGAATATTACATCATTTAACGATAAATTCATTCTAAAACTCAGATTACTAGGATGGGACTACTTCCCTGCACGCATTACTACCCTGTCGTACCACGGTGCACTGGTCACATGGGTTTGTTTTGACGCGGACAAACCTAAGACTGAACTTAGTATAGGTAACCCAAGTTGGGAAGAAAAGTTCATCCCATACCTTAGTAGCAAATCACACACTCCAGATCACTCATCATTGCTACAGGAGAATCTTAACCAAGGTGCTGAGGGCATACATAACTACATGAGCATTTAGCCAAGCACAAGACTGCAATGGTACATTGCCCACACAAGGCTTCTGTGTTTAAAAACACAATAATGGAATGACGATCAATTTTTATAAATAGGGACATACTGAAAAAGCTTATCCTACCTGGTAACTAGAGATGATAGTAGCTGCGTGATCTGGCTGTTTAGATTTGGAAGCAAATCTGCAACTCCTGGTGGATCTAATGGTAGTTTCTGTTTTAGCCTTTCTGCTTCCTTTATTTGTTGCCGGTTGAGCCATATGATTTCTGCCAGAGATTCACACCACTCTTGGATGTTGTCTAAGTTATTGTTGAATTGGGCCCCATTGCCTTGAAGCTGCTGCTCTCTTTTCCAGTGAATAAGTTCATCATCTAATACCCGCGATTGCAGTGTTGTGAGGTGTGTGATGGTTTCCTTAAGTTTATCTACCAATGTCAGACGCAGCTGCATTAGGCCTGCAACCTTCAAGTCAAAACATTTCAGGAAAATTTGTCTAATTAAACTTGGAAGAAACTTGCTATTCAAATACTGCACGACTGCTATACTACAAAGGAATTTTCATCTCTGTGCACTTTAGAAATGATTGAACCAAGATATGTCACCAACTAATAGGAATCCTTTTTTATTTTGAAAAGGACTGTGCGATGAATTTTGAATTACTGCCAATAATTCTGTTAAAAAATTTGTTTTGCTTTCAAGAGCACCAACAACATGATGGAGCCATCAAGAAACATGTCTGCATAATATTTCAAGAACTTGCAGCAAATACTAAGATAATGAAGCTTTTAGTCTCTAAAACATTGTTTTATTTAAGGTTAGTTCAATTTTAGAACTATATTGTGATGCAATGGGTGATACTAAGCATTAGGTGCCTCACACCTCAGCTTGTAAGTGCTGGTCCATAAACATGCACGGGTGCACAATGACAATGAGTGGGCAGAAGTAAAGTCGGTTATAGACAGTATGAGAAGCTTCGAGAAAACATGTATTTCCAGAGAAATCGCCAGCACCTGATTCTCAACAACATAAGCAAGTCAGCTTGGACAAGTCAACAGTGTTAAGTCAGTGTTTTTGGTTTGAGTGCAGTAGAGTTGTTTGTGTACAGTGATCAGTTTGTGTGTCAAGGATACAATAGAACAATACAGCTGCGAGTTGCAAGATCATGACAAATGGTAAATTATGTTAATGATAAAACAGAGAACTGTGTTTTGTAATTCAATTTTAGAGGAAATCATTCATTTACAATATGTTTTCAAAGCAAACAATCATGCAAAGAAATAAATATACACATCCACACAGTGCTTAAGAGAATCTAATAAATGTAAGATCTGTTAGTAACATTTTAACTCCTGACCTTACAGCACACTATTTAAGAGGTATTGAAAACACGTAAATGTACACAAAAACAGGTAAATTGTTTAATGAGCATACCTTCTGATTCAACATTTGTTCCAACATTTCTTTTTGCCTCCTCAACTTTTTCTCCAAATCAACACTCTGTTGGTTCTGTTGTTGTGTTGATAGATGCTGCAAGTGAGCTGTTACAGGAAAAAATGATATGTAACTAATCAAGAAACACTATTTCAGTTTTTCTTAAAATCTTGCTACTAATGCAATTTTGTTACAACCAATTAATTGTAACTACACTGGGCAAAATTTGATTCTAAGGGTAGTAATTGTTTGTTTTTCCTACTCTTATTTTATCACTGCAATGTTACGTAATTCCCAAACATGGAGGGAACCACAAATAATTTCTTTTCTCACGTATGCTGTAAAATTTTTTCAAACAATCTCACATAATACACAATCTCAAATAAGACACACTCTAAAGTACGACAAAGGAAGAAATGTATAACTGCAATATTTACCATTTATTTTAGTACACTCATGATACTGAAGTGCAAATGCTTCTTGATCCTGTTCCATCTTTCGGAGATCTTCACCTGTTTCTTGTGTGCGCCTTCTTAGATAATCCAATTGTTGCGTTATCTCTGCACCTGAGTCTGGAAGAAGTGGAATTCCTGGAGCTACCATCCCACCTCTTCCTAAAGTAGCCTATAATGTTTGCATTAAAGTAACAATTAGTCACAAAGTAAAAGTCTTGCTCAATTCTTATTTAATGCACATGAAAAAGAAAAGTTGTTATATACTCACATTTTCAACCTGCTGCACTAACTTCATTTCAGTGTTCAAACAATGGCGAATTACCCGAAAAAGACTTGATGGATTATGATTGTATCGTTGCTGGAAAAGAAAATAATACACATTATGTAGCACACTTCTGGTGTGGGTGTAAATTATATTTTAAGATGCAAATGAGGAATTTGTTGCTGTAAATGTACACATTTTTTACCATCACTGCCCATGTCCTTAGTGTCATCCTTCTTTCAGGGGTGAACAAACAATTCTTTTTAGAACACACATTTCTCACTGCTACTTAAACATTACACAATTTAAAAAGCGATCATACACTTACTCTAAACATATTTGCTGCCTCCATAAGCTTCAGCTTTGTCAGAAACAAATCTTCTGTAGTCATGGTATTGGCTTTTGATTCAAGCTCCTGTATGAGTGAGGTCACAAAACCATTCACATATTGCTCATGCTGTGGATTCTCTGGGTCAAGATCCCTGAAAAGAGAGAAGTCCAGTTTTAAATGGGAGTATTTTGGAAGCCTCTTGATCAACGCAGGTGTTACAATCTTATTTTTAAAAGATACACGACAGCTGTCAGCTTGTCCATGTGGAGAGCTCCAGCGTTGTCAAGAACCAGTTACAAGTTACACATATCCCCATCTTAAACCCTCAATACTCAAAGCATATAAACAAGTGTTTGGGTTTATTTCATGGCAGCAAAAACATGCAGATATAATCTACATTAGCCTACCTTCAGAACAAAAGTAATTTGTTCTTAATACAAAAAGACTAATATGTTCTCAATACGAATTAATTGCATCTTTTCATCTTCACAGTTGTGATTCTGAATACCTAATTTACAGTTGAGTCTTTAAATTATAGTAGGGACTCTTGTGGTACTTTCAAGTGCTGTTAGATGGGTAAGGATTTTCCAACACTCTATAATTGTTTGGTTTTTTGGTGACAACTTGGAATTAATTGCTATAATTGCTGCCCTGGAATCTGAGAGAATAACTGCTTGCTGAAAATGTGAAATTCTGTACAAAAGATTTTGTAGGGCCATTCAAATTACTTCAATTTCTCCATCAAAGTTTGTAGTTCCATAACTTAAAGATTTGTAATAGGAAAAGAGGTGACAAGTGACTCCAGCCCCTGCTCCATCTCGGTTTGATATCAATGATCCATCAGTATAAATATGGAGCCATTTGTGTTCTGGAAATCTAGTATGGATTGTCTCTAATGCCAATAATTTTAGAACACTAGTTGGAGTATCACTTTTCTTAACTTCTTCTGTCAGGTATAAATAATATGTGATGTCTAATGTTTGTGTCAGATTGACCTCAGAAGTTTTCCTTTGAATTAGGAAGGTATATATTCTTCTTGATGTCTTGAATTTTGGAAAGAAAGCTCTCCCGAGTCTTTAGTGTACGTGAAAATTTTTTCTTGTGCCATGTATTGGATGGGAGTCTGATCAACTTTTCGTGTTGAATAAGAGCCGCCTTTTCTATTTCATATTCAATGGGGTATTGGTTGGTTAGTATTTCCATAGCTGCTATTGGTGTGGTTTTGATAGCACCTGTAATTAGTCTCAGACTTTGGTTTTGCAAGATTTGAATTTTTTTTGTATTTGCTGTTACAAGGACTTTGCTGCAGTAAGTAAATAATGGCTTTATATATACATTGTATGTTGTGTTAAGAGTTTCTCTGGAACGTCCCCACTTCATTCCTGTTAGACGTTTTATCGGTGAAAGGCACCTCTCTGCTCTTTGTATTACATTTTCTATTTGTTTGGTCCATGTAAGTTTGGTATCCAATGTAACTCCTAAATACTTTGCTTCCTTTGTTTCTGGTAATTGTTGACCCTCAAAATTTAGTTTTATTTTTAGTAGTTTTTTTTCTTAGTGAAAAGATTTGGTAGTTAGATTTTGTTGTATTAACGGTCATTAAATTTTCTTTGGTCCCCTTTTGTAGGTTGTTTAACAATTGTTGCATGGTTTTTTCTAGTTCTGTACTTTTGTTTTTTGGTTTTGAAGTCCACATTACTAAGTCATGAGCAAATAGTGCACACTTCACACTTGATTCTTGTATTTGTTGTGGCAGATCATTAATAAATATATTAAAAAGTGTAGTGGTGAGCACTGCGCCTTGTGGTAAGCCGCGGTGTATTTGTTTATATTTAGATACATTTCTTCCATATCTGGTAGCAATTAAGTGTTGTGTTAGGAAATGATATAGCCACGAAAACATTGGACCTTGTATCCCTATTTTTTTTACCTTCTTTAGCATTTTTGTTCTGCATATAGAATCATTGGCACTTGGGAAATCAATAAAAACTGATACATTATCTTCTTTTTTAGTATTATTGTTACCATCAATTATTATTATTATTATTATTATTATTATTATTATTATTATTATTATTATTATTATTATTATTATTATTATTATTATTATTATTACCATCATCATTATTATTACTATTATGCCATCTTGCTGAAATTGTCCAGTTGCCTAACTGGAGATGCTCTTGGTCTCTCTTTATCAGCAGTTACAATTTGCAATGGTCCTGGCAATAGCTAATTCTCTACAGAAACAGTTACTTCACTTGTTTTAAGAGCATGTGCACTTTGTTTCTCACTTGGATGAAAGGAATAAGAGGTTCATTGTGAAGGAGCATATTCTCCTCTTCATGTTCAAAGAATTCCGTAAGAGAAGAGACATATTCTATAGCTTGACTGTGCAATGTAACACCCCAATCAGAAGTTGATCTTTCTCTTGGGCAACGAATCTTAGGTCTAATGTACAGCCATGGAAAAAATGTTGAGCACATTAGGACAGCATAATACAGGGTGATTACAAATGAATCATCGGGTTGTGGATGAATGTATTTCACAAAGTATTACATGCAAAATAATGAATGATATATTGTATGAAAAAGCACATTTTCAAGTTTCTTACATATTATTACAAATGTCCTATGTGCTCTCCTCGTGTCACACGACACACATCTATGTGGTAGTCAAGATCAACCCATACACGTTCCAGCATGCCCCTGTCGATCAAGTGATGTGATCCTGGAGTTCAGCCAATGTGGTCGGCAAAAGTGGTACATACACATTATCTTTCACGTATCCCCAAAGAAACAAGTCACAAACTATTATTTATTTATGCCAACAAACTTACTGTTGGTGTTTTTAAACACACAAGCCGTGTGTGGGCAAAGTTTGAAAGGTAGAACTGGAACTTAAAAATTCAATGCCACAACTGGGATTTAAACCACAGACCTTCCGCTTACCGGGCGGCTACTCTACCACTGAGCTATTGTGACAAACTGCCAGAATGGCATTAAATTCTCAAACCACTTCGTATTTCTCCTGGTAAACCACAAAGGCAGTCTCACATCAGAGACAAATTACCCCAATGGTGACTTACTACTTTATATCCCAGGATTAAATAACCTTCAGATGGTAATTATTATTTATTTGTGCCAACAAACTTACTGTTGGTGTTTTTAAACACACAAGCCGTGTGTGGGCAAAGTTTGAAAGGTAGAACTGGAACTTAACAATTCAATGCCACAACTGGGATTTGAACCACAGACCTTCCGCTTACCGGGCAGCTGCTCTACCACTGAGCTATTGTGACAAACTGCCAGAATGACATTAAATTCTCAAACCACTTCGTATTTCTCCTGGTAAACCACAAAGGCAGTCTCACATCAGAGACAAATTACCCCAATGGTGACTTACTATTGTAAGTACTTTATATCCCAGGATTAAATAACCTTCAGATGGTAATTATTATTTATGCCAACGAACTTACTGTTGGTGTTTTTAAACACACAAGCCGCGTGTGGGCAAAGTTTGAAAGGTAGAACTGGAACTTAAAAAATTCAATGCCACAACTGGGATTTGAACCACAGACCTTCCGCTTACCGGGCGGCTACTCTACCACTGAGCTAGTGACAAACTGCCAGAATGGCATTAAATTCTCAAACCAGTTCGTATTTCTCCTGGTAAACCACAAAGGCAGGCTCACATCAGAGACATTCTACCTTTCAAGTCACAAACTGTTAGGTCGGGAGACTTTAGGGGCCACCTGAGGAGTGCCAAATCACCCTGAGCACATCGTCCGATCCATCTGTTTGGAAGTTACTCGTTCAGATGGCAACGCACTTCTCTATGCCAATGAGGCAGAGCACCGTCCTGTTGGAATATGAAGTGCGGCATAGCAGCCGTCAGTCTGGGAAACACCCAGTTTTGTAGCATGTGTAGGTACGTCATATCCATCACATTTTTCCAGGGAAAAAGTAGGGCCCATAAATGTTGCTATGTGATACAGCACAGAAGACATTAATCTTAGGAGAATCTCTATCTCCATTATAACATTGGGATTTACTGTGCCCCATATGCAGACGTTGTGACGATTCACTTTATCGTTCTGTTGATTAGTCGCTATTTTTAAACTGTTATCACTCTGCGACTTAGCAAGTCACATCCAAATCTGCAATGGCATAAACAAAATTTGGAAGTATGCTCTTTCAATTGTTTATTAGTACAAATAGGTGGACCTTATAATTAGGAAACTGAAAGACTTCAAAACCCGATGAGTCATTTGTAATCATCCTGTATTTATAAGTTCCACATCACGTAGCAGCATGGTTTACACAACTCGATATTCCAAAATACAGCCGAGTTTATTTATAGTCTCAGATCCATATGTTATCGTCAATCGGACACTAAATAGGCTGTCTTAAATTGCCACTCACATTTGTATTTGTGAGTGTGTATACAAATGCAAGTGATGAATCAAGATACAGCCTATTTAAGCATCTGAAAGACAATGACTTATGGATCAGAGACTATAAATAAACTCAGCTGCTGTTGGAATATTTACATGGAACTTAAAAATCAAAATTTTCTGCTTTTCTAATGTGCTTAATCATTTTTTCCATGACTGTACCTCCACCAACCTGTGCTTCCAGAACTACGTATTGTAACACAAAATTTAACAAAGGAGGCTAACAACATACACACAACTGAGCCTAAAGAAAGGTCGGTTTCTCGCAAACAATTAGCAAAAACTGACCTGAGGAGCACATCATTCAGCAGTGTAACCAAATGGCCAACCCTTGTTTACATTTCCATAGTAATAGCCTTCCCCTCTTACCTTTTACTCCCTTGCTTGACATCTGTCATGTATTTTCTTTTAAAAATCACACTGTAATTACAAGTATGTTAACATATTACATGTCAACACTGTTACATTTTGTTATGTTACTAATGGTCTCATTGCCAGATGCAAGGCACTAGAAAACAACAACGTTTGTTATGTTCCATCAAATTTTTTTCAGCTAAATCCTTGAGCAACACAATCTAGAATGTATATCTGTATCTTATGGTTTCTGAACATGTAGTGATGAGAATACATAGAGACAGAATGTACTTTTTGACTTAGATGTATCTTAAAACAAGCAAAAATAACTGTCAGAAAGTAAATTCAATTTGGAAAGCATAGAAGCATTTGCTGTCATTGTGGTCACAATTCACAATGGCACCCATCTGTCATTTTTGAGATTTGAGATATGAGATACACATGTAAATGTACATCGTTCTGGTCATATGTTCTGATGGTTGTGCACTCAAACACACGTCTGTTAACTAATTGGTTAATTAGTATTCAATTCAAATGCTCTGTAGCTTTTGTACTTTCTGTACTGGTAAGTATTGTATTCCACCCAAAAATTTGATAGTCAAGGTTTTACCGGAAATATATATTTGAGACTGCTAAATAAATAAAAAAAAGAATCGTTTTTAGAAAAAGCTCTGTGTGTGTGTGTGTGTGTTTTTTTTTTTTTTTTTTTTTTTTTTGCATGCCCCATTCCGTATGAATACTACATGCTTGAATTTATTTATTTACATACCAATTACATTTTATATATACATGTACATATTGTTGGTGATGTTCTATTTGAACATTTACATCTTTATTTACCTCTAATTTTTTATCTACCTTAGTCTAATTGAGTACTTCATAAATCTAGTACTTATCATATAGTGAAACGCAAATATTATTATACTCGTAACAGCAGTAGAGTATTGAACTGTGTTTGGACAATGATACTGATTGCAATTTTGGTAAGGAGTAGAAATTATATATATTTGAACTTAAGTCATTCTATTTCTGTGAATTGTATAGCATTAATGAAGTTAACGAAAGGTTGTATGAAATTGTTTCCAAGTTCTTCTTTGTTTATGGGCCAAGTAGCACCTTTACTTTGTATCTTCCTAATCATTGCGTTTCTCTGGTTGTTTAGTATTTTGCATCGAAATATAATGTGGTTTACTGTTTGGTCCTCTTCTTCACATTTGCACATTGGGTTATCTAAAAATCCAAACCTGTGGCGATATGATCTTAGCTTTCCATGTCCTGTTATCATTGCTGTGAACTCCGGAGATATTGGTAACCGTTGGTTCAATCTTCTTCTCACGGATGGGAAATATTCTTTGGTTACTGCTCCTTTCCTTGATGCTGTCCATTGTTGTTGCCATTCTTCGAGTGCAGTTTCTTTCTCTCTAGTTACTATTGCTTCTTTTGATACTTTGTCATATAATACTTTGTCATATATTATTTCAGTGTCTTCTGCGGCAGCTTGTTTTGCTAGTCTGTCCACAAGTTCATTTCCGTGTATTCCCGCGTGTCCTTTCACCCAGCCGAAATGTAGTGTCCACTTTGATTTTGAAAGTTCAAGGATTTTGGTTTTGATTGCTTCTATCAGCTGGTTATGTTTTATGTTGTTCCTGAGCAGATCTAGAGTTATCTTACTGTCTGTGAATAATGCAGCTCGTTTTTCATCGCATTCTCCATATCCAAGCTCATCTAGTTTTTTAAGTGTTTTTAATATTGCCAGTTGTTCAGCCTGGTTATTCGTGCATCGTGGATGCAACTTGAACTTTAATTTGTATGCCAGGTTGCCATGGATGAATATGATCCCTGCTGCCCCA